>CM053587.1:122064107-122087416 GCA_028646515.1 Pseudochirops corinnae
TTTGTTTGTGGCCTGGCTGATCCTTGAGTTCCAGGCAAGAGAAGTGGTGAAGAGTTTGAGATGAGCTGGACCCTGTGAAATTCAGTGTGTGCCAAGGACTGCCCTGAGGACTGGAGAAGGACCTGGGAGCTGTCTACTTCTGAGGATTGGACAAGGACTTTGCAGCTGTCTGCTTCTGAATCCAGGTGACTGTTTGGCGGATTCAGGAGGGAGCTGGGACCTTGGAAGGGGATCCAGGGAATCAGAGAGACCACCCAGAGTCAAGATGAAGTAAAATCCTCCCCTTGGATGAAACTGAGGTTTTTTTGGACACCGAGGGGTTGAGGGTTTGTGTGGTTTTCTAATGACTGTATTTGTGATCAAGATATTTAGCAATTGTAAATCCAGATTAGTGACTGATTAAGTTAATGGTTGCCCCATGAGTGGAAGTTTGATTATTCTATTGTGAATTGATTGAATGACTAATGATTGTGTTGCCCCATGAGTGGAAGTTTGAGTATTCTATTGTTTCTTGTTATGATTGAGTTGCCCCATGAGCAGAAGTTTGAGTATTCTGTTATTTCTTGTTAATGATTGAGTTGCCCCACGAGTGGAAGTTTGATTCTATTGTTCCTTGTTCTGAATATTGTGGCCACTGTAGTGAAAACTGTGTGGCCATTTTCTGTGATAAGATGTAATGTTGTGAATATTATAATGTTTTGAATGTTTGTCTTGATTTGTAATGGAATAAACAGAGTGTTCACCATATTTTGTAATCTGAACTCTAAAAGCTGTTCACAGTAGCATTCCTTTGGGAATCTGCTAGCACATGGCATTACATCCTGCCATATAGATTGGTGATGATTAAGATATATAAATTTCCTGTATCATGGGATGAGTAGTTCAGAACCTATAGGTGAAGGCAGACCTCTGTGATGCAGAAGGAATGACTATAGTGTTATAAATTGAAAAGGCAATTGGAAAATCTAGCAAAAATGAATATTTTCTGACACAATACAAAATATGTTATAAATATAATCATATGCTTCAAAAATTTCCTCTATTTTTTTTAAATCCAGAAAGAGATTTTAATATGTATGGCATCCCTAAATCCACACCTTTACAGTTCTTGGAATATTCTTTACATTACGTTTCTCTAACACGTAGCCCAAATGCCTGGCATTGAATGGGATATTGAATGGGCATTCAGCCAATGTCATAGCAAATGGGTACTTAAAAAATAAATTAACTGAAAGGCAAAATGACAAAATAAAAATATTACGCCAAGTAATAATAGATGGTGACAGTCTCAGGAAGGTATTTTTTTTTTTTTGGTTTGAAAGGTTATAGAGATGGCAAGTTGTTACTAGTAGATACTATACATAGGCTAGTAGATTGACCCCTACACTGTTATATTGGCAACATTGAAATGATTTTCAGTTGAAGGACTGGAAAGCAGGGAGCATTGATAAAGGGATTATGTATGGCAGCAAGGAAATTGATAAGAAGATAACTGAGAAGTGACATATGGCTGGGAACTCTTAGGTGCAGTGAACTATATGAGGCTTTCACCAATTTAGGCCAAAGAGTGGAAGGTTAGAAACTGAAGAGATGAAAGATTTAAATCTCAAAGCCTTGGTCATTGTTTCCTTGGGGAGATGGCTGAGGAGAAGATGGCCAGAGAGTAAAACTAGATTTGAGAGACATGTGGACCAAATAGATTATTAATCTTAAATTATTTACTCATATTTGAAGTCTGATAATATTCTAATAAAATGCATCCTGCTGGAGAACATAAATTACTAATAAATAAATCAACCCAAATAGGTCACATACTTTATAAAGCATCATGTAGTAAAAAAAAAAAAATCAGTAAAAAACATGTGAAAAAATTACAGACCTAAATGTAGATCAGTTAGTTATATACTAAAAATTAGTCAAAGACTACATCATGTAAGTAATAAATAGCATAATAAAAGGAATGATGATGGTGATTCAATGCTACAAAATTTATGAACTTTACTTAACTAGTCCTTAGAAACAAAAATAGCCCCCTAGACACTTGCATTACCAAAGCAGAGAGGAGAAATAAACAGAGAAAAGTCTCATCCAGGGAAAAGAAACCTGCAGCCTCAAGGCCACATGTGGCCCTCTAGGTCCTCAAGTGTGGCTCTTTGAGGAATCCAAACTTCATAGAATGAATCCTAAGGAGATTTGACATAAGATTTGACTCCTCTGGTGTCACTGAGGGACATAGAGAAGCCTAGTTTGGATGGATTGCAGAATGCAGGAGAGAGAGTCATGCCCAGTGAGTTCTGACCAGGAAGGTGGAGAAAATTTGAGTAGAGAATAAAAGCTAAACACAAGAGTTTATATTGTATCTCAGAAAAAAATGGGAGTTGGTTGCGTATGGAGTCATGTGGTCGGATCTGACTTTAAGGAGAATTACTTGAGCTACAACATTTGAATAGAGCTTTGGTGGAGAATATGCAGCCTCAAGGTCACGTGTGGGCCACATATGACCCTCTAGGTTTTCAAGTGTTGGCCTTTGATGAATCCAAGCTTCACAAACCAAATTCCTTTAAAGAATTTCAATAGACTACAGTGACTGGAGTTATGTGACATGGAGATCAATTAAGGAGGCTGTTGCAATAAGAGGTGAAAAGAACCTGAACTAAAGTGACTGCTATTTTAGTAGAAAGTAGTCAAATAAGAAAGATACTGTGAAACGAGAAATCAACAAGATTAGATATGGGCGTGAGGGAGAGTGAAGTGGCCAGGATAATGTTGAGATTCCAATCTGAGACACTCAAAGGGTTATCATACCTTTGAACGGAAATAAAGAAGTTAGGAAGAGGAGAAGGTTAAGTTGGAAAGAAAATGAATTCTGTTTTTGGACATGAGTTAAAAATGTCTCTGGGATATCCAGTTTGAGATAATCAATAAGAAAGTAATAATAAGAGATGGAAGTTTGGGGAAAACTTTGGAACAAGCTATGTAGATCTGGGAGTGATTTGTATAGAGATAATAGTTAAACTCAAGGGAGATGATAAGATTACTGAGAGAGAATATGATACAAAGAAAAAAACCCCACCAAAAATAGAATCTTGGGAAACATTCAAGCTTATGGCATTTAATGTAAATGACAAAGCCAACAAAGGATTCTGAAAAGGAGTGAACTGGCAAGTAGAAAGCAAACTAAGAGGGAAAAATTGTCTTGAAAACAGTGGAAATGTGCCCAGGAAGAGAGGGTGGTCATCAGTGCCAAATGCAGCATGTATGTCAACGAGTGAAAGGACTGAGAAAAGACAACTATATTTAACCAGTAAAAGATCACTGTTAACTTTGGAGAAAGCTGTTTCAGTTAAGTAATGAAGCCAAAACCCAAATTGCAAAAGGTTGAGAAGTGACTGAGAAAAGAGAAAGTGAATGCAGTTACTTTAAATAACTTTTTCAAGGTATTTCGATGACAGTAGATAGAGACATAAATTTCATAGATTGAGAGAATGATAAAATGAGATAAAGGCTTTCTAAGGATGATGAAAATATGACCGTATTTGATGATAATAGCTGAGGATACAGAGAAAGTAAAGATTTGAAAGAGAACATTATTGAGGGGCTGATTGCTAATTGAAGGGATGAAATCAAGTAAACATATAGAATGGTTATCATTGGCAAAGTGGAGGTCTATCTCATTGCAGAGAGTAGTGGGAACAAGAAGAGAGTGGGAAATGACATAAAGTAGGTTTTGAAACATAGAGAATAGAAGATGGAACACTTGTTGAATGGATTCAGTTTTGTTTTGCTTCTTTCCCCAATAAAGTAACTGACAAGGTCCTAAGCTAAGGGAATTGGAGGTGTGAACAGCTGCAGGAGAGTTGTGCTCCATGAATGGGCAAGTACATTAGAAGGAGTGAAAAGCTTTGGGTTGAAATATGTATGGTTTGGTTTAGGGATATGGGAAAGAGATGATAGGAGAAGGGAGTGGAGGACACTTTTCTACTAAATGTTCACTGATTATTAAAGAGATAGAAATAGAAACAGGAAAACCAATAGAGGTGTCCATTGACTGCAAATGAAAAGAAAAGCTCAGAATCTCAAGGGGTATTTCAGAAAAAGCTGGGTCGAGTGTTAGTCTGTTTCTGGACCTGGAAAACTAGTGGAATATTGAAACATTGGGGGTGGATATTGATAGTGGTGCCTCTGGCCAGCACAGGGCACTTGCAGGAGGTCAGTTTGGGGTCTGGGATTTGATCCAGGCCTGGCTGAGGAAAATATCCTTGCTCTCCTCCTCTGGGGGACACACTTAGTAAAGGATTTTTGAAATTTGAATTTGAAATATTTGCTATCTCTGATGATGTTTTGACTGGCTATAGTAATTTTGTTCAAATAGGTGGCAGAGTATCAACATTTCAGTGATATTTAGTTACTCACTTAGGAAGTAATACTTCCTAATGTGTATAATCACACTAAGGCACAGAGAGGGAAGGAATGATAGCAACATTATTATTATTTATTATTATTTTTATTATTGGATAATTCTGAACTTGAGCACCAGAAAATAACATTTCCAAAGAGCAAACAACAAAATGACTACACAGGAAGCCATAAAAAAAAAAACACCTCATACTACCAGATTCTTTCAAAATATATAATGTTTCACAAATTATTCTTGAAACTGACCTGTCTGTTTGCTTCCCTTTGAATATCTCTCTTCTAAACTGCAAAAAGACTTCCAATGTTCCTTCAAATGACATCGCCATTTCCTTTTTTTCACATTCAATCACATATTTAATTCAGTTCATATTTCAAAATTGTCTTTTACATTCTAAAAATATTGATGAAATGACAGCTTAAAAGCAAAAACTATTTTTATCATTCTTTAAAATAGATGGTAATTTATTTCAATCTGGTTTGACAAAATTTCCTGTAAATTTTAAAATTAACTCTATTGTCAAATAGATAGGCAGCAGAATAAACAATATATTCTTATAGATAAACAACTTCTTTTGGATTTATACAATGTGCAGATGTGTCTGTCTGTGTGTGTATTTATGTGTATATATGTGTGTATGCATGTATGTAAGTGTGTGTGTATATATGTGTTTTATTGAGTAGTCATTTTGAATTGAAGGTCCATGGAGAAATGACATCATTATTGTGGTTATCTCTCTGTAGTTTCTTTGATGTCATTTCCTGTTTGATTTTTTTTTATCTGACATTGTATTCTTCCTAAAAGGAACTGCTCACACTTGGGGGCCAGTTCTTCTATGGATATCCAGCAGGGAGTCTAAAGACTAAACATCTTAGGATATGAATGTAAATGTTCCCTTTTTTTAAAGTTTCTGTTCTTGTGTTCTTAAATCCTTTAAAAGGCTATCATTCTTTTATAGGATATCTCTGCTGCTTTTATGTGAGTATCCTTTTTTTTTTTTTTAGTCTTCTGACCACCAAGATTATCCTACATTTCTCGAAGTAACATGAATCTTTGCGCTGGTTTTTCTTCATGTTTTTAGTAAACTGAACATTGTTAGTAATATAGAACATTACCTTTCTTTCTGCTGCCATTTCTTCATGTTGGTGAAAGTTTTCATGGGGAAGGGAGCAGAAGGGGGTGGAGTCCCTTGCTTTGTAGCTCGAAGTCATGAGAACCAGAGTTTAAGTTCCCTGGAGTGACTCCAGCATAGCCCTCAGCCATAGTAGGAGATAATATCATAATTTTCAATGACCTCTCATCCAAATCCTAACCCCAAATCAAAAACAGGAAAAAAAAAATAATAAAAAAGAACATTCAAGTTAGTAAATCTGTGCCCTAGCTGTGACAAAAAATGTATATTTCTGCAAAGGGATTTTTTTTTCTTTCTCTCTTATTTACCTTTTTAAAATTTAATGTTTTTTAAAATTTTTTCCCCAATTACATGTCAAGAAAATTTTTAGTATTTGTTTTTACAAGATTTTGAATTCCAAATTTTTCTCTCTTCTTTCCTCCTTCCCCTCACCTCTATTGAAAATGATAAACAGTTTGCTATAGTTTATATATATGCTATAATGTGAGAAATATTTCCATAATAGTCACAGTTGTGAAAAAAGAAAGAATAAATAAAACATGAGAAAGAAGAAAGTAAGTGAAATAAAAATATGCTTCAATCTGAATTGAGTACATTAGTTCTTTATCTGGATATGGATATCATTTTCTTTCAAGAGTCCTTTGTATTTGTCTTGGATCATTTTGTTGCTGAGAAGAGCTGAGTCATTCATCATCACACAACATTGCTAGAACTTTACAAAATGTTTTCCTGTTTAGCATCAATTCATACAAGTCATTCCAGGATTTTCTGAAATCTGCCTGTCCATCATTTTTATTGCAAAATAGTATTTCATTATATTCATATACTACAACTTGTTCAGTCATTCCACATTGACAGTCATCCTCTCAATTTCCAGTATTTTCCCAACATGAGTAGGGCTGCTATAAATATTTTCGCACATTTAGGTAATTTTCCATTTTTTTATAATCTCTTTGGGATATAAACCTAGTAATAGTATTGCTAGGTCAAGGTGGTATGCACAGTTTTATAACCCTTTGGGCATAATTTCAAATTAGCCTCCAGAATGGTTAGATCAGTTAACAACTCCAACAACAGTGCATAAGTGTCCCAATTTTCCCATATTCTCTCCAACATTTATCATTTTCCTTTGTTGCCATATTAGCCAATCTAAAAAAGTATGAGGTGGTATCTTGGAGTTGTTTAATTTGAATTTCTCTAATTAAAAATTGATTTAGAGTATTTCTTCATATGCCTATAGATAGCTTTGATTTCTTCCTTTCAAAATTGCATGTTCATGGCCTGTGATCATTTATCAATTGAGGATTTTATTTATATTTTAATATGCAAAGGTTGTCTGATAGGAAAGGAGGGAGAAAAAGGGAAAAAATTTAGATTAATATTTTTTTGAAATGGATAAAATATACTTTAAATGTTAAGTAGTTTTAAAGAAATCATTGCTTTAAGGCAATTTAAATGATTCTCAAAATATCCGTACATGATTAGTATTCTAGATTTTTTGTTTTTGATATCAGATATCTTACATTTAAACAATTCTTTTTTTGTCCAAATGTTTGACTTTGTTTTAATGTTTAGTGCTTTTTAACAGAAACATTGATTTCTGTTTGTTCTATTTGTTATTTATGTAAGATTTACCACTTAATTTTTTATGTAAATTTCCCTTTAATTCTTATTTCATTTAAACATGATATGTTGCAAAAGGCTATCTGTGAGGCCTCCAGCCCCAGCGGGTAAACTGCTAACCCCAGAACACAGGGCACAGTAGCGGAAATGAGGTAGTGCCACTATTGTGCAAAGGGCAACATACCAGTTACTGAGACCCTGGAAAAGAAAGCAAATAACCAGGCCCCTTCAGTTGAGTGTAAGAAGCTGGTGGTCCATGTGCTCTAGGAACAGACCTCAACTTTAAAAAATGAGAAAAATAAAATTAACCCTGACCATAGAAAGGTACTATTGTGACAGGGATGATCAAAACAGAAACTCGGCAGAAGCCAACAATGTCAAAATGCCTAGTTGGAGGCCTCACAGGGTAAGACAAATTGGTCTCAAGCTCAAAAAAAGTCCTCTTGGAAGAGCTCAGAAAGAATTGCAAACATCAAGTAAGAAATATAGAAGGAAAATTGGGAAAAGAAACAAAAGTTATACAAGAGAATTATGGTAAAAAAAAAGTCAACGGCTTTGAAAAAAGAAGCACAAAAATTTATCAAATTACACAAATCCTCAAAAAATAGAATTGGTCAAATAGAAAAAAATGTTACAGATGTTAATTAAAGAAAATATTCCTTAAAAATTAAAATTGGGCAAGTGGATCCTAATGACTTTATGAGACACCAAAAATGAGCCAAATAAAATCAAAAGAAGAAAATGTAAAGTACCTTATTGGAAGAACAACTGACTTGTAAAGTAGATCCAAGAGAGATCATTTAGGAATTACTGGACTACATGAAGGCCATGTTAAAAAAAAAAAAAAGAGCATGGAAAGCATCTTTCAAAACATCAAGGAAAGCTGTCCTGACATCCTGGAAACAGACAGTAAAATAGTCATTGAGAGAATCCATCAATCACCTCCTGAAAAAAACTTCAAAATGAAAACTCCAAAGAATATCGTAGCCAAATTGCAGGTTTTTCAAATCCAGGAGAAAATATTTCAAGGAGTCAGAGACAATTGAAATGTCAAGGAGCTGTCACAGTCAGGATTATGCAGGACTTAGCAGTTTTGACATTACGGCATCAGAGTTCGTGGACTATGATATTCTGGAAGAAAAAAGAATTGGTTCACAAATCAAGAACCCAGGAGAATTGAGCATAATCTTTCTGGGGAAAAGATGGATATTAAATGGAATAGTCGACTTTAAAGCTTTCCTATGAAGAGGCAAGAGCTGAACAGAAAATTTTATTTTCACATGCAAGATTCAAGAGGACCATGAAAAGGTAAATGGGAAAGAAACAATGGTATTGAATAAGGTTAAACTGTTTACATCCCTAAATGAGCACATGATACTTGTAACTCTTAAGAATGTCTATTACGGCAGTTAGAAGGAGTATACTTAGAGTGTTTGTGTATAATCTGATTTTGATGTGATGATATTTTTAAAAAGTTTATTGAAGGGTGAAAAAATAATTTTACAGGGAGAAGAAGACAGGAGAAGGCAGAATAGGGTAAATTATATCACACGAAGAGACATGAAAGACCTATTGTAATAGAGGGAAAAAAACAGGAAAAAAACAGTATTGTTTGAAAATTACTCTCATTGAATTTGGCTGAAAGAGGGTATTGCATACACAATTAATTGCATAAAGAAAATTATCTTATCCTAAAGAGAAGTAGAAAGGAAAGGAGAAAAGTAAAAGAAGAAAAGGGTGGAGGTGAATAATGGCCATGCAATATTCACAGCACCCATGGTGGCTATGAACATACTGGTGTAGTTCAGAATCACAGAATGTAACAGACTCCTCACATGTGTGATCTGGATCCTTAAATGACCAGTCATTTGATGGGACCATTTTGCTAGAACCAGATAATCAGTTGGTGTGAGGATAGGGACAATATGTTGAGGAGCAATCTTTGCTAGTCAATCAGCATGTGCATTGAAGTCATGTTCTAGCATGGTGAAGGTCATGTGAGCATCTACATGAAAAACCGACAAATTAGTAAACAAAGACATGTGCCATATATTTTCCCATAATTCTTTGCCCCATACTTGTTTACCATGTATTTCCCAAATTTTTTTTTCCACTTGGTCATTCATGTAATTAATCCATCAGCTACTGCACATGAATCATTGAATATATGACACTGTCCTCCTTGTTCAATTTTAATGACTTGATATACTGCCATAAATTCAGCATATTGACTACTTCCACCTGTCCCAGTACTTTCCAAAGTCTGTCTAATACATAGATTATAGGTTACCACTTTCCAATGTCTTTTGTCACCCAAATATTTTGCTGCTACATCAGTAAGCATGCATGTTTCTTCTCTCTTTTTTTTTTCATCTTACCCACCTGGCACATGATACTGCTTTAAAGTATCTTCCATCATATCTGTCATTCCATTTTACTGATGACTATACCAACTGTTGCTTTAGTTCAGGGGGTATATCATTCCCCTTAGTATCTATGTTTGCTGTAGATTCATATAGCGCAAAGACTCTACTTTTGCCTGTTTTAGCTCTATTTTGAATGTACCACTTCCATTTGATTATGCTGGCCTTTTGAGCATGTCCAATTCTGTGAGAAGTTGGGGTACTCATTATGCAGATCATAATTGGGATTCCATAACTTAATATCACTTCATGGTCCACAGTCAGTTGTTCAGTCTCTGCCAAAGCCCAATATATAGCTAACAACTGCTTTTTAAAAGGTGTATATTGAAATGTAGATGAAGGGAGTTCCCTAGACCAAAATACCAAGGGTGCATTCTGGCTTTGTTTTTGCCATAAACTCTAGTTTGCATAATCATCCTTTACAGTCCCTTGTTATTCCACTGGGCCATCTTGTATAGGCCATAAATCTAGAGCCAATTGTATAGCAGCCTTCACTTCTTCAAAAACTTTACTCTGCTAAAGTCCCCAAACAAATTCATATTTTTTCAGAGTAACTTTATATAAAATTTTCAAAATCTGTCCTAGATGTGGACTGTGGTGTCTCCAATATACAGATAATTGGATAAAATTTTAGGCCTCCTTATTGTTATGGATAGGAAAATTCTGAATCTTTTGTTGGGCTTCTGGAAGAATCTCTCACAGCCCCTTATTCCATTTTATACCCCAAAATTTTATATTTTGAAGTAGTCATCGAATTTTTACAGGATTAATTTACTACCCTTTACTTTCCATATGCTCAATTAAAAGCATCAGACTCTTCTCCACTTCTTTTACATCTTTTTCCCTTTATCATACTATCATCTATGTAGTGAGCAAGCTGTATACCAAGCGACTCTAATTCATCCAAATGTCCAGCCACCATCCTATGACAAATAGTGGTGAGATGCAGATACCCTTGTGGCAAGTGGGTGAAAGTATATTATATCCCCTGCCAAGTGAAAGCAAACTGGTCCCATTGTTTATAGTATATTAGAATAGTAAAGAAGGCATTGACTAAATCCACAACTGTATACTGAGTTCCACCATATTTCTGGATCCTTTCTATTAAGGTAATGGTATCTGGAAAAGCAGCATACAAGGGTGGGGGGGGAGTCATTTTATTCAATTGTCTATAATCCACTGCCATTCTCCATGTCCCATCTGATTTTTGTACAGGTCAGAAAGGATTATTCCATTGAGTGGTTGTAATATTCCTGCCACAGCATATTCCTTTACAGTACTGGTAATTTCATCTTACCTACCTGGCATATGATACTGTTTGAAAATAATTTAAATAATTACTTCTGAAGGTTCAGGTAAAATGATTGGGTCCATTTCCATTTTTCTACTAAAACGGTATTAATTCCTATCTTCCTTACTGCAAATTGGTTATCTCCCCTGAGGTAAATTTAGAGTCATACCTCTCAATATATCTATTCCAATGATGTTTTCAGGAATGGGCAAAAATACCATGGCATAGTCTTTCTTAGGTAATTGTTCAATTTTCATTCTTATTTTCACTTGTCTGACTGATATTTCAGCCCCTCCCAGTCTTGTAATGGCAACAGGAGTTTCATGTTTAAACTTATCAAGGTTTCCAAAAATATGGGAAAGCTTCTCCCCAGTATCTATCAATGTACTAGTTATAGTAGTTGATCTAATTTTGCAATATATGATTCAACCACTATCAGGTCTGTTGTATCATCTGTGTATTTCTTTAATCTGGACTGGAGCTTGGTCTATTCTTATTGTCCCTAAAGGTGTGACAAACTCAGATACAATGATTCAAGAGTATCTGTAGAGGTAGTTCCTACTTGCATATTCAGTCTAATATTAAAAAGCTTTTCTTGGTACATTTTTTATAGCTCTTTAGCTGGAATACCATCTATTCTTCTAAAATCTACCCCTCCTCTGAATTGAGAAGTAAACAATTTTTGTTCTCCTCAATTCATTCTGATTTTGAATCAGATGACTATTTACTCTTCTATCTCGAGGAAATTTATCTTTTCCCCAGTCCCCTGAGTTACTTAATTATGAAATATGATCCAGCACCCCCAAAAGAGGGTGCCCTATTTTCCCAGTTAGTAGAATCAGAATTAGGTGTTTATAAGCATCAAGAGCTATCTTCAGTATGATATTTTTTTGAGGAATTTTTAAGGGGATATTGTGATACGGATTTGCATCTCCAATCATGGTAGGAGTTTTAATTACCTCCTTCTTTAGCCTTCTCAAGTAGTCTCTAAGCAAGTATCAGGGTATATCTCCACCAGGCCACATGGAGTAAGTAGGATATTGCTTATTGCATCCTTCTGCACTGAAAATTAACAGATTAGTTGCATTGTTACATCCTTCCTTATGGTAATCCCTAAAAACTTGATGTACAAAAGGATTCTGAATAATTCCTACAGATTTCAAGCAATCCACATTATCTACATGTTCTCCACCAGGGCCTTCATCATTGATTCTCACCATCCAAGACACTAATGATTCTTCTATCCTTTGGGTGAATTGATTTAATATATCAGTAGCCTCTTGTTGAATGAAACCCTCAAGTATCTCCCTGAACTCTGTTTGGTCCTGGTTGTTCTCCTGCTTTCTTGCTAGTATGGGGTGAATTTCTGCCTTAGAAGTCTCCTTATCTACCTTTTTTCCCTTTCCTCTTCCCATGCATTCTACTGACAGATATTGTGGCAATTATTCCCAGCCTGTAGAAAAACTGCATGCTTATTCTTCTTGTTTTTTTTTTTTTTATATTTTGCTTCCTTTTAACTAAATGGACAGTAGCTTGTTCTTCTACCACCTGGACCCTCCAGTTTGCTCTTCTAAAGGACAGGCCAAACATGATAGCACAGAAAAATTCTCATGCAAAGGATTCAACTGCCTTTCCATCTGAGCTTTCTCCTCTAGAAGCTTCTCTCTGGTTTTGCATATAAGACAATAACTTGCTAGAAAGTCCCAAGCTCACCTATGCATACCTACCAGTTCTTTCTCTGGTTCTTTTGATATTCCTTGTGAACATCTTTCCAAATCTCTGGATTCTCCCTTCTGTAGCATTGGTCCCCCCTTTTCACAGAGCCCTGTGCTTGTAGACCATTCTCTTGCTAGGGAGGAATAAGGTAAATCCTCACATCCTAGGATATCCATTTCTTGCTCTAAAAACCTCCTGCCTCCAAATAGAGGTCTGATATTTTGTGATCTCATGCTCATCACCAAATATGACACCAATGCAATATTCACAGCACGCACAGTGACTATTAATATGCTGGTCTAGTTCTGAATCAGAAAATGTAACAGGATCTCCACATGGAAGACAACCAAAACATTTATTCAACATCAGAAGGCCAAATGCCAACAACAGAAAGCCAAATCCATCATAGCAAACAAGAAGTTGGTACACATAACCAATGCAGGGAGCACATACATCCCAAAGTCTTCCCTACACCAGGCCTTCAAAACCAAATAGATTCCCTTAAGCAAAAATGCTCCTCTATAATTCACACTAACTGCTCTGCTTCTGTGCTGCTTGCTCCCAGCTCTGCTTGCATTCTCCCTCAGTCCTTCCTCCTCCACCCTTCCTGTTCCTACCTTTCAACAAGTTCCTCCCACCATGGGCTCCTTACATTTGCAATGTAAGGGCAGGGAAGATCTTCAAATTCTCACTATCATTACAAAGTGATAGAAGGGAGAGAAGATTGAAGGAGTTAATGGTCAGAAGTACAACACTGGTAAAGGACAGGGTTAAATGAAAGAGGGAAAATAGTATAAAGAGGAAAAAATGGGATGGAGCAAAACACAGTTATCAGAACTGTGAAGATGAATTAGATGAACTCTCCAATAAAATAGTAGTGAATAGTAGCGTGGATTGAAAAAACAGATTCCTACAATATGTTGTTTATAAGAAACATATTTGAAGCACAGAGACACAGAGTAAAGGTAAAAAACTGGAATAGAACATATTATGCTTCAGCTGAAGAAAAAATAGAGGAGTAGAAATCCTGATTTGGACAAAGCAAAAGCAAAAATAGATCTAAAATAAAAGAGAAAAAGGAGGACAATACATCTTGCTAAAAGGTACAATTGACAATGAAGTTATATGAATTTTAAGAATATATGAATGAAGTGGTATAGCAACCAAATTTTTTGGAGGAGAAATTAAATGAGTTACAGAAACCAACAGTTGGGAAACTATACTAGTGGGAGATCTCAATCTGTCCATCTAAGAAATAGATACATCTAACCACAAAATAAACAAGCAAGAGGCCAAGGAAGTGAATAAAATAGAGAAAAAGCATATCAGCATATTAGGCATGCCATTTAGAAAAGCAAGAAAAAGAAAAAAATAAAAAATTCCAAATTAAATAGCAAATTAGAAATTCTGAAAATTAAAGGAAAGATTAAAAAATTTGAAAGTTAAAAAACTATAGAATGAATAAATATAAGTAAGGGCTGGTTTTCATTAAAAATAATAAAATATATTAATCTTTTATCAATTTGATTAAAATGAAAGAAGAAAATCAAATTAATAATATCAAAAATGAAGAGGGTGAATTCACCACCAATGAAGAGGAAATTAAAGCAATTAATTAGGAGGCATTTTGTCTAATTGTATGCCAATAAATCTGACAATCTAAGTGAAATGAATGTATATGTAAAATGTACAAATTGCCCTGATTAACAGAAGTGGAAAAAATATTTAAATAACTCTAAGTTAGGAAAATTTGAACAAACCATCAATGAACTCCCTCAGGGGGAAAAAAAAATATCCAGTGTTAGAAGGACTTAAAAGTGAATTCCACCAAACGTTTAAAAAACAACTAATTCCAGTGCTATATAAACTATTTGGGAAAATAGGCAAAGAAGGAATTCTACCAAATTCCTTTCATGACACAGTTATCATATTATTACTTAGACCAGGAAGAGCCAAAACAGAGAAAGAATACTATAGACCCATTTCCTAATGAATATTGATGCAAAAGAATTTTAAAATATTCGTAAAAACATCACCTTAATTTATCATGGAAATAATACATTATGACCAAGATGGACTCATACCAAGAATACAGTACTGGTTCAGTATTAGGGAAACAATTGGCATACTGAAGTTTTTCAATAACAAAACTAAAATAAATCATATGATTATTTCAAACAAAAAAAAACCTTTTCACATAATACAGCACCTAATCCTATTTAATACACTAGAGTACATAGGAATAAATGTAGCAGTCCTTAAAATGATAAGTAGTATCTATCTAGAACCAACAGCAAGCATAATCTGTAATGGAGATAAGCTAGTTGCCTTCCCGGTAAGATGAGGAATGAAGCAAAGAATCTCATCAGTACCACTGTTATTCAATATTATACTAGAAATCTTAGTTTTAGCAGTAAGAAAAGAAAAGAAACTGAAAGAATTTGAATAGGCAATGAGGAAACAAAACTATCATTCTTTGTAGATGATATGATGTATCCTTAGAGAATCCTAAAGGATCAGCTAAAATTACTTGAAATCATAACTTTAGCAAAGTTGTAGGAAATAAAATAAACACACACAGATCATCACCCGTATTTCTATATATTACCAATTAAGCTCAGCAAGAAGAGAAAGAAAAATTCCATTTAAAATAATTTTTGGCCATGTAAATATTTGGGAGTCTACTTGCAAAGAAAAACTCGGGAACTATATGAACACAATATCAGATCTGGACACTAAAAAAAATACAAATAGCACATGGGTAGACTGAGCTAATATAATTAAAAATGACATTTTTCCTATATTAATTTGTTCAGCCTCATACCAATATTACTATGAAAAATTATGCAACTAGAAAAATAATAACCAAATTCATCTGGAAGAACAAAGGTAAAAAAAAATAATAATAAGGGAATTAATGAAAAATGCAAAGAAATGCAGTCTGTTTATATCAGATCTAAAACTGTTTGGTACTGACTAAGAAATTGAGTGGTCGATCAGTGGAATAGTGTAGGTGCACAAGACATTGTAGTTAATGATTATAGTAATTTACTCTTTGATAAATCTAAATATTCCAAATTCTGGGATAAGAAATCAATATCTGACAAAAACAACTGGGAAAACTGGAAAATAATATGACAAAAACTAGGCATAGACTAACATCTCACACCATATGACAAGATAGGGTCAAAGTGGGCACATGATTTGGAAATAAATGGCAATACTACAAATAAGTTAGGAGAGCAACAGAAGTTATTCTTCTTGCAACTACATGCAAAGCTTCACAGAAAAAAAAAATGAATAGGTCAAAAACTCCAAAAAGAATTACCAGAAGAGCTCAAAAGGTTTTTGAAAATGAAATAAGAGAGATGAGGAAAAATTGGGGAAAAATTAGTGATGGAAGAATATCAAGGAGAGTCAACAACCAGGCAAAAAAGTAGAAAAAATACTGACAAAAGTAACACCATAAAAATACAGTACACCAAATGGAAAACAAAATACAAAAGCTCACTGAAGAGAATAATTCCTAAAAAATTAGAATTGGACAAGTAGGAGTTATTGAGACATCAAGACACAGTAAAACAGTCAAAAGAGTGAAAACAATGGAAGGCTATGTGAAGTGTCTCATTAAAAAACACCTGACTTTGAAAATATAGGTCAGAGTTTAAGATTTATTGGACTGGCTCTTCCCTTGAGCTGTCCTAGGAAATTATTTAAAATGATGAGGTACTCTTTTGATCCAGATAACCCCACAAAATCATGCAAGTGAAGGGGATCAAATCTCCAGGTCTACTTCAAGAACACCTGTGAAACAGCCCAAGCTATCAAGGACATGCATATCTGAAAAGGTACCAAGTGTTTGAAAGATGTCACATTGAAGAAACAGTGTGTTCCCTTCTGTTGATATAATGGTGGAGTTGGCAGGTGTACCTAAGCTAAGCAATGGGGTTGGACATAGGTTGGTGGCCCAAAAAGAGCACTGAATTCTTGCTGCATGTGCTTAAAAATGCAGAGAGTAACACAGAACTAAAGGGTTTGGATGTGGATCCTCTCATCATTGAGTTTATCCAAGTTAACAATGCTCCCCAAATGCTTACAGGGATCATGGTGAAATTAACCCACACATGAGTTCTGCTTGCCATATTGAGATGACACTTACTAAAAAGGAAAAAATTCTTCCTAAACCAGAAGAGGAGGTTGCTCAAAAGAAAAAAGATATCTCAGAACACTGATTTTCAACCTGTGGGTTGTGACCACTTTGGGGGTCTAAAGACCCTTTCACAGGTGTCACAGGATTCACCTAAGATCACTGGAAAACACATATTTCCGATGGTTTTAGAAACCGAGACACCGCTGCTCTATCTGTCTCCAGGCAGATCTGCCCACATGTAGATTTGCCCACATATGAGTATTAAAGAGTTGCAGCATTAGGAAGTTTGAGAACCACTGTCCTAGAAGAAACTGAAGAAACAAAAGCTTATGACATGGGAGTAAATGTGACATTAGAGTGCAAATAAAAGTGAAATTAAAAAAAAAAAGATTTAGTGGACTGCCTAAAAGCCATGATCAAGAAAATAGCTTATGCATCTTCTTTCAAGAAATTATCAAGGAAAACCAATTTGCAATTCAGAGGGCAAAAGAGAAAATGAAGGAATTCCTGAAAGAAATCCCAAGAGGAAAATTCCAAGGAATATTATATCAAAATTGAAGATTTCTTAGTGCCAAAAAGAAAAATATTGTAAGCAGTCAGAAAGGAATGATTTAAATAGCATGGAGTCACATTCAGGATAACATAAGACTTAGCAGTTTCTACATTAAAGAATAAGAGAACTTGTATTGTGTGGGAAAAAGAGGCAGAATTTCAACCAAAACTAACCTACCAAGTGCAACTCAATATAATCTTTCAGGGGAAAAATTGATATTCAATGAAATAGAAGAATTTTAAGTTTTCTAATGAGAAGATTAGAAAATTTTAATTTGAAATATGAGACTCAAGAGAAGTATATAAATATACATATATATATGAAAGGTAAATAATAAGTGGTTCAATAGGATTTAACTATTTAAATTTCTATATAGGAAAATGATTCTTGTAACTCCTGAGGATATTTCTTTATTATAAGTAGGATTCAAAGTATCATTATTAGAAGCAGGATGGAGGGAAATACAGAGTTAGTCATCGTAACTGTGAATGTGAATGGAATGAGCTAACCTGTGAAAAAGAAACAGATAGCAGAGTGGATTAAGAACTAGAATCCAGGATGGAGACAAGATTCTGGAGTAAAAGCAGGAATTTGTCTGAGCTCCCTCTCCAACCACCTTAATACCTGTAAAATATAACTCTAAACAAATTTTAAAGATACAGAAACCACAAAGTAACAGAGAGAAATAAATCTCCCACTGAAGACAGTCTGGCATGCTGACAGGAAGGGTCTACCACACCAAGCTGGGAGTTGAGGACAGTCCTGTGGGCACAGACCTGGGGTGGTCCCAAGCAGTGGCACAGAATGGCCAGAGCAGACATCAGGAGAGAGAATCATCTGTTGCCGTGGCAGTTTCCAGACTTCTCAACCTATAAATGCCAAAGAGAAAGTCAGTAAGGACCTCTGTAGGAACTGGTGACTGAAGAGCACAGTGTGGCCCCACCTCTAGGCCGAAAGGTGTCAGAAGCATGGAGACTGCAGCTGCTGCCACGTGGCTGCCTCTGCACTTCCTGGCCTGCAGATCATAGGGGGACCAAGAGACCATTCAAAGTGTAATCACTCTTGCTTTGGCCTGCTTGGATCTGGGTCTCAGGCTAGAGTGGTGGTCCTGGGGTGAGTGTGCCAGAGCTTTTGCTGGTTGTAGAAAGGGTGCCCTCCTCATAGTTCTGACAACTGCAAAACCCCCAGAAATTTGGGACACAGCTCTCTGTGCTCTGGAAGCAGAGTTCTCCTAGGAATATCATAGCCAAATTCCAGTGTTCCCAGGTCAAGGAGAAAATATTACAAGTTGTGAGGAAGAAACAGTTTGAGTATTGCGGAAACACTCAGAATAACACAAGATTTAGTAGCTTCTATATGATACACACACACACACACACACTATATATAAATATACACACACACATATAATATATATGTGTGTATATATATAAATGTACACACACACACACACACACACACACACACACACACACACACACACACACACACATATATATATATATATATATATATATATACTTATATACATATATAAATGTATACATACACAAAGGTCAGGAGACTATTATAGGTCTAACAAAACTGCCATAATAGCAGATACTAATCATCATCCAAATAAATGAAGAATTTTACTTTTATTGGAAGGTTGTCACAAAGATGATCCATTCCCTTTTAGTAGACTCATTTGCCATGTTCCATTTCATTAATTGCTACTGGTAAATAAGACACTGATAGGCTTTGGAGTCAGGAAAACCTGCATTCAAAACCCACAATGCGCATTTACTCATTCTTTTTTTAAAATTAATTTTATGTTTATTTTTAGTTTACATCGTTAGTTTCCACAAGATTGTGAGTTACAAATTTTCTCCCTATCTTTACCCTACTCACCACTCCAAGAAAGTGGTCCCATTGTATACCTCCGCCTCCTATCTGCTCTCTCCTGTATCCTCTCTTATTCCCCCTCTGACTTTTCAGTAGAGCAAGAAGGATCTCCATACCAGTGCCTATATATCTTATTTCCCAGTTGCATATAATTAATAATAATAATAATTTTTTGAAAACATTTGATTTTAAAACTTTGAATTCCAGATTCTTTCCCTTCCTCCCTCATGACACACCCTTACTGAGAAGATAAGCAATTCAATATGGGTCGTACATGAGTAGTAAACAAAACATTTCCATAGTGGATATATTGTGAAAGACTGACTATATTTTCCTCCATCCTATCCTGCGCCAGACTTGTTCTATTTTCTACTTTGACCCTGTCCCTTTACAAAAAGTGTGTGTTTCAAGTATGCTCCTGCCACAACCTGCCTTCACTTCCATCATCTCCTGTCTCACCTACTCCACACCTACTCTTCTGTAAGGCAAGATACTCAATTTAGTGTGTATGCCATTCCTCCCAAAGCCAAATTCAATGAGAGTAAGGTTGACCCATTCCCTTTTGCCTTCCAGTTCTTCCCCTCATTGTAATAGTTATCCCTTGTCTCTTCTGTATGAGATAATTTGCCCCATTCTGTCTCTGCTGATCTCCTCACATTATATTCCTCTCTCACCTGTCAATTTCACCTTTTAAATATCATCCCTTCCTATTGAGTTGATCCTGTGACCTCTGTCTATGTACATTTGTATACATATATACACACACTTATGTATGTATTCATACACACATGTACCCTTCTATGTAGACATATATATGTATGTATACATATATACATACATACATACACAAACATATATATATGCACATACACACAGTTATATTCCCTTCATCTATCCTCATACTCGAAAAAGTTTCATAAGTTATAATTATCATTTTTCCATATAGGCATGTGAATAGTTCAACTTTGATAAGTTCCTTATGATTTCTTTTTCCTGTTAACCTTCTCATCTTTCTCTTGCTTCTTGTATTTGAATGTCAGATTTTCTATTCAACCCTGTTTTTTTTCATCAAGAATGCTTGAAAGTCTTCTATTTCATTGAATGACCATATTTCCCACTGAAACGCTATGCTCAGTTTTGATGGGTAGGTGATTCTTGGTTTTAATCCTAGGTCTTTTGATCTCTGGAATATCATATCCCAAGCCCTTCATGTAGAAGCTGCTAGATCCTGTGTCTTATGGGAATCTGAAGATCTTCCCTGCCCCTAGGCCCTTTGCTAAAGTGGCTACGTGACTCTGAGGACCCTTGGATATTTGAAAGTATACTCTGTTCCCTAATAGGCTGAATGTGGTCACAAGGAGCCTGTGGCCCCAGGCTTGTTTTCCAGGAATGTCCGTGCCTTGTAGCTTTGTGATTGGGCAGTGGGTCTAGAGGGCTGTGACATTCTCCTAGCCAGGAGAATGCTATATATACAACCTGATGTGAGGTTTTGGTTTGGGGCTCACTTTGAGAAGAGTTATATGATTTGGCCAGAAGAGACTCTGGGCAGCCGTTGAGCCCCCCGGCTGTGAAAAACCCAGATGTTGGTGCTTCCCTCTCTGGTAACTGAATAGGTAACTGATGTAATAGCCAGATGCTGGAAGCCATCTGATGATCTGTTTTTATGTTTGTTTGTAACTTCTGTTTGTATTCTCTGAAGTTCAGGGTGCTGACTTTTCCCCCTGAACTAGGTAAATGATATGTTTGATTAAAGTAAGATTGCTAACTTTTCATTATTTTCTTGCATTTTATTCTGATTTCTCTTCCCAATTTTTTCTCCATTTCTCTTACTTGATTTTCAAACTCCTTCTTGAGCTCCTCCATAGCATGTAACCAATTCATATTTTTCTTGGAAGCTTTTTGTGCAGGCGTTCTTACTTTGTTGTCTTCTTCCTGTTCCATGCTTTGATCCTTTTTGTCCCCAAAGCAGGAATCTAAAGTTGGATTGCTGTGTTGCTTTGCTTGCTTTGCTTCTTTTGCTTGTTCATGTAGCCAGTCAATTACTTGACTTTTTAGATCTTTGCCACAGTAGAACTCTGCTTCCAGAGGGGAGAGCTTTGTCCCATATCACTGGGGTTTTCACAGCTGCCAGAGTTATTATTAGGGTGCCCTTTCTACAGCCCCCACCAGCTCGGGCACTTGGTCACACACCTCAAGACCACCACCCAAGACCCACAATCCACATCCAAGCAGGTAAAGCAAGAGCAATTACCCTCTGAATGGTTGCTTGGCTCCCCTATGATGTGCAGGCCAGGAGCTCTGAAGCAGCCATGTGGTGGTGGATGCACAGCTACCATTCCTCTGCCACTTCTCGCTCTGAGGGCAGAAGCCAGACTCCTTCATCCTCCCCAGTTCCAAAAGAGTTAGACTGACCTTTTACTTTTTCTTTGGTATTTGTGGGTTGATATTTCTGACAACTGCCACAGCTGCTGATGATCCCCTCTCCTGAGGTCTGCTCCAGCATCTGCTTTCCAAGGCCACCCTGGGGCTCAAACTGTGGGCTCCCAGAATGTTGCAATGGATCCTTACTGTAGTCCTACCTTCAGTGGAGATTTGTTTCTCTCTGTTACTCTGTGGGTTCTGTAGCTCTTAAATTTGTTTTGAGTCATATTTTATAAGTATTTGAGGTGGTTATGGGGGGAGCTCATGGAGTTTTTCTGCTTCTATGCAGCCATCTTGCCTCCACCAATGCATGGATTTACTAATTCTTATGACCAAGGAATCATAGGATCTTTTATTTGAGTAAAAGGGATATTTAAAATCTGTTGAGTCCAGATCCCTCATTTTACAGATGAGGAAACTGAGGTCATCAAGCTAGTTTATAAGTACGTTTTATATATATGACTTCCTTACTCTAAGTCTAGTACTGTATCTGCTCTCCCATGAAGCCTCTCTGCATAAAAGGATAAATTATTTAGCTTTGTTGAGCTATCCTCCCCCTTCTCTGATTCTTCCACTTCCACTGTCTCCCCTCCTTTTTCTCCTCCTCCCCCTCTTTCTTCTTTTTCTGTCTCTCCTCCACCCTCTGCTGATATATAATACATACTCTCTGTTTCCTTTTGGCACTTTCATGCTCTACTTAGGATTCCATTTATCTCTGTACTACTTTTTAACCTTATATAGAATATGCTCCATTATATTGGATATCATGTTATCCATCTGCTGACTGATTTGTTTATTCAAAAGTAATACTAGACAAATATTTATGAAGTATCCCTAATATGCTTAGCATTGTTCTAAATTATAAGGTACATAACAATGCTTTTAACACAGGAGCACTAACTTCAAGGACATTATATTTTGGTTTAATTAAGACAAGTCTCCTTTTACAATATTTTTCAGCATTTAACACAAAGCCTCGCTTATGCTCCATGCTCAATAAATTCTCCATGGATTATGCATACTTTGACTATGACTACCACTGAAAACATTTAGACAATGTTTAAAATATTCCAAAAAATTCATAGCTATAGACTAGTTGAAACTTTAGAAAACATTTGGATTTATAAATATGAACTCAAGTACCAAGCAAGCCACTGAAGAGATAGGATAAAATGTCTACATTACAATGTATTTACCATTCAGTTAGGTCCATCATCTTCATGAAGAACAACAAGAAATCTAAACCAATATTTAAAAAAATCAAATTAGTAATCATTATCAGATCATTCTACCCACTTCTGACTCATATATGGCTATTTCTTGCTTCTCCTACCAATATTTCTTATCTTTTGTCAGTTCAAGAAAAGATCAAAGGCAGATTATGCAATATACATTCCAAACACAGAGGGGGGGAAAAAAAGATCTAAAGTGGAGAATCAAAGAGTATTTCCTCCTCAGATTTCTGTTACTCATTTCTTTTTACTAGGGTAAAAAACCAAAAATGGTTTCAAAATTTGACATTATTAACTAAGAGTTTAACTAAAACTTTAGCACTCTGAGCTATCTTCAGTTCTCAGGCATTTTCTAAGTTACTACTAACATTTGACCTTTGGTGGATTTTTGATATTCCTATTATTTTGAAATTATTAATATTATTTTCCTATCTAATTACAGATGTTTCAATCCTAATTTAAAAAAAAAA
>CM053587.1:122087916-122109106 GCA_028646515.1 Pseudochirops corinnae
CTAATATCCAATGTGAAAGTATTTGCTGATTCTATACTTGACTGCATGCTGCCATGGGTATAGGGGGTGGGGAGAGGGAGGAGAGAAAATTTGAAACTCAAGGGACTCTGGAACTGAATCTTGTAAACTAAAAGTCAATAAACAAATCAGTTTAAAAATAAAAAGAATTGAAGGCAAGAGAAGTGAACCGATTTACCCAAAGTGAGTTTTCATGTGTTAGTGATACAACTCAGATTTCTAATCTGCTGATTATAATCACTTTTACAAGGTTAATATGGATTATCTACGAAATAACATTTTACATAGGATCAAATGAATTCAAACAGGTAAAGCACATTGTAAACCTTACGGTACTCTATAAATGAAAGCTATTTTTAATATTATTAGTAACAATAAAAATAAATACGTTACAATTATATTTTTTCTTGAGTTCTACCAACGATTAAAAATTAGGAATTTCCAACCTATAACCTTTAAAGCAAGGTGGCCTTCCTCCTCCTATGTTCCTACTTGTTAATTTTTATTTCTTCCCTTACTTTGTCACTATTATTTTCTACCCTAAATTATATTGCTGCTTTTCTACCAATCACATTAAAGCAAGCATAAGGATAAAAAAGAACTTCATTATAAAGAAACATAATTTCTTTTTCCTATTTGGAAAATAATCAAAAACATAAGACACAAAGAAAAACTAAAAACAATAAACAAATTGGAAATGGGTCAGTTCAGTATGATGAAGAGGTAGAGCTTACAAATGACTGTATTGAATATCACCTAATATCATGAGATCATGGAATGTTAAAGGTGACAGGACCATATATTCCATTAGGATTTTCCAGTCTAGCTATTTCATTTTATAAAAAAGGTAAAGAGAAAAGTGGAATGACTAACACAAAATCACACACATGGGGTTTGGTAGTATAATCAATCTACTCTTGTCCAGATTTAATAAATTCTTTAGTCTCATCAAGCAATTTATAACTCTATAATAATTCATATTCTTGTGTTCCCCATCACTTTTTCTTAAATATCTGAATTTTGAAAATTATATTCCTATAGTATTATTAATTTCCAGAATCTTTCCCCTAGAGAGTGCTTATTTTGTCCTTTCTTGTGCACAAATGCAGAAATGTTCTCTCTTTCACTTAAAAGTTAGACATTACGAAGACTGAAGACTGATTCACGTGTGAATAGTTTTGTAGGTTGTAGGTAGTCTTTTGTTTTAAACCTTTTGAGCTTTATTTCTACTCTAATATAAATTCCCCTATTCTCTAGAGATGTCAAAACATCAGGAGACAGGCCAGTGGCTAAGACAAACATTTCTCCCTGACTGCTCTTATAAATGGAGTTGTTACACAGGAATGTAGAAAACAAGTGTCTCATTTCTTAATAGTGATCAGGGAACTTGAAATCCCAGGTAATTTTCTTTATTTAACCTTTTTGATTAGCAATGGGCTGCTGAGCCACCTAAATTCATGTCCATAGACTCACCAGAGATTTGTTCCAGAATAGAAATAGATTAATTCTGTAGATTTTCCCATGAGTTTTCGAAAGAGCAAAATCCAGATTTATGCAGAGATATGGCATTAATAATTTATGAGCTCCCCTTATTTGAGTGGCAGTGTAGTTCACTTGAAAGACCACAAGATTAGGATTTCTGAAAGGTATCTTCTAGCCTTGACCCTGGTCCTGATTTATTATGTGACTTTAGGAAGTCAATTTCAATAGCCTAATCTAATCTTTGGTTGCCTAATCTGATAAAAAAATAAAAATGTGCTTGATATCAAAGGATCTCAGAGTTTTGAAAATTTTATTAATCTAAATTGCATTTTCAAGTCATAGACAATACATTAAGCTACTGATTAGGAATATTTTGTTGCTTTTTGCTTTTTGGAGACAAAGAAAAACAGATTTAGGCTTGCACTTTCATATGACATGATGAAGAGAAAAAGTTTTGTTAATACTTAATTTCAGTTTACCATGGTTTCCTGATGTAGATATTAAGAAAGTAGCTATGGGAATACAGGTCTTGTAACTTGGCTCCTTTATAGGGTAGAATGGCACAATTCTAAGGACAGGTGGCTGTTTGAAAAATATGCCTGACAGTCATATTTATAGAAAAGAGAGCAAAGGCTCATAATAACTCTTTGCTGAACCATCCCTCCACCCCCAATAAACTCTTTAGTACCCTGCTTTCATTATACCCATAGCTCAATCTTTCAGAATTCCTTAGATAATTGACCTATAAATGATGATAATTTTCTTCTTTTCCCAGGAAAATTACTTTTAATTTTTGGTTTCTTAAAAATCTAATAGGAATTGTGCAGATTACCAGGCCATTTGTTTTGGAAGATCCCCTTTTAATTAGTCTCAAATTAATTACAATTTGTTCAGTGAAAATATCAAAGTGCATGTAGGAAGGGAGGAGCAAAACCACTCTAAGATGTTTTGCTTATGGTTCCAGAAGAATACAAAATTAGTTCTGCATGCATGTGTGTGGCATGTATGTTAAATGAGAAGGAAGAAACATTTTCCTCATAATAAGTAAGCCTAACTCAGTCAAGTAATCAGGGGAGTTATTTTACACTATGTAAAATTATTTTATGACTAGCTAGATGTTACTTAGAACCCCCTCTATATAATATAAAAAGAAAATTCTTTTCAAGTAGAAAGGATCATTGCTTTACTCTATGATTGGAAAGGTGGACCAAAGAACATTTTTAATTGGGTATCATTCACTTTGTTAGAGACTTATAAATGGAAAAGGTAAAACTGTACCTGATACTAATTGAAATATAATTACCTCCCACTTTGACTTGGCCACCAGGTGTTTTGAATCTCTTAAACTAAGACAGAGTACATGAGTAGATGCTTTTATTTGGTGTTTTATGTGTTTAGAGACATGATAATGGATAGATCATTCACTTGACTACATATTAAAACCTGGGAAAATGACCCTGGGAGGATGCTATCTATTATTTTGCAAATAATTTTCGCTTAACCTGAGAAATGGATGAAGCTGTCAAGGCAAGTATCATTAAGGAAAAGTAATTGGAGATGATTTGTGAAAAATCCTTTAGTTTATGGTTCTTTTGTGAACTGGCCTTGAAACCATTATCTCTATCTTATTTATCATACCATGCCTAACTTGCTGTGCCTAAATCTTTTCTCACAATCATAATATGTTGAGATTGACACCTATATCTAGGCATTCTTCAAGGGAAAAGTAATTGCAAAGGTGACATTACAAAGCTGAGTTTAATTATTTTTCTGTCTCCAGAACAATATTAGAATATCTTTTATGTTTATTCTGTGTCAATTTCCTCTCCCCCTGTCTATCCACCTTTTTTCTCATTAGAAGAATGATATTTTAGGATGTTACTATAAACATAGTATTTTCCAAAGAAGGAAGTTGTATTAAACAAAGATATAAAAAATCCAGGACAATTCTTCAAGGACAAAAGTTTCTTGCTCACCCACCTACTCTAGTCCATTTTCATTTCCACTTATAAAGGTTGTTTTCGCAGGATGATTAAGGCAGAATTTAAGAGAGTCCCAAATGAAAAGGACTTCAAACATGTCAATGTCATAGCTTATACAAGGAAACAGAATAATATTGCATTTCATTGTTAGCCAAATAACATAAGTATGAGTTTCCCTTAAAGCCTGTCCTATACAATCATGGATAGTATAATTCCAGAAAATATTAAAAGAGAGCATTTTTAAATGAGTTATTAGATGCTAGACTACTGTAAAATGTTCATTTTTATTAGTATTTTTTTTATAAAATGAGGAGTTTTCTCACCTTGAAAATTTTAAATGACACTATATTAAATATAGTTATTACTCTGAGATAAGAATGTTGTAGCTTCTTGCTATTGTTATGCTACTATATTACCCCAAGTTGTATAGTTGATTTTTTAAAAACCTCTCCATTATGCCATTTGGTACTTATACATTTTTAAAATTTTTTTCTTTAAAAAATTATCAATGATAACTTTGAGCATAATATACTTTCAAGCCTGCCTCTCTTGACATTATGAATTTTTATTGATAGTTTATATTCTATCATAATTGCAATTCCTGCTCTTCTTAGATACCAGAAGCAGACCATATTTTATTTTATCTTCTCATTTTTATGTTTATATGCTTCAAATACCTTCCCTATATCCAGGAAACAGTTATTATTTTCTTTCTTTAAATGTATTGCTACTTTATCATTATTTAAATTAGGGAATTTAATCCATTCATATTTGAGATTATAATGTTTAAATTTCTTTGCTTTCTTCCCTTACGAATACATATATTGAATAAGAGGTGTTATAGTGTAGCAAATTAAAAACAGATATCAGCCCCAAGAAGATGTGGATTCATTTTCTACTTCTTATACATACTATCTGTAATAACATCATATACACATTTCAGAACTCCAGGACTTGGCAAAAGGGTCACTAATCTTTATTGGTAGAAGCGGTTTCTTCACTGATATATCCTTCTTAAGTTACTCTATAGCCTGTAACAAGTTTATATTTTTCTTGGAAGCTTTTGGTGCAGGAGTTCTGGCTGTGTTGTCTTCCTCCTGTTCCATGCTTTGATCCTTTTTGTTCCCAAAAAAGGAATCTAAAGTTGGATTGCTGAGCTTGGTTTGGTTTCTTTGCCTGCTCATGTTGCCAGTCAATTAATTTGATTTTTGAGCCACAGTAGATCCCTGCTTCCAGGGAGGAGAGCTTTCTCCCAAATCACTGGGATTTTCACAGCTGTCAGAGCTATTAGAGTCTGCCATCTCTGCAGCCCCCACCAGCTTTGGCTCACTGGTCACACACTTCAGGATCACCACCCAAGACCACATTCCTGATCCAGGCCAGTTAAGATAAGAGCATTTAGCCTCCAAATGATTGCTTGCCCCCTCCCCCTTTGCAATCTGCAGGCCAGGAGCTCTGAAGCAGCCATGTGGAAGCAGCTGCAGGGGCCACTTCTGCTGCTTTCTTGCCCTGGGGCCCAGTGCCCAGACCCACTTCTCTTCCCAAAATTTAGCCTAGTTCCACTGACCTTTTACTTTGTCCTTGGTTCTTATGGATTGATAATTCTGGAACCTGCCACAGCTGTCAGTGATCTGCTCTCCTGAATGCTCCAGCCATGGCTTATACTGGCCTCCCTCGGGGTAAAGCTGGTCTCAGCTCCCAGTGTGCTGTGATGAACCCTTCCATTCCTACCTGCTGGGCTGCCTTCAGTGGGAGCTTTGTTTCATTGTACTTTTGTGGGTTCTGGAGCTCTAAAATTTGTTTAGAGTCATATTTTAAGGGTTTTTGAGGTTGTTATGGGGGGGAGCTGCAGAGTTCTCATGCTTCTAGGCCTCCTTCTTCTACAATGTCAAATAACATTTTTAGAGAGGAAAAAAATCAGCACAACTGATCAATTCATCAAAAATAGTCTGAAACATGTGTAATCTGTAACAACTTTCGACTTCCCACATGCATGAAGGTAGAGGTTCAGGAAGTCTTCTCATATTTATTCATTCATGTCCTCCTCAACCTTTATAATTTTGCTACATCTACTTTACTTTTATTTTAATTTTTTTGTTGTGTCACTCATCTTTCCATGAACATTTTTGTGGTTACTGTGAATATTTTCTTGTGTCTGCTTACTTCAGTATGCTTCAGTTCATATATATCTTCACTGCTGCTTTCTATTTGTTTCATAAAAGGGTACTGGTAGAGTACTTTCTCAGTTTTTGAGAATGATTTGTGATGTATGACTACTAAGTCTTCTTTAAAACTTTGATAGAATTATTGTGCAAATCAATCAGTTAGGTCCAAGAGTTTATTTCCTCACTAGTTTCTTTAAAGCTAGCTCTATTTCTTTTCTGAGGTCATTTTATTAAAAATCTTTATAATTATTTTATTAATTTTGTTATTTTTTTAATTGTTGAAAGTATTCTTTTAATTCTTTGTTGTTGTTTTCAATTTTGTTAGGATTTAACTGTCGATCATATATTCTCATTATTCTTTTTATTTCTTCTGCCTTTCCTGTGATTTCATTTTGTGGATTTGTTATTAATTTGATTCTATGTTCTCTTCTTTTTTAAAAAATCAGATAATCTAAAAATTTATTATTCTTTTATTTATTACAACTTACAATTATAATTTACTATTCTTTTTTGTTGTTAAACAGTTGCTTGTTGAAAAAAGTGGGGTGAGGAGGGGTCATTAGATTCACCAGAGAACAACAATACCACATAAGTTAAGAGTGATGGGAAAGGTCATCAGAAAGCTCTGGGATCTCTGCCTCTTCCTGGACTGTGAGGGATGGTCTGTAGTGTTAGAACAAACCCAGGTGGAAGACTTTGATTTAGTTAATAGGCATGGTTAGATACAAAGAGAGAATCACTGGCTGTAGCTCCTGACTTTCCACTTGGAGTATACTTGCCTTGAGCAGCTTGGCTGGTAGCCATGGCCCACTTAATATATTCCTCTTGGGCAGCCTGGACATTTTCCTTCTTCCCACTCAAGGTCTGGAGGGCCGATGCCTGCAGGGCTCTGTCATAAGGAAAAGTGAGGGCCTATGACTTGTGCAAGGGGTACGTGTTGATGGCATTGAGGTTGACAGAGGCATCCTCTTCACTCTGACCCCCAGAGAGGAAGGTGATACCAGTGATTGTAGGAGGCACAGTCCAGCAAAGGACAGTTACAACTGCCTTTGTGACCTCCTCATGTAAATACTTCTGGGTACATGCATGGCTAAGGGTGACCATGTTAGGCTTCAATAAGGTCCCTTCAAGATAGACATGGTGGTCACGCAGAGGTTTGTGGAGAGCAGCCAGGACCTTCTCACTGACATACTAACAACACTTAGATCATGTTCTCCATCAGGTAGGATCTCTGGCTCCATGTTGGGGACAATGACATTCTGCTGGCAAATGATAGCATATTTGGTCAGCACATAGGCATTCTCCATGATGGCAAGTAGGGAAGGTATATTATCTCCATTCTTCAGTACACAATGCCACTTGGTAAAGTAAGCTCTATCCTTCTTAAACTGGGTACAGCACTCAGCCCATACAGACCTTGGGAAGTAGTCTCACCACTGATCCCTGCCAGGGGCTCTACACCTTGGTGCCCACAATACCACCCTTTGCTTTTATTACTTTGGGGACTGGATGACAATCATTGACTTTCTGGTAGACTGACTCATGGAAAAGGATAACACCTCCAATACAGGAGTTCACTTGATCATTTCCTATCAGAAGTAACTGCCTATAGAGGCACTGATTTTCCTCTGTATTCTCAGTTCCAATAGACTGCAGCTGCTTTGCAATGTTACCAGTGGATTCATCTGCTGCCAAGATGACCTTGCCCTGAGCAACAATTCGGTGAACTATATCTGTTTTTTTTTTTCTTTGCTCTGGTGTCAATGCTGGGTATTGGCAAAGCATGTTTTCCTTGGGTGTGCTGGTATTTTCCAGCAGAAAGAGGACCACTTATGGTCAAGAAGCAAACTTCTGCCCAGCTTTATTATTCTTTAAAAGAAGTGGTTTTTAACTGTGTTTTTTGCTTCCTGTGGTTTCTTTTGTTTCCAATTTATTTATGTCCCTTCTATATTTTAATATTGTATCTTTTGTGCTTATTTTTGGTTTATTTGTTGGTTTTCTAATTTTAATGCATATTCAATTCATTATTACTATTATTTTTCTATTTTATAAATGTATGATTATAAGGATATAGTTTTCCCCTGAAGAGTACTTTAGATATATCTTAGAAATTTCGGCATAATTTCCTTTTTATTTTCATCTTTGATTTGTTCTTTGACCCACTCAGTATTTAAGATTGTATTGTTATGTTTTGACTTTTCTCCCAAGCTCAATGCCAAGTACTGCTGTTTCCTTCATATCCCTGAAACAAGATGGTGAAGGTCAAAGTCAATAGATTTGGCCATATTGGGTACCTGGTGACCAGGGCAGCATTCACCTCAGATGGAGCAGACATTGTGGCCATCAACCTCCACTACATGGTTTATATGTGTCAATATGATTCTAACCATGGCAAGTTCAAGGACACTGTGAAGGCTAAGAATGGGAAGCTATGGAAAAGCCATTGCCATCTTCCAGGAATGGGATCTCACTGATATTAAATGTGGAGATGCTGGAGCCAAGTATACTGTAGAGTCCACTAGAGTCTTTACCACCATGGAAAAGGCTGAGGCTCACTTGAAGGGTGGAGCCAAGTGGATCATCATCTCTGTCCCTTCTGTTGATGCCACAATGTTTGGCATGGGAGTGAACCAAGAACAATATGATAGTTCCCTCAATAATGTCACTAATGGCTCACTTCCAGACAGAGGATCTGTTGGAGCTGGTAAGAGAAAGTACAGGGCCTGCGGCACTGATAGCAGCTTCTCCTGGGGCTATCAGCCCAAAGCCTGAATAATTAAAAATCACCTACCTGAACTCTTTGGAGACAAGATGGCAAAGTAAACTGTAGCAGCTCTAATCCTCCTCCATTACCCTGAAAATCCAGAGATTATTGGCCTAATGTAAAATTCTGAAATAGTGGAAACAGTGTCAGGCTTGGGAGACCTAGAGGAAAGGTATGACTGAGGCTGTGCCTATCCTGAAGTGAAGAGTGGAAGGCATCCCAATAAACTGCATCTTAACTCACCAGCAGGAGATTCCAAAGTCCAGGGGTATGGAGCCAGCAAGCACTAACAACAGAAGCCCAGGTGTGCTTTAGCACAACCAGGGTAATCTACAGACACCAGCACTGCTGGCCACCAGCTGTTGAACCTACCTGAGCTGTAGCCCAGGGGCACAGAGCCAGAAACCTGAAGTAGCCAGATCAACCCTATCCCACACCTTATTCAATGAGCCTCAGGCTAACTCAGAGGAAACATTGAAAGCCCAGGCCTTGGCCTCATTCTAGACACCCAGAGGCTATAGCACACAAAGTCAACAACCAAGCCCCTAGCTGCCAGCTTGAGAAGTGTAGGTCAGAGCCCTCTGTATCCTACAAGCAGAAATTCACTTCAAAAGCTATAACATAGGCAATCACAATGGACAAGAAGCAACTTGCAAAGGGAAAACCAAGGATGATTCAATCCCATTATTGTGAATGACAAAAATCACTTTCAGGAGACACTATCAACTCTATATCCACACCTGAGAGCACAAAGGAAATATAAAAATGATCTCAAGCCCAAAAAGCATTCTTGGAAGAGCTCAGGAAAGATTTTAAAACCCAAATTAGAGATATAGAAGAAAAATTGACCACACTTTTAAAATTACATTGGTCAAAAGGGAAAAAACAATCTCAATGAAGAAAACAAATTCTTAAAAAGCAAAACTTGTGAACTGGGATGGGAGGTCAAAATCTAACTGGAGAAAATACCTCCTTAAAAATGAAATCTGAACATATGGAAAAGGAGCTTCAAAACCTAACCAAGGAAAACAACTCAATAAGAATTAGAATCAGTAAAGTTGAAGCTGATGACTCTATGACACATCAGTAATCAGTCAAACAAAATACAAAGTTTGAAAAATTAAAAAAAATGTAAAATATCTCATTGGAAATACAACTGACCTGAAGAACAGATCCAGGAGAGGTAATCTAATTGGTCCACCAGAAAGCCGTTATGAAAAAAAAAAAAAAAACTCTGGACAACATCATCCAAGAAATTAACAAAGAAAAGTGTACTGAGACCCTAGAACCAGAGGATAAAATAGTTATAAAAAGAATTCACCAGACACCTACTGAAAGAGATCCCAAATTGAAAAATCCAAAAAATATTGTAGCCAAATTCCAAAATTAGCACTTCAAAGAGAAAATACTGCAAGTAGCCAGAAAGAAACAATTCAAATATCATGGAACTATATTCAGGATCACATAGGACCTAGAAGCTTCTACATTAAAAGAGCAGAAGGATTGGAATATGATATTTTGTAAGGCAAAAGAGCTTGGACTGCAACCATAGATCAACTATTCAGCAAAAATGAGTATAATCTTTCAGGAAAGGAGATGGACATTCAATGAAATAAGGGACTTCCAGACATTCCTGAATGAAAAAGCCAGAGCTCAATGGAAAATTTGACCTCCAAATACAAGAGTCAAGAGAGACAAAAAAAAAAGGGAAACAAGGAAAACACACACACACACACACACACACACACACACACACACACACACACACCTTGTGATTCAATAAGAGGAATCAGTTTACATCCCTATATAGGAAGCTGATACTTGTCAAGATTGAGAATTATATAATTATCATAGTTAAAAGAGATGTACGTAGTTAGAGGGTGTGGGTATAAATTAACTAATCTGGTGTCAAAAAACATTATTAAGGGGTACAAAGGGATTATAATGGGAGACAGGGAAAGGAGGCAGAAAAGGGAAAATTTTACCACATGAAGAGGCCTAAAAATATACTATAGTAGAGGGAAAGAAGGAAGGAAGATGAGCATTATATGAACTTACTCTAATTGGTTTTGGTTCAAGGAGGGATTAACATAATCAATTAAGTTTAGGATTCTAACATAAAAAAAAAACAGAAAAACTCATTATAGTAGAGGGAAAGGAGGGAGGGAGAAGATCACTGTATGAAATTTACTCTCATAGGTTTGGGTTCCAGAAGGGAATAACATACTACATTAAGTATAAAAATCTATAGTACCCTAAAGGCAGTAGGAGGGGAAAGTGGGAAAAAGGTGAAGTTGTTAGAAGGGAGGGAAGAAGTAGTAAGGGAGAAGGATATATAAAGGGAGGGGGGTGCATAGGGAGGGAACAGTGAGGGAGGTAGTGGTCTAAAGGAAAACTCTTAAGGAGGGGAAGGGAGAAGGAACAAATAAAAGCAGAAACAGAGGATGGGATAGGATGGAGGGAAAGACAGCAATAGTAATCATAACTGTGAATGTGAATGGGATGAACTCTCCTATAAAGCAGAGGCAGATAAAATAGCAGAATGGATTAAAAACCATAATCGTACAATATGCTGTCTACAGGAAACCCATTTGAAACAGGGGGATACACACAGGGTGAACATAAAAGCCTGGAACAGAATATACTATGCTTCAGCTAAAGTAAAAAAAGAAAGCAGGGGTAGCAATCCTTATCTCAGATAAAATAAAAAATGATCTAACTAAAAAAGATAAGGAAGGAAACTATATCATGCTAAAAGACATCATCAAGAATGAAGGAGTATCATTACTAAAAATATATCCACCAAGCAGCATAGTATCCAGATTCCTAGAGGAGAATTTAAGAGATTTAGAGGAATAAATAGATAGCAAAACTATACCAGTGGGAGACCTCAATCTCCCTCTCTCTGAACTTCATAAATATAACCTCAAAATAAACAAGAAAGAAGTTAAGGAGGTGAATATAATTTTAGACAGGGTAGATATGATAGAACTCTAGAGAAAATTGTATGGCGATAGAAAGGAATATACCTTCCTGTAAGGCCATGCACAAACAGCTTCCCAAAGGAATGCTACTATGAACAGCTTTTAAGGTTCTTATTATATAGTATATTGAACACTCTTTATTCAAGAACAAATCAAAGGAAAACATTCACAACAAATCAAGATACAGTATTTATAACATTACATCATATCACAGAAAATCACAACATAGTGTTCACAGCAGCTTATCATTAAAAAGGCCACACAGTTTTAACCAAAGTGGTCGCAATATTTAGAACAAAGAACAAAAGAACAATTATCTGATATACCTATGGAGGTTTGCCTCTTCACTTAGTCCTTCAAGCATCTCAGAATACAAGTTACCTAGAGGCAGCTAGTTTGAATTAATCAGTCACTTCTGTATAGCTAATCACTTAATACAATCATTAGAAAATACACAAACCCTCCACCAGCTAACTCAATCAGTCACTTATTCATATTCACAATTACTAAGTATCATTAATCACTAAGTACAATCATCAGAAAATGTACAAATCCCCACACCCCTAGGTCACTAGTATACCATGTTATCACCACAGCATTCAATATCCAAGGAGAGATCTTTTTTTCATCTTGACTCAGAGTGGTTTCCCAGGTTCCTGGGATCCCCTTCCATGTTCCCAGCTTCTACCTGAATCCACCAAACAGTTACCTGTATTCATAGGCAGGCAGCTCCTAAGTCCTTGTCCAGTCATCTGAGCAGTTCCTGCTACACACTTAAGTTCACAAGGTGCAGTACATCTCAAAACCTTCACAATTTCTGTTCCTGGGAATTCAAGGATCAACCAAGCCACAAAGAAACAAAGTTTTAGCATTCTGATCATGCCTCCCCAGTCCTCCAGCAATTTGGCTGGCCCTAGGATCCCAAAGAAATCTCAGCCTTCCAGGCAGCAGCAACACTGGTCTTCCATGCACCCCTCCTGGCGGCAACTTCAGCTTTCACCAGATTCTGGTCTCAAGAAAACTCCAAATCAGTCAGTTCTCAATCAAGCATTAGCAGCCCAGCTTTCAGATGCTACAAAAAACAAAAACAAAACAAAAACAAAAAACCTCTCTCTCTCTCTCTCTCTCTCTCTCTCTCTGTCTCTCTCTCTGTCTCTGTCTCTGTCTCTGTCTCTCTGTCTCTCTCTCCCTTTCTGTCTCTGTCTCCTGTCTTCACTCTCCATGATTCTTTCACCATGATCTTGAGCAAATTCTGAATGTGCCTCTCTGAGGCTTTTCTTACACACACACACACACACACACACACACACACACACACACACACACTGGCTTCCTGTTTTAGCTAACCCTTTCCTGTTTTGCCAGCAACAGTAGACAGAATTCTCACCTTCTTTTTCTTTCACAGAGGTTTGATTATTTATTAAGGGCTAAGTACCTGCTTACTTGACATAACAAAAAGCCATCTTCAAATGGAGTAGCATTCATTTGGGAAGCTGCTCCTGCATGGCATTACACTGCCTCTCAGTGATACATGGCACATACACAAAAGTTGGCCACGTGCAAGGAAATAAATACCTACAATTCCGTGCAGAAATGCAGAGATATTAAATGCATTCTTCTTAGGCCATGATGCAATAAAAGTTATTTGTATTAAAGGGCCATGGAAAGATAGATAAAAACTAATTGGAAGCTAAATAATTTAATGCTAAAGAATGAGTAGGTCAAACAAGAAATTATAGAAACAATCAGTAACTTCATTCAAGACATTGACAATTATGAGAGAAGATACCAAAACTTATGGGATGCAGGGAAAGAAGTTGTTAGGGGAAGTTTTATATTCCTGAGTGCATACATGAATAAAACAGAAATAATGGAGGTCAATAAATTGAGCATGCAACTGAAAAAGCTAGAAAAAGAACAAATTGAAAATACCCAATTAAATACTAAATTAGAAATACTGAATACCAAAGAAGAGATTAATAAAATTGAAATTAAGAAAACTGCTGAATGAATAAATAAAACTAAGAACTGGTTTTATTAATTAAGCAAAAGAAATGATAGATCTTTTGTCAATATGATAAAAAAAAGAAGAAAACAAAATAATCAGTATCAAAAAGGGTGAATCTTGAAGAGTAAATTAAAACAATAATTAGGAATTATTTTGCTGAATTGTATGCACATAAATTTGACAATCTTAGTGAAATGGATGAATATTAACAAAAATGTAAGTTCCCCAGATTAACTGAAGTGGAAGTAAATTACTTAACCCCACACATAAAAGGAATTGAACAAGCTGTCAATAAACTCCCTAGGAAAAAAAATCTCCAGAGCCAGATGGATTTCCTAGCAAATTCTGTCAAACATTTCAATAACAATTGACTCCAATACTTTATAAAGTATTTGGAAAATTGGAGAAAGGAGTCCTACCAAATTCTTTTTATCACACAAATATGGTGCTGATACCTAAATGGGAAAGAGACAAAATGGAGAAAGAAAATTATAGACTAACTTCCCTCATGAATATAGATGAAAAAATTTAAATATAATATTAACAAAAAGACTACAGCAACTTATCACAACAATAATACACTTTGATCAAGTAGAATTTATTCCAGGAATTGGAGGATGGTTCAATATAAGGGAAACTATTAGTATAATCAATGTTATCAACAACAAAACTAGTAGAAATTATAGGATTATCTCAATAGATGCAAAAAAAGCCTTTGAAAAAATACAATACCCATTCCTATTAAAAACACTAGAAGGTGTAGGAATAAATAGAGTATTCTTTAAAATAATAAGTAGCATCTATTTAAAACCATCAGCAAGTATTATATATAATGGGGATAAGCTAGAAGCATTTCAAATAAGATCAGAGGTGAAACAAGTATGTCCACTATCACCCCTCTTATTCAGTTTAGTACTTGAAATGTTAGCTGAAGCAAGAAGAAAAGAAAAAGAAATCAAAGGATTCACGTTAGGAAAGAAGAGACCAAGCTACCCCTGTCTGCAGATGATATGATGATATACTTAGAGAATCAAGTAAAAAACTACTTGAGATAATAAATAAATTTGCAAAGTTGCAGGTTATAAAATAAACCCACATAAATCCTCAACATTCCTATACATTTTTTTAAAGAAAATCCCAATAGCAAGAAATAGAAAGAGAAATTCCATTTAAAGTTACTGTAGACACTATACAGTATTTGGTAATCTGCCTGCCAAATGAATCCAGGAATTATATGAACCCAATTATAAAATGCTTTTTACAGAAATAAAGTCAGATCTTCATAATTTTGAAAACATCTCCTGCTTGTGGCTTGGTTGAGCTAATATAATAAAAATAAATATTTTACCTAAACTAATCTACATATTAAGTGCCATACCAATAAATCTACCAGAAAATTATTTTATAGGGCTAGAAAAAATAGTAACAAAATTCCTCTGGAAGAACAAAAGGTCCAGATTATCAAAGGATTAAATGAAAAGAATTGCTAGAGATGATGGCCTAGCCATATCAGATTTTAAACTGTATTATAAAGCAGCAGTCATCAAAACTATGTGGTACTGGTTGAGTAATAGTGTGGTGGATCAGTGGAATAGATGAGGTACATGAGACACAGCAGTCAATGACTATAATAATCTACTATTTGATAAACTTTAAAAAGACCTCAGTTTTGGGGATAAGAACTCACTTGACAAAGTGAGAAGAACTACTTGAGAAGAACTACTTGACAAAAACTACTGGGAAAACTGGAAAACAGTATGGGAGAAATTGGGCATAGACTAATATCTTACACATTATACCAAAATCAAATCTAAATGGGTCCATGATGTAGGTATACAGGTTAATACTATATGCAATCTGATAGAGCACAGAATAGTTTATCTGTCAGATCTATGGAAAAGGGAAGAATTTATGACCACACAAGAGATAGAGATTATTATGAAGTCCAAAATGGATAATTTTGATTACATTAAATTGAAAAGTTTTTGTACAAATAAAAAAATTGCAACCAAGATTAGGAGGAAAGTGGAAAATTGGGAAATAATTTTTACAACCAATGTCTCTGATAAAGGCCTCATTTCTAAAATATACAGAGCATCGAGCAAAATTTATAATAATACATGTCATTTCCCAATTGAGAAATGGTCAAAGGATATGAACAGGCAATTTTCAGAGGAAGGAATTAAAGATATCTATAAGCACATGAAAAAAATGCTCCAATTCACTATTGATTAGAGAAATGCAAATAAAAACAGCTCTGAGGTACCACATCTCACTGATCAGATTGGCTAAGAAGACAAAACAGGAAAATTACAAATAGTAGAGAGGATGTGGAAAAATTGGAACACTAATGCACTGCTGGTGGAGTTGTGAACTCTTTCAGCCATTCTGGAGAGCTCTCTGGAACTATGTCCAAAGGGTTGTAAACAAGGGCATACCTTTTGACCCAGCAATACCACTTCTAGGTCTGTATCCCAAAGAGATCATAGAAGTGGAAAAAAGGGCCTGTTAGTACAAAATTCTTTATAGTAGCTCTTTTTGTGGTGGCAAAGAATTGGAAATCAAGGGGATATCCATCAATTGGGGAATGGCTGAAGAAGTTGTGGTAAATAAATGTAATGGAATAGTATTGTGCTATATAAGAAATGAGAAGCAAACAGACTTCATAATAATCTGAAGAGTTATATAAACTGATGTTGAGTGAGAAGAGCGGAGTCAGAAGAACTTTGTACACAATTACAGACACATTGTATGTTTGATGACCAGCTTGGATAGACTGGCCTCCTCTCAGCAGCATAAGCCTCTAAAAGACTCATGATGGAAAGGGATATCCACATCCACAGAAAAAGAACTAGAGTCTGAATGCAGATTGAAGCAAACTATCTGCTCTTTTTGTTGTTGTTGTTTTCTTTTGCTTTTTTTTCCTTCTTTCTCATTGTTCACTCCACTTGTTATAACCCTTCTTTACAAGTTGACTAATGTTTAATGTGAAGGTATTTGTACATCTTATATTTGATTGCATGCCACCATGAGGGTGGAGGTAGGAGGAAAGGGAGGGGGAGAAAATTTGAAACTTGAGGGACTATGGAACTTAATGTTGCAAACAAAATTAAGTAAATAATCATTTCTTTAAATTGTCTTTAATGCTTAATGTACTACCTGTTGCTTGGCCCCCTTGTCCAAGGTCATTCATGACAACTTTGGCATTGTGGAAATACTCTTGACTACAATCCAAGCCATTACTGCTACCCAGAAGATAATAGATCGCTCCTCTCATAAGCTTTGGTGTGATTGGCCTGGTGCTCCCCAGAATATCATTCCTGCTTCCACTGGTGCTCCTAAGGCTGTAGGCAAAATCATACCTGAGTTGAATGGGAAGTTCACTTGCATGGCCTTCTATGATCCTGCTCCCAATGTATCTGTTGTGGATCTGATCTGCTTCATGGAGAAACCTGTCAAATATGATATTAATAATGTGGAGAAGCAAGAAACAGAGGGACCCTTGAAGGGTATCTTGGGCTACACAGAGCACCAGGATGTATCCTGACTTCAACAGTAACACCCACTCTTCTATATTTGATGCTGGTACTGGTATTGCCCTCAGCGACCATTTTGTCAAACTTATTTCCTGATATGACAATGAGTATGGTTATAGCAACCAAATATTAGACGTCATGAACTACATGGCCTTCAAGGAGTAAGTGGAAAGCCATGGATGTTCATCCCCAGTCAAAAAGATGAAATCCACCACTGGGGAGGCTACATTCCTAACCTATATTGCTATACTAGGAATCCCATATCCCAATGACATCCTTGTCCAAGAGCATCCCTTTAGTGGGGGGGAGAAGCCTGGAGTACTGAATTTTGTAACTTCAATAAAGTCATAATATTTGGTGCAAAAAAAAAAGTGTATTGTTATGTCTCTTTGGGGTTTGTATCTTTTGTGGTCCATGGAAAGCCATAGATGAGCAGCTTTCCAGAAGACTGCTGCTGTGAAGAGCTTTCAAGGTTCTGATTACATAGTAGAGCAAACTATTTATTCAGTAACAAATCAGAGCAAAATATTCACAAAAAATAAAGGTACACCATTCACAATGCTACAACTTATCACAGAAAGTCAAAATACAGCATTTACCATGTCACAACTTAGCAAATTATCACTAAAATGGCCACACAGTTTTCATCAAAGTGGTCACATAGTTTTAACAAAGTACAATCATTTAGCCAATCTATCACTTAGTAATTCAATCATGCAATTATTCTTCTTTAAACAAAATACATTCATTTAGACAATCAATTATTTAATTAAGTCCTTAATTCAATCAGTATCAAGGAGAAGAGCCTCCTTAATCCTAAACTCATTCATCCTCAAGGTGGCAAGGCCTCCTTAAGAGACACAAAGTAAAATAGTCAAAGTTTTCCAACCATTGGATGCAATTAAATTACAATATCAGTCAATATTCTGTACTCTCTTAAGAGGTAGTGGAAAATACACAGTCCATTTACCTCGTACTCACAAGTAAATTACAATTTCAACACTCACCACTCAGTATCCACAGAAAGGTTTTTTCTTCTTGACCTGAGGTAGGCTTTCAGATTCCCTAGTTCCCCTTTCATAGTCCCAGCTCCTACCTGAATTCACCAAACTGTCACCTGGGTGCAAAGACAGACAGCTCCCAGCTCCTCATCCAGCTCTCCATGCAGTTCCTGTTCCACACTGAAGCTCACAGTGTCCAGTCCATCTTGAATCCTTCACAGTCTCTATTCCTGGGAAGTCAAGACTTAACATAACCACAAACAGACAAAGTACCAAGACCACAGTCATGCTTCCTCTGGCAGCTCCAGATGGCCCTCAGAAGTCCTCAGCAGCTCTGGTATCAAAATCAAAACCACTTTCTCCCATTCTCAAAATCAAAATCACTTTCTCCATGGAAGTTCCAGTCCAGCAGCAGGAGCCCAGCCTTCAGACACTCACTGGGAGAAATTCTCTCTCTCTCTCTCTCTCTCTCTCTCTCTCTCTCTCTCTCTCTCTTTTTCTCTCTCACTGGCAGCAGCTGCTCTGCCTCCAGAGGTTTTTCCCAAGAAGTTCTGACTGTCCAGCTTGTGTTCTTCCTTTTATACAGTATTATTTCCTCCCTGTTCAGCCCCTTCCTGTCAGGTCAGCAACAGGAGATTATACCTTCTGTTTCTTTAACAAGAGGCTTAATTTGAAACTAGGTACTAAGTACCTTTTAGCTTAGCAATACAAAAGGACCTTCAGATTCCATTAACATTACAATCCCTGAACCAATTTCTGTTATTATTGTATTATGGTCTGTAAGGGATGTAATATTTCTCTTTTTGTTTTACAATATCTCTATATCCTAGAGCATGATAATTTTTTAAAAAAACATCTATGAGGTGCAGACAAATATGTACATACTTTCACTGTTCCATTTAAGATATCATTTAAAAATTTTTTTTAAACTCTATTTTATTGTGAAATTTGTCCAGTTTCATTTTTTTTTTTGTTTTCCTTTATTGTTTCTTGTTAGGTTTATCTAAAACTGATACAGAAGTATTGAAGTCTCCTGTTATTATTGTGTTGATTTCTGTCTTCTTAAATTTCAGGTAACATTTTCTTTCTGAACTTGCTAACTAAGGTGTTTGGAGAATATGAGTTTATTACTGATATTGATTTGTACAGACTATGGCTCCCTACAGCAAAATGTAGTTTGTTTTTTTTTTTTGTCCCTTTTTATGTTCTTGTTCTATATGATAGTGGCACTTAATTTTTTGGATTCACTTTATATTATACTATCTTATTTCTTCCCCTCAATTTTATTCTGTGTGTGGCTTTTTTTTTTAAATGTGTTTCTTGTAAGCAAGATCATAGGATTATGTTTTAAAAACCAACCTATTACTGTTTTATTGGATTCTTTTCTCCATTGATATTTAAAGTTGTAAGAGTTAGGTTTATATTTTCCTCCATCTGTCACTAAAATTATTTTTTTTCCATATCATGCTTTTTCCCTTCTTCTGTATTCATAAAAGTCTTTTCTTTTAATTATTTCATTTTAATCTTTTTTTTAAGATGGTCCTGTTTCCATAGAACTTCATCCCCTCCTCCACACCCTCTTCTAATTTGTTACCCTTTTAGGATTTGTTCATTTATACCTCTCTCCTGATTTTGTCTGACTATTTATTTCTTTCACCTTTTTTCCCTTTTCAATTAAGTAGATTACCTTTTTCCTCCTACCCTTCAACTAACTATGTTCATTACTTTAAATTCATTTGTCTTGCTCTTTTCAAAAAAGTGTTTCTGTTATTCTTTTCATTATCTGTCTTCTCTTTCTATTTACTCTCAAGTCTCATTTATTGATTCATGACCTCTATTTCATATGTTTCATTTATCTATATTATTTACACTATCAAAGCTTCTAAGATAGCCATTCTAGTATCTATTTTCTAAGTCTTTTCTGCTATTGCCTCGTAATGACATCCCATGGATTCTCCTTTTTCCATTATACTTCACATTCTAACAGTGTCATTTATTCTAGATGTCAGAGAGAATAGTGCCCCATGGTGGGGCTTCTCCCTTCCCACTGATCTCTATCCTCTCTTATGAACTTTATTTTCTACATTTGCTTTGAAATCTCTTCCTCATGTCTCTGCTTTCCCAGTACCCCATGTGTCAATTGCCTTCAGAGGTTACAACTCCTTGAAGACAAGTCAACCTTTAAGGGTCCAATTCCCAAGGCCTCATCCAGTGTATGGTCCTCATCTCCCTTCACTCATTGGAGCATTCATCTGTGGCACCTTGTGACTTCTAAAGTAATACCTCCTATCTTTGAAAAGAGGAGACATTTTGATCCCCTCCCCTTTTACCTACTTCCCTGTAGGCTCTTTTCTTTATAAGACTACAGAAGTCTCCTTCCCCTCATTGTTTTAATTTTTTTTTTAACCCTGGCATGTTGCTCACTCTTCTCCATCATTCTGCTTTCTTCCCTGTACCCCTTCATGTACCTTCCCATGTGATAATGTAATTCTGCAAAAGAAGCATTCATTTATAGGTAAAATGTCACCAGTTTCTCTCCATAGTACCACTTGTCTACATCTTAACTCTTACTTTTATCAGATGTCTGTCTTCATCTCTGTATGCTTGTCTACATTTAGAAAGAAGTCTCTAACTGGTCTTTCTATTGTCACTCAGTTGCTATTGCTTTCTGCTTTGATTCACTCCTCCTCTGATTTGATTGTTGGTTGTTATAGAGGCAAATAACCTCTTCAGTTCTTGTTTGTTTCTTTTTCTAAAATTTTTCCAAACTTTTCTTTATTATTGAACAGCAATTTTTTGTCCTCTATACTTTAGGTCATATTTGCAGTGCCAGTCACCCTTGGCTATGTCCTGAGACCCAGTGCTCTTAGAAAACATTATTTCATTTCTTCCTCCTTTTTTCTCTGGCTGGTGTGAAGTAGTTTCATCTTATTTTAATGTCCTTTTTTGAATTTGATGGCTTTTCTAGTGATGGCTTAAATAACTTGTTTTCAAGTGGGGGGCAAGATAGGATGGAGGGAAACAGTCTTTGACAATATATCCACTATGGAAATGTTTTGCATAACTACACATGTACAACCTATATTGAATTGCTTATCTTTCCAGTAAGGTTGGGCAATGAGGGAAGGAGGGAAAGAATCTGGAATTAAAGTTTTAAAATAAAAAGTTTAAAATTATTATTATTATTATTATTATTATCATCATCATGATTATCATTTTTATTATTATTATTATTATTATTATTATTATT
>CM053587.1:122117578-122137882 GCA_028646515.1 Pseudochirops corinnae
TATACATACATACAAACATATTTCAAAGAATCTTCTATGATTTTGACACTTTCATAGGAGGTTCATTTTTGAAGAATATCATTTATAGAAGCATTTTACTGTCAAAAGGGTTAATTGCAATTCATTTTCTCAGTGTCTTTTTAAAAAAAAGGTAATTGTAATAGTTGTCATTCCTCCACTCCCCTGAGCATGCAGTATAGTCTCCTTTTTTATCTATCCTGAGAATAGGTCCAATAGTACCCCTAAAATCATCTTTGTGTAAATAAGTATGTATGTACACATATACATATGTGTATATATATATATATATATATATATGCATACATAGAAGTATAGGAATTTTGTGTGATATGTACAAGCGTCAATGTATATGTAATATATATATATATATATATACACATATATGTATATATATATACACATATATATTAATACATATTAATACATTTTCTCATATTTCCCATGCAGACATTACCAGATAGGTATGAGTCATGACTATGATTACTGTAATACACTTCAGATGAGGAAACTTATAATTACTTATTTGGATATTTAATTCACAAGAATGTATATCAGTCCATCTAACTTGAAGGTGAACTGGGAACAAACTTGAATATCGATTGGCTTCTTGTGTATTTTTTATTGAAATACGGGGTGTTAAAACTGATGTACAAATGGATTTTGGGCATCAAGCTATTTTTGTATTTGCACCATTAAAGTCTCTGAAATTTATTTTTGTTGATGAAGTTCTTATATTTTCAGGTTTTTATGTTTTGGGATAATGAGTGAAATTATTATCAATTTTACTCTAATATGTAATTAATTATATAAACATTATACTTATCAATAATTCTGCCACTCCAGAATTTTATTATGTGGGAAAACACACACTAAATACATATAGATTACTTGATAAATTGGAGGGGAGGAGTATTTTCGTATGGAAGAAAGACTTTTGCATGAAGAATCAGAAGACCTGTGTTCAAATTTCGTTTTTGACATTTTGTATCCATGTGACCTTAGAGAACATTTAATTTCTATCAGACTCAATTTCCTTATCTGCAAAATCATAAGGTTGAGGTATAGGGTCTCTAAAATTCCTTCTCACTCTGTATTAATGATTCAACAATGAATAGAAATAAATAATCATTCACTTTACCTCCATTAATTACCAAAAATATATTATTTTTTATGTAGAGAGAAACGCAGCAATTTGTGGTACTGTATCAGGAAAAAAAAAACAAAATCTATCAAAAAAGGACAATTTTATAATTAAAAATCAATGATGTAAGAGAAAACAATGAAATACATAGTTTTGCATTTTCAATAAAGTGTATTTGTGAAGAGTAGAACACCAGGCACATTTTATAAATTCCTTTTTAAAAAGTTAAAGCAATTGAAAAAAAATAGCAATGGTCCTTAATTAAACACTGGCTTTCATTTCAGATTGAATACTAATTTACAGTGGAGTTTTATCTTGAAGCCATAGAACTAATTCATTAAAAGAAATGAAATACCTTGGCTATAAAATGGTAGCATGACAGATCTGTGGTAATCTTAATAGCTGAATCACAGCAATTATCCTATGATAGGTTATTCAGGGATTAACTGTTATGATGACAGGAAAAAACTGATTCACTCTGAAGATAGCTGATTCAGTACACTATGTTAAATTAATTAATTGAGCGGTGTATATTGGAAAAAGGAACTTGCATATATATTTAGAAGACCTGGATAAGTAACTTACTGTCTCTGTATGACCTTGAAAGAAGTCAGTTCCCCTTTTGTAACCTGTGTCCATAAATCTGTAAATTGGGACTGATAATAACTAATAATATTCTACCTTGCAAGGAAATTTTGTAAATTTTAAGGAGCTATTCAAATAATTGCCCATGTTATTATACATGAATTGGTTCCTTGATCCAATCAGCAAAAATCTACTCTTTTCCTATTTTATGAAAAAAGAATCATATTGGTACTGAGATAAATGAAAAGACATAGAGGAAATATCTCTTTTCTAGGAGGGAAAAGTATAAGCTAGATAGGAGTAGAAGAGATAAGAGTTTTACAAATAAATATCTTTTTGCATGAAATAGAATGTTAAATTACAATAAAATATTATGATCAAAGTCCTGTAGAAGTTCAAAGAAAGGAAATAATTATTTCCTGCTTTGTGTTTTGAAAAATACTGGAAGAAACTGCATTGAATTGGGTACTGAAGGATGAATAAGCTTTGAAAGGGCAGTCTTAAATGGGGGGGTAGTATTTCAGGTAAAGGTTAACAGTACAGGAAAGTCACAGAGTGGGAAAGAACATAATGCATTCTGGGCCTTGTGAATTGTCCAATTTATCTAAAGAAAAGAGTACATTAAGGGGAAGACAGTTATTTAAATAGACATAACTATTTATCTATTTTCTTATAAAAGAGATTAGAATAAAAGCCTATATAATTATTTGCAACCAGTAAGGTATGTTGCTATTTCTATTCTAATAAATCATACTTGTCAGTTGATCAATATGTATTCAAAGAGGCCCCAAAGGGTACACAAAAGTATAATAAATTTGAGTGCCCACTGATTCTTTAAATAATATTTGGAAAAAAATGCCTTAATACATAATTAACAAAAATAGAAAACATACATAATCATGTCTTTATCAAGACAAAAGAGTCTAGAAATTAAATATTCCCAAAAGAGTGCTAGACTCTTAAACACTCAATATTTAATGTGTTTAGTAAATTGTTTCATTAAAAATATCATCATGTAAGTTCAGATAAATGGACAAATTGCCAGGAGCAATAAGGAAGAGCACTATTCCAAACCATTCTTCTTAACATATTCCCATTTGACATTCCTATTGCCATTAAATTAACTAATCACCTTCCTGCAGTGAGATTTTCATGCTTCAGATGCAGGTTGATTAAAGATTAGTGTCTATGGTAGCTGGTCACTTGCTTCATAATTACAGTTCGAGGGTTGCTCAGATGAATGAACACTGGATATAATACTGAATATTTTAAATGCTTGATTTATTCCCTCACTCTATATGAGTCTGAGATTGCACAGCATGTTTACATAGGTTTTGTATCCTCAGTGTGCTATTCTTAAGTACATTTAACAAAAATATCTTCAAAACTACCTTTGAGTGAAGATAAGTGGAAATATAATGTGCAATAGGGAATTTATATTTTGATTTAAAAATAGACTATGGAAACGAGGAGAAATTCTCTCCATAAGTTCCATAAATAAATACAAAGGGTATTTAAAATTAGATAATCACAATTTTCCCTGCTATATATTTGAGTACAGGAGTCCTAGAAGTAACCTTGAGTTAATATCTCCCTATCATCCAAACAAATTAGAAGTAAAAATCATAACATGTGATTTAAAAAAAAGCATTACATGTTAATTTAGGAGACTTTAGTTTAAATACTAGATTGCTATTGGTGTGACCTTGGGTAAGTCACTTAACTTTTCAGGGTTTTTTTTTTTCTTTCCTAGAAAATGAATGAATTGAAGCAGACCAATTCTGAAGCCTGTACTATGTCTAATTATTATGATATTGCAATAGAAACATTAATTTATTGGCTAGTATATACTTGTATAAAAAAAAAAAAGTAAATTAGGTATCAATCCCTGTCATCAAGGAGCTTACAATGAATTTCAGAGGGTTAGATTTTTCCAAAAATAATTGTAACTCCATACCAGAAGAATATTAAAAGAAACTGGTTTAAGAGTTACAATGATGAAATGTTGACTTCTAGGATCATACAATGGGAACATTAGTGCACTTAAAATTAAGAGATACGTGAGGTCAAATCTCATATATGACCCTTTCTAGCTTTATGACACATCAAGACATTTAGCCTTCCTCTGCCTCTGTGAGCTTATCATAAGGAGCAAAGGGATGTAAAATGCATCTGTTATTATTGTATACAACTAAGGGAATCAGGAAAGGAAAGTTTCATTGACAAAATTTTAGTTGGGTTTTGAGGAATGGTAGGATATTCCTGGTTATTTGGAGCTTAGGAAAGAGTGAAAGCAAAGTCATGAAAGTAGGAATTAAGCATGCTGGTGGAATGTAGAATACTCAAGTCTGACTAGAGTTTAAAATGTATTAAAGGAAATTATATGAAAGAAGATTATAAATGTATGTTAAAATTTAAATGAGTGAGGCTTGAGAGGCAGGCTAAGAGATTAGATTTCATTTGATAGACAATAGAAAGCCATCAAAGATTTGGAGACATAGAAATATTTGACCATATATAAAGAGTAAAAGAATTAATGTAGGAAAAATAGGTTTAATTGGATGGGATGGAAAATGGTGTTAGGGACAATGTCTATGATAGTATTAAAATATTCTAGGAAAGAACCTGGAGTAATTTTCAAAGTCTTCTTCAAAAGTTAGGAGCAATAAAAGCAAAATAAATAGAATTTTTAATTAAACACCAATTTTTATTTTAGATTAGATGCCTGCCTTGTTTTTGTAGTGATTTTTTTTTCATTAAGGAATGAATTAATGAGGACTCATGAAAATTAAATGGCAGTGGAAATTGAAAGGAAGGGAAGGATGGAAAAATATTACAGGAATAGAGCTGACAAGATATCCCAAACTATTGGTTGTGATTGGGTATGTGGCTGAGAATAACAGAGCCAAATATATCAGATATATAGCATATTTGTAACATATAGCATATATGTAGCATAGTCAAATATCATACACCAACATTTTGATACAGGGTAACTAGAATAATGGAGATTAGAGCATTATTGCTATAACAGCTACCTCCATTTTCTCTCTCACTCTCTTTTTAACTCCTTACAATCTTGCTTTTGATCTTGTCATTCCACTGAAATTGTTCTCTCCAAAGTTCCCAATGACCTCTTAACTGCCAAATCTAATTGCCATTTTTCTAACCTCATTCTCCTTAACCCCTCTGTAGTCATTAATACTTTTGATCACCCTTTCCTCTGTGATACTCTCTTTTTCTCTAGGTTTAAAGGGCATTACTCTATCTTGGTTCCCCTCCTACCTATCTGACTGCTCCTCAGTCTCCTTTGCTGGGTCCTCATCTACATAGTACCCTCTAACTCAGGTGTCCCTCACAGTTCTCTCATGGGTCTTTCTCTCTTCTCCATCTTATCAGCTCCCATGTATATAATTACCACATTCTGTGCTTATAATTCTCAAATCTACTTATGTTGCCTCAACCTATTTGCTGACCTCTAATCTCATGTTTCCCACTACTTTTCAGACATGTCCAGTAGATATCTGAAGTTCACATGACATGAACAGAATTCATTATTTTCCCCCTAAACTCTCTCTTTCTCCCACCTTTCATATTACTGTAGAGGGCAATGCCATCGCTCCAACTGCTCAGGGTCTCAAACTAGGAAATATCCTTTACTCCTCACTATCTCTCACTAATTTTCACCATCCAATATGATGCCAGTCTGTTGATTTTACATTTGCAATGTATTTTGATTATGACCCCCTTCTTCTCTTTGCACTTCATTCGAGTCTAGGTCCTCATCATCTCATCACCTGGACTATAGCAAAAGTTTGCTTGCTTCAAGTCTCTCCCTACTCCAATTCATCCTTCATTCAGCCACCATGTAATTTTTTCTAAAATACAGGTCTGACCATGTTATTTCCATACTCAGTAAACTCCAGTGTCTTTCTATTCCCTCCAGGATCAAATACACAATGCTCTGTTTAGTATTCAAAATTCTTCATAAAGCAACTCTTGCCTACCTTTATAGTTGCTGTACATGTTACTCTCACCATGTAAAAAAGCCCTCTACCAATGCAGATTAGCACCTTCTTTGCAATTTACTCTCTGAGAGAGCTGCTTATACAACTGAGAGCTTCAATGATTTCTCCTGCTAGTAAGTGTCAGAGGTTAAATATGAGCTTAGTCTTTATGGCTTTTAGGACAATTCTCTATCATATATGTAAAGTACTTTGCAAACCTCAAGGCACTATGTAAATGTGAGTTCCTAGTAGTAGTAGCAGCAGCAGCAGTAGTAGTAGTAGTAGTAGTAGTAGTAGTAGTAGTAGTAGTAGCAGCAGCAGCAGCAGCGGCAGTGGTAACAGTGGTGATGGTGGTGGTGGTGGTGGTAATAGTAGTGATAATGTAGTTCACTGAAGATTTATACATCATTATGTTGGAATTTGATGATGTCCTGACTCAGCATGACAGTAGCCACCAAAAAAAATCTTTGATCATTTTTCTAATTTTTAAAGAATGGATTACCAGTCAATAGATACTTTATAGTTTATAATATTTTTCATATTCACTTCTTTAATCATTTTAACAATAGAATGAGGTAGAGGGGCAGGAATTCTAGTTTCCATTTCAAAATGAAAAACTGAAACTCAAAGTGTTTAGGTCACCAATTCTAGGCCCCAGAGGAAGAAAGAGGCCAAGCCAAAATCAAAACAGAGGTCTTGCAAGCTTATATCCATTGCTCTTCCCAATAATTCAAACTGCCGTGTTGTTGGAACATCATTAGAGAGTCTGCTGCCTAGGTTGTAGAGTTCAATGACAGCTTTCAATGCTATATTACTGTTGTCAGTGATTTGGCTATAAGTAGGGTATATTTAATTCAGGCTCATATATAACCTCAGTCTTAAAGCTTATCTGTACCTATAATGCAATATAGCCTCTGCCAAGCAGTTCATAATCATTTGCATATCTTCTTTCCTGTGTACTTCAAAAGCACAGTTATCAGGATACAACAGCTCTTGGATTACTGTCTCAAGGACTTTTGATGTTGTTCTTTCCTACCAAATTTGAAGAGATTCCCAATGGACCAGATGTATATTCTTCTCACTCCAGATGAATTCTTAAAAAGAGAGTATTTTATGAAGAATAGTGAAATAGAAGCATCAGGAGAAAATATAGGTTACATTTAAAAAATAAAAAAACATTGGGAATTAGGACAATAATACAAAATTGATTTCGTATCTTCATAAACATTGATATTTGTTGTTTATCTATATAAATGTTAACATTTTCTTTGCCCATCAATACATTCACAATATTCACAATAGAAGTTAGCTATTTGAAGAGAGATATTGCTGTTTTGTTCTAGCACATATTAAATGAGTTTTTGATTGCTGATTAGGTAATGGGAATGACTTTTTCATTTGAAAATACCTTTATTAATGGACTCATGATTTTCTGCAATGATGCCAATTATGCCATATAAATCTAACTACCTAAGAATTTGCTTTGATGAAAACTGACAACAAATAGAAGGGAAAAAATTTCAGTGTTTAAGAATGATATTTCCTTTTTGAAATTGCTTGAGATAATATTATATATTACTTAAACATTTCTATTATTCTTACTTAACTTGCTAGATTTTGTGGAAACATTGCATTGTTCAGAATATATATTTTCCCTGAGAAAAATAACATTCTTAAAATTATATATCTTTACATATACATACACACAAGGTATGTATGTTTATGTATACATATGTGGGTATGTGTATGCATTTATATTTATATATTTCACCCTATAAAGTTGCATGAGATCTTGAGATGTTAAGGACTTGCCTGCAATCATGTAGATGATGATTGTTAAGAGGCAAGGTCTTATCCTAAATCTTTTTGGAAGGACAACTCATATGAATAAATTGTGCTGTGGGATAAGGGTTCTGAGTCTGATTCACATGATTAGCAATCATCTGTCTTTGACAACAGCACTGAACTCATCCGGTGATGTATAGGGCTATGCACTCTAACTGAATTTTGCCTTGTGTACCTTAAATTGTTATAAAAGCAGATGCACACACACACACATGCACACACATGCACACAAACAAACATGTAGACTGTGATAACAGAATGACAGAAAATAGAGAAAAGTTATGAAACACTAATAATATCATATATACACATGTATTATATATTGTTCTTTGAGGTTTGCAAAATGCAATACCTGATTTGATCCTCATATCAACTTTTTGAAGCAAGTACTATAATTATCACCATTGTATAGATGAAAAAACTAAGGTGTACAGAGGTTAAGTGACTTGCCCAAGATCACATACTTAATAAGTATCTAAAAAAGGAATTTGAACTCACTTCTTGACTCCAGATTCAGCACTCTATCCATTGTGTCACTTTGTGAATATAGAAGAAAAAGTATTGTAGGTCATTTGGTCATTTATCTTACAAATGCAGTTCTAAATCTCCAACCCTTTGGGGGTATCCTGTTTTCATATCCAAGATTTTAAGTATTTTATATTATGACCTAATATTCTTTTCTTGGGGAATATTGAAAACATGCTAACCTAAATGTTTAAATTCTCTATATTTTTAAATGAGCCTCAGAATGAAGGGTAGAAGGGTGACCTCATTAGATCTAATAGCAACACCAGCTGCATACTGATCCACAGAGATCACCAGTCCTGTCACTGATTGAAGTAACACCTGTTTTTTTAAATTGCTGTTTCTGTCATACTGACAAAAAATCTCCAAATATATATGTGTATGTATGATGTATGCATGGATATGTATGTGTATATATGTTGTGTGTATATCTGTATAGGTATATACCTATGTATATGTGTGTACATATGCATATGTGTAGGTCATCTACATATATCCACATGCATCTGTATATGTATACATATGTGTATGAATATACATATACACACATTACGTGTGTGCCTAAATATATATAAGTACATATACACACATATATACAAATACACACACACCAAATATATATAAATACATATACACACAAACACATATATACATATACAATGAAAAACTCCTCTGGTTGTGTGTCAAAAGGGGAAATTTTAATTCTGGTGCATGTTTAACATCTTACATCACTTAATAATAGAAGGAGCATAATAGATTCACAAGCATTTTATTTTTATTTATTTTTAATTAATTTATGTATTAGTTTTTCACATTCATTTCCATAAGAATCTAAGTTCCTAATTTTCTCCCCACCCATGATCCCAAGATGGAATGCATACTTATTAGTGCATCCCTCTATCTGTCCTCTGTCCTATCATCTCCCCCTACTCTTATCCTCCTACCCCTCCTTTTCTTGTAGGGCAAGATAGATTTCTATACCCCATTGCCTGAATATCTTATTTCCCAGTTACATGTAAAAACAATTTTTAACATTTGTTTTTTTACAATTTGGAGTCCCAAATTCTCTCCCTTCTGCCCTCCTCACCCACCCTCATGGAGACAGCAAGCAATAGGTTATACATGTGTAGTTATGCAATATGCTTCCATAATACTATGTTGTGAAAGACTAACTCTATTTCCCTGTACCCTACCCTCCACTTATTCTATTATCTCCTTTGATCCTGTCACTTTTCAAAAGTGTTTGCTTCTAAATATTCCCCTTCCCCAATCTACTCTCACTTCTATCATTCCCCCTTTATCCCTTTCCCTCTACATTCCTGTAGTGTAAAATACCCAATTGAGTGTGTACATTATTCCCTCCTTAAGCCCAATCTGATGAGAGTAAGGTTTACTTACCTTACCATTTCCATCTTACTACCCCTCTCTTCCCCTCCAATGTAAAAGTTTATTTTTGCCTCTTTTGTGTGAGATAAGTCACTGTATTCTATCTCTCCCCTTCTCCTTCTCCCAATATATTCTTCTCTCACGACTTAATTTTATTTTTTAGATATCATCACTTCATTTTGTTATTACAATGGGGATTTGAAGATCTTCCCTGCCCCTTGTATTGTCAATCAAACAGGTACTTAGCACCTTGTTTCAAGTTCTTGATTGTATCAAGTATTACTATGCAGAACTTCTGAATCCCACAGTGGGAGGAAGTTACTGATGTAACAGAAAGGGGTGGAACAGGAAAGAGCTAATACCATATATAAGGAAAAGCCCAAGCTAGAGAGCCAAAATTTCTCAGAGAGAGAGAGAGAACTGCTAGGATCCTTAGAACTTTTGAGAACTGCTACATTGAGAACAGAATGGATAACAGAACTTGTGGTGGCAGAACAGAGAACTGAGAACTAAACTGAGAGATGAGAAGAAGTGAGAAATGAAAAGAGAGGAGAATTGGAAGGAAACATGGCTGTGGTTCTGGTACTTTGTCTGTCAGTTTTGATGTTACTTTGTCAGATTTGTCTCCTGATAGAGGATGGTGCTGTTGTAACAGAAGCCCTGGGACATTACTGCTGGTTCAGAAGCCCTGAAAGAGGATTTTCTTTTTGTATGTTTACAAAAATCCTGGAGGAGGGTCTTACTGATGTTTTCAGAGGTCCTGGGACTATACTGATGATTTGTGTTGATTCCTCAGACCTTGTTTTTGAGTCTATGTCGATTTCACAGGCAGAAAGTGAATTGCAGAGGATGCTGGCAATCTTTATGAATGTTATTGTGGCTTTGTTGAGCTTTGTATTCCCAGGAACAGAAACTATGAAGGACTTGAGTTGAACCAGACACTATGAGCTTCAATATGGAACAGGAATGGCACAAGGAGCTAGAAAAGGACCTGAGAGCTGTCTGCCTTTGAACTCAGGGGACAGTTGGGTAGATTCAGGCAGGAGTTGGGACCATGGAAGAGGAATCATGGAAGGTGAGAGCCTGCCTCAGGTCAAGATGAAAAGACCTCTCCTTGGGTATTTAATGAAAACCGAGAAGATCATCATTTACTGTGGCCTAGGGGTGGAGAACTTTGACCTTTATATTTAGATTATTGAGTTAAGAGTTCTCCAATTAAGAAGAAAGAAGACTTTTTGATTGAAGAGATTAAGACAATATGACCTAGGGATGAAGAACTTTGACCTTTGTACTTTGTGTCCATTAAGGATGATTGAATGGAGGACTTATTAAGTGAGTTACTAAACGAATGTACTTTGTTTAAAACTAATTGACCACTTTGGTGAAAACTATGTGGCCACTTTAGTGTAATTTGTTAAGCTATAACATTGTGAATGCTGTACTTTGATTTCTGTGAATGCTTTGTCTTAGTTTGTTACGGAATCCATAGAGAGTTCACTATACTGTGTAATCTGAACCTTGAAGCTATTCAGAGCATCACTTCTCTGGAAAGCTGCTGGTGCTTGGCTTTACACATATTCAACTCAACCTATGCAATCTATCTATCTATCTATCTATCTATCTATCTATCTATATGTCTATCTATCTGTATGTGTATATGTATGTATATATATGTGTGTGTATGTATACATATACACACATAAACATACATGTATAAATATATAGCTATATATTACCTCCAACTACCTTAATACAGAGAAAGGTCTCATGAGTCACGAATATCATCTTTCCATGTAGGAATGTAAACAGTTCGACTTTAATTCATCCCTCATGATTTCTCTTTCCTGTTTACCTTTTCATACAGCTCTTGAATCTTGGATTTGAAAATCAATTTTTCTATTCAGTTCTGGTCTTTTCATCAAGGATACTTGAAAGTCCTCAATTTCTTTGAATATACATTTTTCCCTCTGAAGTATTATACTCAGTTTCCCTGGGTAAGTGATTTTTGGTTTTAATACTAACTCCTTTGACCTCCAGAATATCTTATTCCATGTCCTCTGATCCCTTCATGTAGAAGCTGCTATATGTGTTTCCACAATATGCAAATTGTTTCCTTGTAGCAGCTAGCAATATTGTCTCCTTGACCTGGAATCTCTGGAATTTGTCTACAATATTGTTAGGTGTCTTCCTTTGGGGATATCTTTCAAGAGGTGGTCACTGGATTCTTATAATTTCAATTTTACTGTTTGGTTCTAGAATTTCAGGGCAGTTTTCATTGATACTTTCTTGAAAGATGATATCTAGGTTGTATTTTTGTTTTTTGTTTTTGTTTGTTTTATCATGTCTTTCAGGTAGCCCAATAATTTTTAAGTTATCTCTCCTCTATCTGTGTTCCAGGTCAGCAGGTTTTCCAATGAGATATTTCACATTGTCTCTTTTTTTTTAATTCTTTTGATTCTGTTTTACCATTTCTGTATGTCTCATGTATTTCTTCCATTTGCTCCCTTCTAGTTTTTAAGGAATTATTTCCTTCAATGAGCTTTTCTACCTTTCTTTTTTCCTTTTGGCTAATTCTGTTTTTTTACAGCATTCTTCTGTTTGTTCATTTTTTTGGGGCCTCTTTTGCCTTGTTAGTTAATTTTCAAGGTGTTTTTTTCTTCAGTATTTTGGGGTCTCCTTTAACAAGCTGTTAACCAGTTTTTCATGATTTCCTTACATCACTTTCATTTCTCTTCTCAATTTTTCCTTTACTTCTCTTACACGATTTTCAAAATCTTTTTGGAGCTCTGCCATGACCTGTAAGCAATTTTTATTTTTCTTAGAGGTTTTTTATGTAGGAGCTTCGACCTTCTTGTATTCCTCTGCTTATATGTTGTATCAAGTCTTCTTTGTTACTAAAGTAAGATTCTATAATCTGAGATTTTGGGGTTTTTGGTTAGTTTTTTTGTACTTTTTGCTCATTTTCCCAGTCAAATACTCGACTTTCTCACTCTTTGTCAAGGTAGGACTCTATTTCTAGTATGATTGAGTGTGGGGGTGTGCATAATGTCCCAGGTTGTCAGGGGCTTTGCGCAGCGGTTTTCAGAGATACATCTAGGGGCCTGTAAATTTTTGATTCTTCCAAGGTGACATGGTCAAAGAAAGGTGTTTACTCCTTTCCTTAACTTACTCTTGTGTGTGAGCTGACCACAAGCACTCTTTTCTGCCTTGGAACTGTGAGGTGTATTCCCTCTCCATCACTGCCACAATCTCTGTCACACCAGAACTTCACCTCACCCCAGGACCACCATCCAGGACTGTGACCCATATTCAAGCACAGCAAAGCAAGAGAATCCTGTGTCAGTTCCAGTAAAGAGATCTCTGAAATCCTCATTTGATCCTTACACCATCTGTGAGCCCTGAGCCACTGCCTTAGCGACTGCCACCTCCATCATGCTGGGCCTGGGTCTGGAACACTCGCCTCTCTCACCTGGGTCCAACAGAGTTTACACACTAAACTTCTGCATTGTCTTTGGCATTTGTGGGTTGAGAATTCTGGAAATTGCCATAGCTGCCACTGATTCAGTCCCGTTGGGCCTGCTCTGGCCCTGTTTGTGCCAGCATGACCCACACTGGACTGTGATCCAGCCTGGTGTGATAGACCTCTCCTTTTGACCTTCCAGGTTATCTACAGCTAGTGATTTGTTTCACTCTGTTATTTTGTAGATTCTGCAGCTGTAGAATTTGTTTAGAGTAATTTTACAGGTATTTGGAGGGGTTTGGGGAAAATCTCAGAGAAGTCCCTACTTTTATTCCATCATGGCTCCACCTCATCCCCCAACTCACAAACTTTTGAAACTGGAGGGGATCATAGAGTCTGATAACTACAGATAAGTTTGCTGAGGACAAGTACAGTAAAATGACTTGCCTAAATCATGCAGAAGGGGAAGGCAGAAGGCAAATGAGAAGGATGCCTTTTTTGAGTTATATATAAAGTACAATTTCAAAAATACTTAAGTTACCTAAACTTATATGGATAAGGACTTACAAAATATAACTTGAGATATGTACTGAGATTGAAAGAGAAGGCTTTTTGTGTTTTTGTTGTTGTTATTGTTTTGTTGTTTCTATTGTTGCTGCTTTTCCTTTGTTTTGGTTTGTTTTCCTTGGTGACAACTTATCAATTGACTTATCTTCATTGAAGTTCTACTCTAGGTATCTTATAATGGTGAGATGATCTTTGGTCCTTGAGATCAGTTCTAAGAAAGACAATCTCTTACAGGGTCCAAATAGTGGGAATGAGTGAGTCCAAGAGAGTATGGGTACAGTAATAGTATGTATCACTTGTCTCTAAAGTGAAGCCTAGATAAGATCAGAAGAATTCATCACCACATGGGCACCAAAGCAGTGAATTTGCTATAGTTATTTAAAATCTTGTCAATTATGTAATAGAGGGGTCCTGTTCCCAAGTTATACTGAACTTTGGGTCATGCCTCCCCTAGAGTGTAATTTCAGAACTTCCCTCAGTACCTATGAATTTCTTATCTGCCTCATGTTTTCATATCTTGGGCTGTTCAACATGAAATATGCCTCCAAAATACCTGACATCCTTCTCCCATCAATAAGTTCTCCAGGGAGCTCTAGTGTGTGAAGAGACTGTGACTAGTCTATCTTCATTCCTCCCCTGGTCCTTTTACTTACCTTCTTTGGATTTCAAAATCATATTTTCATTTCTTCATCTCCCTTGCTTTTCAAATGTTTTTGATGTTATTTTTTTCCATTAGAATGTGAACTCCTTGGAATGAAGACAAGATAGAAGAGGAAAGGCAGAAACTCCTTTGAGCACTCAGACAAACACCTTCAAATATCTTTAAAAAGTGACCCTAAACAAATTCTGGTATAGTAGGACCCATAAAAAGGTAATGTCGTGAAACAAATTTCCAAACCCAACACAAACTGGAACATTAGCAATAAAGGTCTGTTGCATCAGGGTGAGAGAGGAGCACAAGCCAGTACAGCTACAAAAATATAGAGCAGGCCCTAGAAAACCAGAAACAAGCCCTGGAAGTGACTGAATCCATAGCACTAGTGGCAGGGGATACAACAACTGGTTAGAAGGAGATTACAGAGTTCTTTTTCCTAGCACTGGGGCAGGACATTGTAGCTTTGCCAGTACTTGGATCTGGGTAGCAATCCTGGGTGACATTCACAGGGTGAGGAGGATACTTCCCACATTTCCAGGGCAAAAAAGAGTGCTAGTGATCACTCACAGATAAGGGCACAAGACTATTTACAATTACAAACATCTCTCCTTAGATCATGCAACCTTAGAAGAACTGAAAGTTTACAGGTCCTTAAAAGAACCTCTGAAAACAACTGTACCAAGCCCTGGAAGCATGGGACAGTTCTCCCTCCACCACAGAAGCAGAACCATACCTTAATAAAAGAGTTAAAAAGTCAAGTAATAGGCTGGGAATGTGAGCAAATGAGGGAGGGAATACTATGAGTATAAAAACTTACTATGGTGACAAGAAAGATCAAAACATACACTGCACTTGGAAGAAGACAACAAAGTCAAAGCTCCTACATCAAAAGTCTATAAGAAATGTATGTGTGTGTGTGTGTATATATGTATGTATATAGAGAGATATAGATACATATGTGTGTATATTTATACACATGTATTTATGTATGTATATATATATATATATATACATATATATATGTATAAATATACATATATATTAATTGGTCTCAGGTCATGGAAGAACCCAAAAAGTATTTTGAAAATCAATTAAGAGAATTAGAGGAAAAATTGGGAAGAGAAATGAGAGGGATGATACAAAATCATGAAAAATGTGTCAACAGCATGGTAAAGGACACCCACACCCCAAAATATTAAAGTAAATAACTCCTTAAAAAAAGCAGAGTAGGCAGTAACTAGATAGCATAATGGATAAAGCACTAATCCTGAATTCAGGAAGATTTGAGTTCAAATGCAGCCTCAGACACTTACTGAACAAGCCACTTAACCCAAATTGCCTCAAAGAAGAAGAAGAAAACAAAAACTAGTCCAAATGGTGAAAAGAGATACAAAAAGCCAATGAGGAAGAGAAAGCATTAAAAGTAAAATTGGTGAAATGGAAAAAAAGGCTAAAGGTTCACTAAAGAAAATAATTCCTTAAAAATTAGAATGGAGCAAATGGAACCTAATGATTTTATGAAAAATTAAGATACAATGAAACACAAAGAAAAGAATGAAAAAATGAAAGGGAATGTGAAATATTCCACTGGAAAAACAAGTGACCTGGAGAATAGACCCAGGAGAGATAATTTAAAAATTATTGAACTACCTGAAAGTCATGACAGAAAAAAAAAGAGCCTAGCCATCATCTATCAAGAAATTGTTAAGGAAACTGTCCTGATGTTCTAGAGCCAGAGAGTAAAATAGAAATTGAAAGAATCTACTGATCAGTTCCTGAAAGAGATCACACAATGAAACTTATGAGGAATATTACAGTTCAAAATCAAGAGTACCTAGATCAAAGAGAAAATATTGCAAGCAGCCAGAAAAAAACAATTCAAATATTGAGGTGCCACAATCAATACAACCCGAGATTTAAGTTTATACATTAAAGGATCAGAGATCTTCAAATATGCTATACCAGAAAGCAATGAAGCTAGGATTACAACCAAGGGTCACCTACCCAGTAAAACTGAGTAGAATCCATCAAGGGGAAAAATAGATATGTAATGAGATAGAGGGCTTTGAGGCACTCTTGAGAAAAGACCAGAGGTGCATAAAAAATGACTAATGTCCAATGTGAAAGTATTTGCAGATCCTATAACTTGATTGCATGACATCATGGATGGGGAGAGAGGGAGGGGATAAAATTTGAAACTCAAGGGATTGTGGAATTGAATCTTATAAATGAAAAGTAAATAAACAAATCAATTTAAAAATGAAAAAATAATTTAAAGCACACAAAATATTGACTTTCATATACAAAACTCAAGAGAAACATAAAAATGTAAGCAGCAAAGAGAAATCATAAGGGCTTTATTAAACTGTTTACATTCCTACTTGGGAAGATGATATCTGTAAATCATAAGATCTTTCTCATTATTAGTAGAATTAGACAGAGTTTATATAGATCAAGGGCACAGGTGTGAGGTGAATATGAAGGAAAGATATCTAAAAAATAAAGGGATAAGAAAGAAATGTACTGGCAGAAAGAGAAAGGTAGAGGCAGAATGGGGTACATTATCTCACATAAAAGAACAAGTAATGCTTTTTGGTGGAAGGCAAGAGGAAAAAGTTGAGGGAAAGTGAGGGAAACCTACTCTCATCAGAACTGTCTCAAAGAAGAAATAACATGCACACTTAATTGGGTACAGAAATCTATCTTACAATACAGGAAATTAGGGTAGAAGGGGATAATTGGAGAGGGAGATAATATAGGGGAAGACAGATTGGGGGAGGGAATAGTCATAAGCAAAACACTTTTGAGGAGGGATAGAATGAAAGGAGAGATAATAGAATATACAGAGGGAGAGAATAAGATGGAGGGAAATACAATTATCAATAGTAACTCTGGAAAAAATGCTGAAGGAAGTACATCTGATAAGGATTTCATTTTTCAAACTCCTAGAGAACTAAGTCAAATTTATGAAAATAAGAGCCATTCCCCAATTCATAAATGATCAAAAGATATGAGCAATTTTTAAATGAAGTAATCAAAGCCATCTATAACCTTATGAAAACCTCTCACTATTTATTGAAGAAGTGCAAATTAAAACAATTCTGAGGTACTGAATCATACCTATTAGATTGACTAACAGGACAACAAAGATAAATGAAAAATGTTGGAGGGGATGTAGGAAAAATGAGACATTAATACACTGTTTGTAGAATTGCACGATGATTCAACAATTATGTAGAGCAATTTGGAATTACATCCAAAGGGCTATAAAACCATGCATACCTTTTGAGCTAGCAATACCACTTCTAGGTCTGTATCCCAAAAGAGATAAAAAAAAAAAAAAGGAAAAGACACTATATCTACAAAAATATTTATACAAGCTCTCTTCAGGGGACAAAGAATTAGAAATCGAGGGAATGCACATCAATTGGGGAATGGCTGATCAAATTGTGGTATATATTATGATAGAATACTATTGTACTATAAGGAAATATGAGCAGGATGCCCTCAAAGGAACCTGGAAATACTTATATGAACTCAATCAAAGTGAAATGTACTGTGTACAAAGTAACAGCAATATTGTAGATGGATTAGCTGTGAATGTCTTAGCTATTTTCAGAAATACAACAATCTAAGACAACTTTAAAAGACTTATGATGAAAAGTGTTATCCATTTCCAGATGAAGAATTGATGGTGTCTGAATGCAGATTGAAGGATACATTTTTTACTCTTTATTTTTCTTGAGTTTTTTTTTCTTTACTTTCACAACATGACTATCATGGAAGTATTTTGCATGACTACACATGAATAACCAATATTGAATTGTTTACCTGTAACATGAAGGTGGGGAAGGAAGAAGAGAGATAATTTGGATCTCAAAGTCTTAAAAATGAATACTAAAAGTTGTTTCTATGTGTAACTGGGGAAAAAAAAAACTACTTAAAGGAAAAAAATAGTGGAGAGAAAGAAAAACGTTAAGGCTGGTAAAAGGTATGCCACTTTGGTTCATTAGAAGACTATAGGGGTACTGTGTGGTACACCAGGTAAACAGAGACACTAGTAGGTACTAATGTGCCCTTCCCACTGGTTGAAATCTTAATTTCTTCTGGGAATCCTGATGCTATCACTGCTGCTTCTAGCAGAACACATTAAAATCCTAATATCTCAATCCAAAACTTACAAAAGACACCTCTTCAGAGACATTGCCTCCAGAAATGCCCTAACCATGTGCTCTTCTGTAATCCTCCACAGCCAATGAGCGCAAAAGCTCTACTAGACCTTCCGGAGCAATACCACAGTCTGGAGGGTAATTGCCACCTCATTTGCAGAAGCAGAGTGAAATAATTCGAGGCAATAGTGTGTAGGGGAAAGAACTTTTGACTTTTCATTTCTGTTCAGTGATCTGTATGAACTTGAACAAGTCACTACAACATTTTGCTTTTCAGTTTTGTTATGTATAAAAAGTCAAATACTACCTGCGTCATTGGTTAGCTGGAAGGATAAAGTAGGATAACTTTTTTTTAAAGTGCTTTGTAACCACAACTATTGAACTTGGAGTCAGACCTGGGTCCAGATTGCTTTGAAATGCTTTGTGTGACCATGTTCTCATCTTTAAAATGGGGATACTAATTTCTATACTTCCATCTCATAGGGTTGTGAATCTCAGGTGAGATGACGTATGTAAAACACCTTGCAAACATTAAAGTGCTATTTGAATGTTAAAAAAGGGGTAAACTCCTAGAGAGCAGTGATTTCTCTTTTTGCTTATATTTTTATTCCCAGCAGTTGAAACCTTCTTTCCTTGTTTCTTTCCTTCTTTCTTTCCTTTTAACCAACCAAGGCAATATGGAAAAATCAATCAGACCTATTGCTAATAAATAACAGCTTTTAAGTAATGATGATGTCTTACTTTGCTTAGAGAAGATAAAAGTAAATGATGAATTGCGGCAGAAAAGTGTATCATAGTCACTCACATTGTCAGCATCTTCTTCATCATGAAAATATCTACCTTCATAATATGTCTTTTTTTTATACTATGTTTACGACTACTATTAAGTTTTACTTACCTTGTCAAAACTCTTGCCAATTTGCTTTTTTTTTGCAATCTATCATAATGTTCAAATGCTATGCAAACATATAGAATACTACACATTTTTTAGAAATTTTTTTTTGTATTTTCCATTCTGTTTATTTTATTAATCTTTAATGGCCAAACTTCACTTGTCATTTGGCAGTTTGACAGGTTATTCTGTAACTCGCAGTCAATTGGGGATGCTTTCTGAACTCAACCTTAGCAATTGGTTTCACTTTGAGGAAAAATAGCTTGTGATCAGCCTATTTATTAACTATTCCTGGAAACAGCATTAATTTGAATGCTCATTCCTTCCTCTCTTTCTTTTCTGTTGGGGAAATTTGAGGTATTATTCCAAATTAACATCACCTTTGGCTGCCATGCCATATATTTCTACTTACTAAGTAAGTTAAATTGACAAAATTGTCTTGATCTATTTTGACATTCTTGATATGAGACTATATTTAAATCACTTAAACATATGTGTGTGTGTGTGTGCGTGTGCAAAAGAGAGAGAGAGAGAGAGAGAGAGAGAGAGAGAGAGAGAGAGAGAGAGAGAGAGATTTCTATCTATCTACATTATAATATTTTTACATTTGGGTAATATATTTTCCCTTGTTTCCCAATTTTCAGTATTAATACCTTTGTTTAAGTAATAATTTTGCAGTTATTATACATCCATTGCATTAAAACAACTCTAAAAATACCTATTAAAGTCAGTTATTACCTCACCCTGAAAAAAAACAATGTATTGAATCGTGGATTGGGCATCAGTACAGATAACAATAACTTAATATGCAGTTTAAAAAACACAAGTTAATTGCTATAATGAGGAAAAGAAAATAGACTAAAATCTAATTTAATCAATCAGCAAATAGGAAAAAAAAAAGTCAGGCTTGGGCCAATGTTGAGTAGGGGAAAAGAGAATGAATTGGATGACCTTTGAAAACTTGGAGAATTCCTAAAATAAACTGATTCTTCTCCCCCAAACAAAATCTTGTCTTTTTAAAGCCAGCACTCCTCTCTTGATGTTAAATGGA
>CM053587.1:122148015-122182511 GCA_028646515.1 Pseudochirops corinnae
AAATTGTTGGGGGGGGGGGAATGTTGCTACTATATAAAACTACTTCCAAATCTTTTAGAGAAGACTTGAATAAATCTGATTTTTATTCAACAATGGCTCTATCAGTTAAAATAAAGTTGACAAAACCCTAGAGGGCTTTGCCCACAAACTTTTTTTCTTATTTCTTGAATCTTCACCTTAATAAAAGCTTGTTCTGCTTTCATAGTCACATAGAACTAAGCCAGTATAAAACAAAAACAGAATTTTCAAGTATTAAATGAAAATGAATGGAAGAGAAGAAATTCATGTCAATATAAATGAATTCCTCATATAAAATAATGTTTATATTACAACAGTTATTCCATTGTCTTTTCTAACTAGGATATTCCTGGTACTAAGTATATCTATTTGTGAGATCTTAATTTCTGCATTTATGTCTATAAATGTACCCATTTAAATACCGTTGTGTGACTTTTTGTAATATCTATATGTATTATTTATATGAATTAAATAATAAAAAAATAACTTCTGGAGGTAACAACATACCATGGTGGCAAGGGGAATGTTTTGCATACTAAAGAGTGCAAACTCTAACACTTTGAAAAGCAATATTTTTTTCCACATAAACAGTATAATTGTCATTTAATTTTGTCTAGGCACTAAAGCAGCCCTGTAGCACTTTTATTTGACAAACCTGTGTTAGCTGATAGAACTGTTTGTTCAATCTCCAATAAACAGACTTTATTACACAAAGCTAATAACATTTCACTTTAAAGTGCACTATATAATTTAGACTTTAGATTTAGTCATCTATGTGGTGCAAGTAAATAGACTTGGTGCACCAAATAGTTTTGGAGTCAGGAAGCTATAAATTCCATTCCTGACTCATATCTTTACTACCTGTATGACCTTGGTCAATTCACTTAATCTCTCTACCTCAATCTCTTCAACTCTAAAATAGGCATGATAATGGCCCCTATTTTATGGGGTTGTTGTGAGTATCAAATTAAACAACATATATAAAGCTCTTTGTACATCTCAAATTGCCTTCATATAATATTGTATATGCATATGTATTTGCTTACACTAATTATGTTTATAACATATATATGTTTATAACATATGCAATATATAATTATTAATAGGCTTTCTACTAGTTCAGATTGACTTCCTTCCTTCCTTCCTTCCTTCCTTCCTTCCTTCCTTCCTTCTTCCTTCTTCCCTTTCTTCCCTTCTTCCTTCCTTGTTCCTTCCTTCTTTCCTTCTTTCCATCTTCTTTCTCATGAATTCTATCTAGGAATTATTTATAGGCTGGACTGTAATCACCTGATTGTCTATATGCCACATTATGTTATAAGGGAACCAAGGCTGTATATTAGCATGATTAGCAGAACAATCTCTGTATAATTGGAAATGGGAACAGGAGCGTATATGGAAGAATTAAGGTTTGATATCACCCTCCTTTCCCCATAGAGCTGTCTACTTGTTGAAGAGAGTGATTTTCTTTCACTGCGGCCCATCTGGAGTCAACTGTAAATAGCACAAAATAGCCAACACTGTTTATTGACTTGTTTTCTCAACACCCATTGCACATTTTATCCTTTCTATAATCTCTTACAAAATTAATGTACATTTTCAGTATTATTTTTTCTCTCTTCCTCTTTCCTTTTTGGTTTATTTCCCTACATTGTCATCAGTAGTATTATTAATTGCATGTATCCATCCTAGAAATATCTAGCTTGTTTAGGTTTTATACAAATGTTGCAGCTACCCTGAATGGGTAACAGAGAAGATAGTTATATTGTTCATTTTCATTAGTATTTGATAAATGTTTAAAAATGATAAAAGAAGTGTGTGTTCACATACACACACACACACACACACACATACACAGACCCAGGATGGGGGAAGTTGATGTTTCTTGTCTTTTGCATTTGGAAACCGTTGGTGTCTCATTTTCTGTTACAAAGTCAGTTCTGAATGCTGGACAAACAGAATAAGCATATCTGTATCTAACCTAAGTGTCTGGTGGAGTGGAACATCAATTGTTTCTATCACCCAAACTGCTAAACATTTAGGAGGTTCTCAGTAGATATTTCCTAAAGGCTCCATTGTTCATTTACCTCATAAGAAAGGAAGACATCATCATCATCAACAGCATGCATATAAGACCTATTATGTGAAAGGCACTGTGTTAAGCACTTTATAATTACTAAGTCACTTGTTCCTCACAATAACCCTGTAGGTAGGTTCTATTATTATACCCATTTGACAAATAGGGAAACTGAAGCAAACAAATTACAATTCTTGCTCAAGGTCACACAACTAGCAAGTGCCTGGGGACATATTTGAACTCAGGTTTTCCTTACTCCAGCTCCAACATTACACTTTTCTATCTAACTGACCAAATATAGTGATATGAACCTTGGGGTGGAGAAGAGAGAGAGAAAGAGGAGGGGAAGAAGTCAGATATACAGCAAGAACAAGAATAACAACAGGAACAGCAGCAGCACTATGGTACAAAGGAGATCATGATAAGCTGCATAGGATTGTAATGTTTCTGTTTTCATCAGTATAGAATGAATGCCTTCTATGTACTACCTAAAGGTCTCCCTGTCAAAGCAACTGGCAGTTGCTTCAATTAGCTAATCAGGATTCACTATGTAAAGAAGGTGCATCATATTTCTACCCTGTATAGATTGTTGTTCATCCTTCATTCTTGAAGTGGACCAACAGTATTAGGAGGGTATGTCTTGACTTGCAAAAAAATTGGATTTGAATGGGGAAGAGCTGTGCAAAGTCATCAGCACTAGATCAGATTATATGACGAATTATAGAGGGAAGAGAAGAAAAAGATCCTGCTTTGAGATAATATTAATTTAAACCAACTGCTTGAAGAAAGTGTGAAGTAAGGAGGATGTTTTAAATCCTGAGAGAGATTTTTTTGTTCATCTGAATTTTTTGAATGGCAACAAATAAAAAAGAAATATTTTTAAAAACACAGTCAAAAAAACACCTCATCTGTTATTACCAATGGAAGATTTATTAATGTAGAAATTAAATAGCCTCCATTCATACATATATCATTTTACATGACAATGCATCATTTTCTACACTTTCTTTTAGGATTAATACTTACACATGCCAGTTATCAGAGTTCAAATGTAACAAAGACAGGTGATCCTTTTCTAAGGAAAAAATATATTTGTTCAGCCAACTAAAGTCCTAATTTACTTAAGCAAATATCTGCTCATATTAAAACATTCAATTTGTTTCTCACAATCAGAACCTTTCTGATTGCCATGAGGGAAAGACTGACTCTTCTTTTCTCAGCAAGTGGCAACTCATGCAAATATATTTTCTCCCTGAATATTTTTTCAGATGGGAGGAAGAGAACTGTTAGAACAGTTTTGTAACCTCTGGAAATGAATGTCCTAGTACACAAGATAACTCAAATAAAAATCTACATATATTTCAAAACTAAATCTTTGGTCTGCATGAGAGAAAATATACTTAGTACATTACAAAAATATAGACTTGCATTTCGAGGGGAAGAGAGTTCTCCTAGAAAATTCTAGTAAAAAATAATTGGATATCTATATAAAAGAACAGAAAGGGAGGTGAGGATATTATAGAATCTTATTACGTTTTTGTTTTATTTTACTTATATAGTATGTACATATATAAATATATGCATACATACACATGTATATATACACATTGTACCCTGACATACATAAATACTTGTGTAACAATTGTGCAATATTCACAGCACCAATGGAGGCTATGAATATGCTAGTATAGTTGTGAATCACAAAATATGGCAAACTCTCCACATGGAGGGCAGAACCAAAGTCTTTATTCAAATACGGAAAACCAAGTCACAGAACCAGAAAGCCAAAGTCATTACAGTAGTCATGAAGTTTATACACATGATTAATGCAGTGAACACCCACATTCCCAGGCCTCCACAATAAAACAGGCTCCCTCAAGCAGGGATCCTTCTGTCACTCACGGTAGCTCCTCAGCCTGGTTCTTGGAAGTTCTCACAAAAGTTGCAGAAGGAGGGTCTCAGCAAAAATTTGCAGCCTCCAAGTGCTCATTGAGCGAAAATCTGACTGTCCTGCTGATTCTCTTCCTTATATACAGTATAGCTCCTCCCCTTTCTGTCCCTTCCTGCCAAGGTGTTAACTACTCCCAAGGTGTTAACTTCTGTGTTAATTGAATGGCTTAAACAAGGTGTTAACTTGAAATAAGGGGCTAAGTGCCTGCTTACTTGCCAATACAAAGGGGCATGGAAGATCTTCAGATTCTATTAACATGTATGTGTGTGCATGTATGCATACATGCCTATGAGTTTGTGTATGTATGTATGACTTTTTCTACTTACTTTAATTTTATATTTGGTACCTACAGGGCATTTAGGGCTTTCATTGTTGTTGGTTTCCACAATGAGGGCCAGATTGAGAAAAGTGATGGGTATTGTAAAGTATCCTAGCAGAGGTTTATTGGCAGAAATTATATCCACAGTGTGGATGGATACATTAATCTTAATGACGAATAAGGAAATCTTTCTTGCCATGACTGTAAGGATAAAGGCAGAACCAAGATCAAATATAGTGAAACCAAAAAAAGCCAGCATACTGATAAACATATATATATATATATATATATGTATATACATATATAGACACACACATACATATACACACACATATGTGTGTGTGCATGCATGCAAACATGCATGTATGGGTGTACTTGCATGTATAGTACATGTACGTGTATATATTGTTGTCAATTCTGGAACAGGATTAAAATGACATCACCATGTTAGAGTCAACTTACAGTGCTTCCAACTGTGGCTGATCAGACCAAAATAAGATTGGAAAACTCAACCACAGGTTTGGTAAAAATAGTCCCTGTTACCATCAGTGGTGGATAATCTAATTTTGCACATTTTGCATGTGTTTTGAGCTACTTCAGTTCTTATTTGATCACAGAGCACAGAACCTTCTCTGATGATAATATGCCATGCAAGAGGTTCTTAAGAGAGACCTTGAGAGCACCCTTGTATCACTTCTTCTTACCTTATGTGACCACTTATCCTCTTTCAGTTCTCCATGAAATAGTCTTTTTCTAAAGCATATGTTTTGCATTTGAACAAGGTGGCCAGTCTATGAGACTTACACTCTCTATAGTAGAGTTTGAATGGCAGTTTAGTTAAGAAAGGACCTCAGTGTGTGGTACTTTATCTTGCTGGGTCATCTTCAGAATATTCTTAAGACAATTCAAGTGGAAGTGATTAAGTTTCCTGGCATCATGCTGGTATAGTGTCCAGATTTCACAGGCTTACAACAACAAAGAGGTCTGCACAATTCTGTAGACCTTTAGTTTGGTAGTCAGTCTGTCATTCACAACATTCTAAACAATGAGCTAACCCAGGCAATGTGTTTGCCAATCTTATCAATGTTTGCTTCTCTGTAAAGTATACTGCAAAGGCAAGTGAATTTACCCACAGTATTCAAAAATTCTGTATTTACTGTAATCAATGATTCCACAAATCACTGATGTGGTGCTAGCTGACAGAGCAACTGTTTTCTTGGTGTTAGTTGTTAGGCTAAAATTGGCACAAACAGCAGAGAATCTATATATACTTCATTACATCTTACCTGCAGAGACTTCACTGAGTGCACAATCGTCTGCAAACAAACAAACGAAAAATCATGCACGAAAATGCCCTGTACTTCAGTCTTGGCTTGTAGCCTTTTCAAGCAGAAGAATTTACCATCAGTTTGGTAGCTGATCTTCGTGCTATGTTTGTTCTCATTGAAGACATTTGACAGCACAGCTGAGAATAATTATAATTAAAAGCATGAACATAGTCTTGTTTCACTCAATTGGTCACTGGAAAAGCACAAGAACATTGTCCATTATCCAGAACCCAGGAAGCATGCTGTCAACCAATTGACATACAACACTGATGGAATTCTTCAGGCAACCACATTTTGACCTCATTTTCCATAAACCTTTGTGATTGACCTTGGTCATATCTACAAACATTATACTCAGACAGCTGTTCTCCTCCTGGCATTTCTCCTGTAGTTGTCAGGTAGCAAATACCACATCTACCATTCCACGTTTTTTCTAAAGCCACACTGGCTCTCAGGTAGGTGACCATCTTCCAGGTGATATATCAACCTATTAAGGAGGCCTACGGCAAGAACTGCCTGCAATGACTAAGAGAGAGACTCCCCTGTGATTGTCACAGGACAGTATTTTCTTTGCCTTTATAAAGATGGACAATGGAGACATACTTGAACTCCTGGGGGATAACCTCCTCTTGCTATACAGCCTAGAAAAATAAGTTTTTGTATGAGCAATGGACCTCCCCACCTTGTAGATCCCAGATGAAATAGAATCAGTGCCAGGTGCTTTGCCACAGGAAAGGAGTCTAATGGCATTCCAAATCTCTCCTTTAGTTGGAACTTTGGCTAGGGAGGGATAAACTTCAATATGAGATAAATGGCCAATAGCTTCAACATTGATTGAAGATTGTCTGTTGAGAACATTTTTTCTAGGATTGTGGTCTTATAAATAATCAATGTGGCTCTATCAGCCCTGAGTAACTGAGATGTACTATAGGTCCTTGTACCATAAATAGCCTTCAGGGTATCATAAAAGAGGTTTGGATTATTACTATCAACAAAAAACTAAATTTCATCTGCCTTCTTACTGTAATGTCACCCACAAGCAGATTCCCAAAAGAATGCTACTATGAATAGCTCTAAAGGTTCTGATTATACAGTATGGTGAACACTCTATTTATTCAAGAACAAATCAAAGGAAAACATTTACAACAAATCAAGTTATAGTATTCACAACATTACATCTTATCCCAGACAATCACAATAGAGTGTTCACAACAGCTTATCATTAAAAAGGCCACATAGTTTTCACCAAAGTGGTCACAGTATTTAGAAAAAAGAACAAAAGAACAACCATCTGGTATCCCTAAGGAGGTTCGTCTCCTTTCTTAGTCAATCAATCAGCTCAGAATAAAAGTCAGCTAGGGGCAGCTAGGTTGAATTACCCAGTCACTTATTTATCAATCAGTTACTAAGTATTGCTAATCATTAAATACAATCTTTAGAAAATACACAAACCCTCCACTAGTTTACTCAATCAGTCACATATTCAGATTCACAATTACTAAGTATCATTAATCACTAATTATAATCACTGGAAAATACATACACCCCCAACCCCTAGGTCACTAGTAAACCATGTTATTATCACAGTATTCAATATCCAAGGAGAGATCTTTTCTTCATTTTGACTCAAGGTAGTCTCTCAGATTCCTTGGATACCCTTCCATGTTCTCAGCTCCTACCTGAATCCACTAGTCAGCTGGATTCAGAGGCAGACAGCTCCCAGGTCCTTGTCCAGTGTCCGGGCAGTCCCTGCTAAACACTGAAGTTCACAGACTGCAGTATATCTCAAACCCTTCACAATTTCTGTTCCTGGGAATTCAAGGATCAACCAAGCCACAAAGAAAAAAAAGTGTTAGCACTCTGATCATGGCTCCCCAGTCCTCCAGCAATTTGGCTGGCCCTAGGACCCAGAAGAAATCTCAGCCTTCCAGGCAGCAGCAACACTGGTCTTACATGGAGCCCTCCTGGCAGCAACTTCAGCTTTCACCAGATTCTGGTCTCAAGAAAACTCCAACTCAGTCAGTTTTCAGGCCAGCAGTAGCAGCCCAGCTTCCAGATGATGCTGAGAGAAACTCACTCTCTCTCTCTCTCTCTCTCTCTCTCTCTCTCTCTCTCTCTCTCTGTCTCTCTCTGTCTTTCTGTCTCTGTCTCTCTCCTGGCTTCAGTCTCCACAATTCTTCCACCATGATCTTGTCAAAAGAAAATTCTACTTCTTCCACCAGGAGCTTGTTGGGAGAAAATTGTGAATGTGCCTCTTGAGTTCTCACCTTTAGTTTCTTTCAGGGAGGTTTGATTATTTATTAAGGGCTAAATACCTGCTTACTTGACATAACAAAAAGGGATCTTCAAATGTAGTAGCATTGTTTTGGGAAGCTGCTCCTGCATGGCACTACACCGCCTCTCAATGGTACATGGCACATACACAAAAGCTGACCATGTGCTAGAGAATAAATACCTACAATTCAGTGCAGAAAAGCAGAAATATTAAATGCATCCTTCTTAGATCATGATGCAATAAAAGTTATATGTATTAAAGGCCCGTGGAAAGATAGACTAAAAACTAATTGGAAGCTAAATAATTTAATGCTAAAGAATGATAGGGTCAAACAAGAAATTATAGAAACAATCAGTTACTTCATTCAAGACAATGACAATAATGAGACAAGATACTTCTAGGTGGCAGTTGCATGTGTATATAAGAAAAACCCCAGAGAAAGAGAGTCAGAATTTTCTCCTGACAAGATCCTGGTGGGAGAAGCTGCTCTGCTGAAAGATCTGGTGAAGGCTGGAATTACTGCCAAGAAGGTTGCCTGTAAGGCCTGAGTGGTTGCTGCCCCCTGGAAAGCTAGTGTTGCTGCTGCTGCCCGGAAGGCTGAGATTTCTTCTGAGTCCTAGGGCTGGCCAAATTGCTGGAGGACTGAGGAAGCATGACCAGAATGTTAAGACTTTTTTTGTTTGTGGGTTGGTCAATTCTTAAATTCCCAGGAACAGAAACTGTGAAGGTTTTGAGATGTAGTGCACCTTGTGAATTACAGTGTGTAGCAGGAACCGCTCAGATGACTGGACAAGGACCCGAGAGCTGCCTGCCTCTGAATCCAGCTGACTGTTTGGCGGATTCAGGTAGGATCTGGGACCATGGAAGGGGATCCAAGGAATCTGAGAGACCACCCAGAGTCAAGATGAAGAAAGATCTCTCCTTGGATATTGAATGCTGTGATGATAACATGGCCTACTAGTGACCTAGGGGTGGGGGGTTTGTGTATTTCCTAAAGATTGTATTTACTGATTAGCAACACTTAGTAACTGATTGATAAATAAGTGACTGATTAAGGTAACCTAACTGCCCCATGAGTGGAAGACTGACTTGTATCCTGAGATGATTGAATGACTAAGAAAGGAGACAAACCTCCTTAGGGATACCAGATGATTGTTCTTTTGTTCTTTGTTCTAAATACTGTGACCACTTTGGTGAAAACTATGTGGCCTTTTTAATGATAAGCTGTTGTGAACATTCTATTGTGATTGTTTGGGACAAGATTCAGTGTGAATACTGTATCTTGATTTGTTGTGAATATTTTTCTTTGATTTATTCTTGAATAAAAAGAGTGTTCACTATACTGTGTAATCAGAACCTTAACAGCTTTTCACTGTAATGTGTTTTTTGGGAAGCTGCTAGTGCCTGGCATTATACTTACTGTGTCAAGAATACTGCATCTCTCTAAGTTTCACTTGTGCTTTACTTTTGGTGGAATTAAATGCTGCCGTCTTAGAGAGGGATGACTATCTTGCTGATAAACTCTGTGTAGTTTTCATTTTTCATTTATTTATTTCTGAATTCCTCAATCATTTTTTGGCAAACCTTTGTGTGAACGTTCTGACGCAGATGAGCAAATGCAATGTAGTACACCAAATCTCTGAAAGCTTTACACTCCTTTTCGGCTCTGTTGTTGCCAACTGGGGGCTGGTTCATCTTTCCCTCAAGTTAGCACCAAACTCTCTAATCTATTGTTATTAATTCTTCTGGTAATCTTATTGTCCTGGGGTCACCATTTTGTTGAATGCAAATATTTAGTTTGGAGAGGATAAGTCTATTATTAGTCCAGCACTTAGCACCACACATTACCTTTGTCACTCTTACATCTTGTTTGTCTCTTCTTACAATCACAAAGTCTATTAAATGTCAATGTTTTCTGCAACAGTGCTTTCACAAAGTTTTATCATGTTTACGTAAATGGAATAGAGTGTTGGGGTTAAGAACATGAGATATATAGATCTTCAGTAGTAATTGACCATTGCTGTCACTTTCCAACTCCATGTCTGGTAGTCTGAAGGTACTCTAACATTATAGTTACCTAGAATTATAAGTTTATCTTCTTTTGGCCCATTGATGATTAGGGTCCTCAGGTCTTCACAACATTTTTCTTTAACTTCATCAGAGTTTGTCATGGTTGGGGAATAGGTACTGATTATGGTGGCATGGAGATTTCCTGCAAGCAGCAATTTCATTGTCATGTACCTGTTGTTCACTCCTTTTGATAGGAATGCTGACTTGTTAACTAGATTAGTTTTGGTTGTAAAACTTACACCAGTTTCACAGTGGTCCCCTTCATTGCTACCACTCCAGAAAAACTTGCATCCAGTTCTGACTTCAGTAAACTGGCCTTCATTTGCCAGCCTTGTTTCACTCAGGGCTGCTATTTGAATATGATACGTGCTGAATTCTCCCTCAACAAGAGCTATTCCTCTTTCAGACATACTGGCTTTTGTGTTGTTTATAAGTGTGCACATACTCCAAGGGCTGATGGATAATAGAATCATCTTTGCAGAAGTTTTTGGACATTTTTTGTGCAGTTCAAACAAAGGGTGGGATCCCTTCCTGCCATGCTATCAGACCAGGGTTGGGCAAGCAGATATTTTTATTAATTAATTAATTGATTGATTTTTAGTTTTCAACATTCACTTTTATAAGAATTTGAGTTCTAAATTTCCCCCCTCCCCAAGATGCCATGTAATCTGATATAGTTTATACATGTATAATCATATTAAAGGTATTTCTACGTTTTCATGTTGTGAAAAAGAATCAAAACCAAAAGGTAAAACCAAGATAAAGGAAAAAAAAACAATAACAAAAAAGACAGAAAATAATGTGCTTCGATATACATTCAGATTCTGTAGTTCTTTCTCTGGATATGGATCACATTTTCCATCTTTAGTCTTTTAGAATTGTCTTAGGTCATGGGTGGGAAACCTGTGGCCTTTAGGCCACATGTGGCCTCTTAGGTCCTTAGATATGGCCTTTTTACTGAGTCCCAAGTTTTACCAAAAGAGATTTGTTCTGTGAAGTTGGGATTCAGTCAGAAGGTCACTTTTGGGAACCTAAAAGGCCACAAATGACCTCGAAGACACAGGTTCCTCACCCTTGTCTTAGATCATTGCCTTACTGAGAAGAGCTAAAGTCTACCAAAGTTTGTCATCGCACAATATTGCTAAATAAAAATTGCTAAATAATACTGTGAACACCATTCTCGTGGTTCTTCTCACTTCACTCAACATCAGTTCATGTAAGTCTTTCCAGGTTTTTCTAAGCAGATAATTTCAGGACACCTTTTCATCACACCAAGAAGGTGAGCAGTACGATGCTTAAAAGGCTGTTCAGATACCCAGGGGGCACTGAATCCCACCTGCTACTTCCAGTGTGTCTTTATGGCCTGGGCAGCCTGTCTGCAGGGTTGTGATTACTGATTCCTGTGATTCACCACTTGCCTATCACCATAAGACTCTAAGATAGGTAAAAGTGGTAAAATGGTAAAAGTGGTAAAATGGTCTTCTGATTTGTGCCTAAATTGGATTTAAATGAGTCAGAGTTGCACAATCTTTGACTACACTCTCTCCTCCAGAATCATCACAGTCTAGTGACAGGACAGAGTCAAGATGCCTGGTGATGGCTTGACATGCAGTGGATGACTTTGGTGTCTTCAACGTCTAACCAAGTTCTAAACACTCCACAGAAACCACTTTAGCTGCCATCATGTCCTTTGTCCTTATATGACCATTCCTTCAGGGAAAGTCTTCACAGGCTTGGGGTAGATACCATCCTGACCTACAGTTGGGTCTGAGGCCTTCATTACCTTCCATTTGGTTATCCTGTTTACCAAAATGGTTTACCAGGATGTGGTCACTATACACAATACAGCTTCTTGGAGTCACAGGTGAGAGTTAGGTGATTCAAGTGATCCCCAAAGGTGGAAAGCAGCCCTGAAAAAAGCTATATCCCCTGCTAGATTGCAATTTCCATGAGGGCATGGACCATGTTCAGTTAAAATTTTGTTTTTCTCCCATCGTCCCTCTGATGGGGTTCAGTCTCAGGGAAACCCCCTTGAATGTTTCCAATGTTTCCAAAACTTGGCTCACACCAAGTTATTGTTTTCCCCTGAACACAGTCTATATATATATATATATATATATATATATATATACATGCATATATAAATAAATACATATAAATACATAGGCATGCATCTATGTATATCTAATGCATGTAAATGTATACAATATGTGTATGTACATGTATGGGTATTGTGTATATACACATATGTACACACATGTATATGCATATATACTAACACTCTCATACATGTATACAAGCGAACACATGCATTTTCTTCAAAGAAAAATGACTCCATAAAAAAGATACTAAGGACCATTTTCTGAACCAATATTTGTTTAACTGTTGCTTTTTATGAGAGAAAAATATATTTTGAGATTCTTGTCATGTGTAATGGCATTTGTGCAAAGCATAACTAATAAAAAGACACATTTTATAAGTGAAAGGGAATTTTCATCAATGTTCCTGTTTTCTTAATTAGTAAGCCTTGATAATTTTAACAAGAAATGTCTTCATAATCCATCTGAGTGCTCCATAGTCTGATGATCATAATTGTTTAGAAAATATTCAGTGACTCAAAGTTTGTTTCCTGACATCTACCAAAAGCTTCACATTTATATGTAAACTTTCAATAAATGTTTGCTATATCCCCTGCTAGATTGCAATTTCCATGAGGGCATGGACCATGTTCAGTTAAAATTTTGTTTTTCTCCCATCCTCCCTCTGATAGGGTTCAGTCTCAGGGAAACCCCCTTGAATGTTTCCAATTGATGAGCCATGTGCCTGAGGCCATAAACCTTTCATTATCACCAGGCCAAAATCTCTGTTACTCTTAACCTAGCCTAGCCCTCCATTTTCCAACTATTTTTCACCCTTGATCCTATGAAAATATCTATACCCAAATCTGTTACCCTTAAACTAGCCTAGCCCTTCATTGTTGATCATCTCCAGGTCACAATCAGCTATTTCCCACTCTTAATCCCATTCTCAGAGTCTGACCTCAGTTCCTCAAGATCCTCTAGAGACTCCTTCTCAAAACCCACCTCTGGGCCATCCCCTAGATACCTCCAACAGTCTTTCTGTATATAAGATCCATCTTGCCTCCACGAAGGTGCTAAGATTCAATGTAGAGGAAATTCAATCTGACATGCTTGTCAACACAAACATCACAAATACTCCAGCTCCTTAAGAGTTTACCCATTTTTTTGGAATACTTCATAAATTTTGCTTTTCTTTGGCTGAGAGACAAGTTGAATTCATTTGACATGACCTAGCATGTTGATATTTGGGGATCTTGAGCATGACTAAACCCCAAAACTCAGCACCTCTAATTAGCATCTAGGTGATACAGTGGATAGAATGTTGAATGGTAGTCAGGAAGATCTGAGTTAAATTTGGCCTCAGACACCTCCTAGTTGTATGACCCTGGGCAAGTTACTTATCCTAATTTTCCTCAGTTTCTTTATCTGGAAAAATGATCTCAAGTAGGAAGTGACAAACTAGTCTGGTATTTTTGCAAAGAAAACCACAAATGGCGTCATGAAGAATCAGCTGTAGGTGAAAAGACTGAACTGTAACTACCCTCAACTTAGTCTCTTGCTTTACAAAAGAGAATATGTTTTACTAATGTTTGTCAAACTGTCATGAACTGAATCTAGACTGAACAGGAAAATCAATGCAAACAAAATATTTCAAGAAATAATTTTGATATTTTAAAGGTATTCTTAAAGTGTCACTAAATGTCAGACATTTTGAATCTGAAGTCTCTCAATTGGAACTAGAATTCATACAACCAAGTATATCCTAAGAAAAAAGGTCATCAAAATAAAAACTTCCTTAAAATGCTGAAATTGCTATTTTCCTTTTAATTTAGTGTATCATGTTTTAGCACATTAATATATTCAAGATATGAATATATTAGTATATTTAATATATCAGTCATTAGCTAAGGGTAAGCTTTCTTCTGATGATTACAGGGTCATAGCATTTCAGTTAAAAGGGAACTCAAAGACCCATATATGAATGAGAAACATTTCTTTACTTACCTTGTTTTCCTTATCTGTAAGATGACAGGATTAAAAGAGATCTTCTTGGAGTACTTGAAAAAAAAAAAAAAACAAGAATCAAATACTAGTAATTAATGAATTTTGCAAGCTGTAAGAATATGCTAAGTAAAAGAATTTACCTTAATGTCCCTTTGTTCCTTATTATTTATCTCTAAGAACAATGAGCAGGCCTTCAGCTGGAATGTTGATGATATGAAAGTCCTTTACATTCTATTTTAAGGGCTCCATTGATCATAGTAGACCTGAGTGGAATGTTCAAGGAAAAAAGGTTATTGAGTACAGTAGAACTGTCATGACTGACTGTTGGTGATCTTTCTCTCTGGAAAAGTAAATTTTCTATATCTCTACTACAGTGCAGTCCAGGGAAAGGCCCAAATAACTTAGAAAAGGCAATGACAGCAATATGTTGAATGACAATATGAAAGAACTCTTTCTAAGGGATCAGGAATCTTCCACAACCAGAAAGAAATGGATACATTTCCTGAACAAGAGCTTGAGTCCCAATTTTATATCACACTTGAAAGTTTGAAAAATACTTTTTTTGTAAAAATACTTATTTAAATTCCAGGGATATATGGCTTATACTTAGAAAAGGAAAGAAAAATCCAGGTCATTTCCTAATGCTTGAGTCAATATTTTTCATTCATCTTTCCTTCCTTCTTTTCTTCCTTCTTTCTTGTCTTTATTTTCCTTTTTTTTTTTTCCGTGTATTTTTCCATCTCACCCAGGATTGAAATGAGCAGGTCTTATCACAATAAAAACAATTTTCATAGGAGCTCAGCTTGTTTCTTTTCTAACCTGGGCTGGTTTGATCCTTCTTAAGCAATCTCATGACTCTCTAATCCAAGGTCATCACCCTACTGATTGTAGACTAACTGTAGATACCTGATCAGTTTAGGCCACTGGAACTCAGAATTCCTGAACTCAAGAAATCCACTAGCCTCACCCCCTCACCCCCACCCCCAACAGCTAAGATTAATAATATTTGACACATTTGGCTTCCTGGTATTTTTCATAGCTCATTTTATATTCAGTTCTACTTTGAGAGGCTGTCACAGACTACCCCAGCCCTTTATGACTCTATTTCCAAAAAGGAATCTATTATTGCTGAGGCTAGGTGGCTCAATGAATTTCTGTTGAAGTAATACTTTTGTTGAATGAAAGAATAAATGTTGTGTGGGGGAAAATGTTACAATGTTGACTTTGAATATGAGAAATATAGCAATAACAGTGATATATAGTATAATGTAAGGCAGTGTAGTCCTGGGATAGTGTAAAAAAAAATTGAAATTGGAGCATGAGAAGATGGGTTTGGCTGTTGGTTTTGCTACTTAGCAGTTATATGACTCAAGATGAGTTCTTTTAACACTCTGTCTTTTATTTTAATTGTGTTTAAAATTAGAATACAATCCCTCAAATCTAGGAGATTCTGTAAAGCTATGAGTGGTATATTATAAATACAGAACTGAAGAAAAGAACAGGGATCTTAGGTATTACTGTGATCACTACAGATTTCTTAAGAAAAATGTCTTGAGCTGAATTTTGACATAAATAGAGAATGAATTACTGTCGATAGGTAGACAGGAAGGTAGAGTGAATTATAGAGGGGAGAAGAGTGAGAAAAGACACTGGGGCAGGAATGCATTATGTGGACAGTTAGTAGACTAGTGGGACTATTCCATAGGATATAGACAATGTAGAAGAGAAATTTAGAAAGTAGGTTGGAGAACAGATGATGAAGAGCCTCTGATGCTATCCTAAAGAGATTAGATTTTTGTCCTATAGGTAATGAAGAGCCATTGATTGTCTCTTATTAAAATACTGACATAAAGAATATGGTATTTTAGGTAGGTTATCCTGATAGCAGGTTGAAGAATGGATTGAAATAGGCAGAAAATGATGATACAAACAGTTATCTTTGGAGCAAAAGATCTTTGATATTTCTATAATAATTGGATTTCTGCCTTTCTTCTCAGTTCATAGGTATGTAACCTTAAACAAGTCCCATCACCTCTCTAGACCTTACTTTCATCAATGAGACTCACTCAGGGATGACTTCAGCTATAATTTGCCCCAGTATATTTTATCAGACATCTGGGTTGTGAAATATTATTTTTTAATCAAAGGATACAGATATTATTATTATTTTCATAATTCTTAAATGAGTAAATTTGTCTCAGATTTTTATCAGATTTTCACTACTAAGCTAAGCATTTTATCCTTTGCAATTTCTTCAATATAGTATCTTATTCCTCATTTTAATAATGATGAAGTTGTTGAAAGTGAAAATTAAAGGAGGCTCATTCAACCTTTAAGTAAGCATAATCTACTGGGGGAAAGGGAAAAACACAATGTAGTTTATGTAGTAATATAAATAATAATTTCTGTAAGGCTTTATGGTTAGCCAAACACACATAACTCCTGAGATGTGTGGCCCAAGTAATATTAGCCTCAATATTCACATGAGAATAAAGATGAGAAATTTGAAGTCACTTGGCCAAGATTGCATAGGTATAAAGTATCTAATCATGGACTTAAACAGTGTTTTCTAGCTCCAAGCCTAGTGCTTTTTCTGCTACATCACATTTAATGCCTCTTATTTCATGGAAAATGTTGTCTTGTATTCAACTATACTTTCCAATTTCCCTACAAAAGGAAATCTTGTCTTATAAGCTCTTTGAGGGGTTGAGTAGTCATATAGTTTAATGGGGAGCCTGTGGTTTTAAATGAATATGTTTGATTTATGAGTAGATATAATTTATTTTCCTGTGTTTATTCAATCTTTCATTCAAATTCATTATTGCTTGACAAGATGTAAGCATAGATCCACTGAGTTCTACAAGTGAGTATTCATGTACTTACTATTTCCATTTCTGCTCAAATGACTGCTTCATAGAACTTACCTTGGAGCTTTACTATAAGTCATTTGTGGTTATGTGGAACCCAGTCTTTAATTCATACATTTTATCCACTGCCAATCATGCTAGGCTCATAAATGACCTAGTGTTTCTTTGCATGATGAATTTTATATAGTACCCTTCATATATTAGGTGTTTTAATAAATATTTATTGAATGGAACAATCATAGGACTAGGAACTAGAAAGATTTTGGTCTAATCTAAAATTCTAATTTTAAAAATAAGGATATCGAGAACCAGAGAAGTTTAGTGACTAATTCTAAGGCACAAAGAGAATAAATAGCAATATCACAATTTGAGCTCCCATCCTCTGATCACAAATTGAAAGTTCAGCTCAGAATACCATGCTGCTTCTCTATAGAATTGTCCCTAATTGATAACTAGAGTTTTATTGAATACCTAAACTTTCAAACACCTTTGCCAAAGATGTTTGAAAGTCTAGGTATCCAGGAATCTATAACAAAGGTACACTATGCAGATAAAATTTTGAGTTCCAATTTTTTCTCCCTCCCTTCCCTCTCCCTTTCCCAAGACAGCAAGTGATCTGATATAGGTTATACATATACAATCATATTACACATATTTCCACATTAGTCATGTTATGAAAGGAGAATCAGAACAAAAGGGGAAAACAATGAGAAAGAAAAAAACCACAAAAAAGAAAATAGTATGTTTCAGTTTGCATTCAGATTCCATAGCTCTCTTTCTGGATGTGGTTAGCATTTTCCATTACAAGTCTTTTGGAATTGTCTTCAGTCATTGTATTGCTGAGAAGAGTTAAGACTATCATAGTTGATCATTGCACGATGTTACTTTTGCTGTGTACAATATTCTCCCCATTCTTATAAGTTCAAGTAAGCCTTTCTATGTTTTTTCCCTGAAATCTGCCTGCTCATCAGTTTTACAGTACAATAGTATTCTATTACAATCATATGCCACAACTTGTGCAGCCATTCTACAATTATTAACATATTAAAACTTAAATACATAAGAAAATAGAAAATAAAACGTCATTTGCACAGGAAAATGTAAGAGAGAATTCAAAATATATAGTAATAAATTTCCATGTCAAGAAAGTCTATATAAAAAGTTCTAGGGATTATGTCTAGAACTGTCAATCTTTGCTTCCTTGTTAGTCTTTTTTTTGTTCCTTCATGAGGACATATGCTTTGTTCTTTTCCCCCCTTCCTCCTACCCTTCCCAAAAGGTTACAATTAAGCTACGATATGTGTGTGTGCACATTTGTGTGTGTGTGTGTGTATATATATTTTTGTTTATATATACAGAGAGAGAGAGAAAGAGAGAGAGAGAGAGAGAGAGAGAGAGAGAGAGAGAGAGAGATGTTCATAAACCTATATACTCATGATTGGTTAGTTGTTTGCTTGTTGTCCTTTGTTCTCAAAGAGGACCAAAATGACAGCATGATGAAGTCAAGTTATATTGTGTCCAACTGTGATTGATTAGACAAATATGATCTCAGAATGTCCTACTACAAGTCCAGCCCAAAGAGTCTATGCAGATATTTCTGGTGGATTTGCTAAATTTGACCATCTAGTATTTCTTCCATACTACTTCAATTCTGCTATTCAAAAGAATAGCACTTCTCTGATGAGGGCAAGCCATGTTGTGTGGTCCTGTACCAGTGTCTCCCATGTCACATAATTGGTTCCTAAATTCTTAAGAGGGGCTTTGAGAATGTTCTTGTGTCACTTCTGACCACTATATGAGTGCTTGACCTTTGTAAATTCTCCATAAAGTAGTCTTTTGGGCAAGCATACTTTTGCATTTGAACAACAGTGGCCAGTCCAACAGATTTGCACTCTCTGCACTAAAGTTTGAATATTTGGCAGTTTAGTTCAAGAAAGGAATTCATTGTCTGGTATCTTACCCTGATGGGTGATCTTCAGAATCTATCTAAAACAATTCAAATGGAAGCATTTCAGTTTCCTGGCATGGCACTGGTCCATTGTCTAGATTTCACAGGCATACAACAATGAGGTCGACACTGCATTTCTGTAGACCTTCAGTTTGGTAGTCAGTCTAATACCTCTCCCCTGACACACTTTCCTTTGCAGTCTCTCAAGCATTGACCTAGCACAGGCAATGTGCTTGTCAATCTCATTGTCAATGTGTACATTGCTGGAAAGTATACTACCAAGGTAAGTGAATTTATCTACAGCATTTGAAACTTCTTCATTTACTATAACCAACAGTTCTACTTATTGATGGTATGGTGGTAGTTTATGGAGCACCTGTGTATTCTTGGTGTTAATTATTATGCTAAAATTGCTACAAACATCAGAGAATCAATTCTTTCTCAAATCTCAGCTTCAGAGGCTGCATTCATTTGCAGACAGAACATCATGTACCAACACTCCCTCCACTTTGGTCTTGGTTTGTAGTTTTTTCAAGTTGAAGAATTTATCATGAGTGCAATAACTGACCTTGACACTATGTTTGCCCTCATTGAAGGCATTTGACAAGATGGCTAAAAACATCATGCTCAAAATCATGGGAGCAAACACACAATCTTGTTTCACTCCATTGGTGATTGTGACAATATGAGAACATTGTTCATTATCCAGAAATTGGGCAAGGATACTATCATGAAACTTATATACAATGCTGATGACCTTCTCTAGGCAAACAAATTTTGGACAAGTTAAGGGAAATGATAGTTCACATAATAAATAATAAACTTATGGAACTTATTACTTCAAGGGAACACAGAAACTAAAAGTATAAATAGATTGAAAAACATGTCTAAATCAATTCATGGATGATTGAACCAAAATTCTTTGTGATATAAACATGAAATAAACCAGAAATAGAATCTTTCTGGGTACATAAGTTATGTATTAATATAGTAGTACATTTAACTTGTACTTGCTAAAATATTAGTTTTTACTATATGTGTTACTTATTAAACACCTAAAAGTTACATAGTTAATTGATCTTCTATATAGAAGAAAAATAGAAAACAATCTGATGTATTTCTCACATTTGTTTTGCTGAGATTCAAAATGTGAGTGTATAATGTCAACTCAAAATTCAGACTGACTAGTGCCACTCTTAAAGCGTTTTTATAGGCTCCTAGATGTAAGAGGAAACTTGGGAATTCATTTAAAGCACACATTCAAAGCTGAAATAGGTTCCATTATGTCATGTAGAATGAAATACATATTGAATTTAGTTTTAGGCATCACATTTTAGGAAAAGACATTGAAAACATGGAGAGAGTTACCAGGGTAACCAGGATGGGTAACGTTCTTCACTTCATGCCTTGTAAAGTTGGGTTGAAGGAAATAGCCTACATTTACCCTGACATGTATTAGAAGGGGGAGGGGAAGGGGCTAGAAGTTTTGAAGATTCTAAAGTCCTTTCTATCTCTAAAATGTTGATCCTATTATCTGAAGTATTTGGAGGGTTATCACACGGAAGTGGAATTGACTAATTCTTCTAGGCCCTAGGGCACAGAGCTAGGAATAATGGGAGTAAAGTATAAAGAGGTAAATTTAAACTTTATGCCAGTACATAATTTACCACTTAGAGGTACCAACAATCAGAATAGGCTTTCATCAAAAAAATAGATTTCACTCTCACTGGGGATCTTCAAGCAAAGTCTATATGATCAATTCTCAGGCATTTTACAGAGAGACTTCTTTTTCAGAGATGTGTTGGACTAAATGGGCTCTGACATCCCCTCCAACTTTTAGAGTCTCTGATTCAGCAACTGAAGAAACTTTTAGAGACATTCACCTTATCTGATCTTAGTGCTGGGTCATGAGGTTAAATGATAATAATAATAATAATAATAATAATAATAATAATAATAATAATAATAATAATAATAATAATAATAATGGCCCAGATAAAGTGCTTTGTGTTTTTGCTATAGAGACACTATCTTTTCTTCCTTGAAAACCAGGTATATGCTAGAAAATTCATGACTATCACTATCCTTTTCGCCTCTAACAAATCTACATGAAAAGCACCTAATCATGAAAATAGCAATTTAGCCACAGGGTCATGAGTTTAAACTGAGATACTCATATCCCTTAACTTCTCTTCTCCTTCTTATCCCTGAACTTTAGACTTTCAGCTCCTGTTGCTTTTGGCTGACAAATGAACTATCCATTGCAATAGATGATTCTTTATTACTTTGAATTATAAGTCTAATGAGTCCAGTTAGCATAGAGGCTTTGAGACTTTGACTCTAATATGAATCTAACCACATCCCATATAGCAATCTGACCTCCAAAACTAAAATAGGACATTGCAATGTAGATTATTCTTGAAAGCCAATCAGTCCTGGACAAATTAGCTGACTATCTATTTAATAGGATGGAAAACATATAGCATATCCAATACCCTTTTGCTTCTATTCATTGTTATTAAAGGTTCTATTAAAAGAAAGAAGCAAAAAAGGAATGTTGCATTTTTTCTCTAATGATAGCAACTGTATTTTAAAAGGCAAAGCGACCAGTAGTCATTTCTGTTCATTTAATATTGAATGTGTTCACTTTCCAATGTACAAAGTTCATAAGGGAGATTAACCTTTGCTCAGGGCTTGATGGAAATAAAACAAAAATATGAACTGTTTCACATTAACATTGTTAAACTGAAGTTGCTGAAAGAAGGATGAGGGCTTGAAAGAAATAAGCCCATATGGTTACTGGCATATATCTCTTTCACAGTAAAACTGCCAGCCTGTTCAGTTCAAAGATCATGTCATTTTCTAACTTGGTTTTTTCACTTGTCATAATGGGAGAATGGTTTTATGCTGCTGAACAGTGAGGTGACCCTGGGCTAATTAAGAGGAACACATGGGCTGGGCAGGGTGAAACAACATTGCCTCATTACCAGTGTTAGCTGATTCTGTGGGAGAAAGTAAATGCCTCTTAGGAGACTGTATCCTGTCTAAGACGGTCACTTTGGGGAAAGGATACATCCCAGGAGTCAGGTGACCCTCTGAGACTGGAGGGATGCAATATCTATCTCATTAAAGAAAAAGGAGCTTGTCTGTGTATATTAAGAAACTACACAATTTGTAGTAAGGAACTACATATTAAATAAAGTTTTGCTTCTTCCATGCAAGCTGGGAAACAGTGAGGTAGTACCTGTTTGTTTGTTTTTTTCCCCCTACCAGGGCAATGCCCAAAAGACAGGACTGAGTCAGGCTTAGTGGCATTCGTTCAGTCATTGAACTAGGATTTATTCAGTACCTACTGTGTGCCAGATACCATGCTACACTGAGACAGATCATGTAACAATGACAAATGAAGTTAAGAAAACTCAGCAGGAGGATATGAGGAGTCTGTCTTTACCCCTGCATTTGTACCTGGGACTGTACCTCTCAAAGACATTCTTAGAGTGCAAGTCCCTTTTCCATGCTCATGCCATTACTGAAAAACTTGTTGTTTGCTACAAGGGAACACAATGTATTATGCAAAGTCTGTGAGAAACTTGTGTCAGAAAGCCTACCTCATGATTGTCATTTAAATTTGATTTGAGTAGGGAATGAATACAAGATTGGTTTTGTAATGGTGGTTGTAGTAGGGGTGGGAGTGGGGAGTACTTCCCAGGAAGAGGGAACTAAGTAAAAATAACTGTAAGTCCTGATGTAAGGATAAAGATATTCTACTACTTAAAGACATTGCTCTTTTTAAGAAGTTGCCTGGATTATGCCTAAATCATTTCTGTTCTATAAATGACTGTCCCAAAGTATTTGGAAAACATTGAGCATAGCCTTTTTCACCACAAGCAAGTTAATTTCAAGCATGGCACTTTAGAAGATTATGAGCATGGGAGAAGATGTACAATATAATTACTTGTGATTAACCTGAATTGCTGCTAAATTTAACCTCAGTCTACATGAATATAAGCTAAGTAAACAGTTCACAGGGAATTTTACACTCACCCACCCCTTAAGAGACAGGTTAGAATTAAAATAATTCCTTTCTCTTGGTCCTTTTCCTGCAGGTGCTCCTAAATAGAGCAGTGCAAGAATACCTAACTTCATGCTGACAAACACAAAAATTGGGTCATTTGCTAATTAACATTGCTTATAATGCCCAAATTTGGGGATGGCACAAAAACTTTTAAAATGTGTTCTTTAACTGCCAAGAAGCCTCAGATTCATGGGGGATATGAAGGAAGTTATAGACAAACATTTGACTGTGAGGTGGTTAAATTGTAAAATCAAATCTTTTCTAAAGCAAGATGTTGTCTGAGAGATCTGAATATCTCTAAAGGAAATTTTTTTCTTTATTCTTCTTTCTTTGGGTAGGATAGGATTATATTGTGCAGAAGGAACACTTTTCCAAATATTCAGCTGCTCTTTGCCATGTTCACAATATTTAACCTTTTTCAAGAGGAGAAAAGGGAAAGGAAGGAAAAGAGGGTGGGGAGAAAGAAGGGGAAAGGAAGGAAGACTTAGCTTGGAAAATTTTTGGATTTGGAAAGCTGGTGTGATCAGTAACTTGTCCACTGTTTAAAAAGCCTTCTCAAGGTAGCCTAGAGTCCAGCAGCTGTGATGGGTAGGGAAGTGTCAGAATGTCACAGTTGAGTCACTGCAGATGTGTTTCTTGATGGCTGAACACTGTCACAGGGGAAAGAAAGATGCTGTGCAGGCAGTCACCAAATCCTTTAGTTTTGAATTTAAGTTCAACTGAATCATGGGAATAAATGAGGATATTGCTCCAGCAAGAGCTCCACTTAGGGGAATAGATAAGGCCTATACATAGGTTTCCCACTTCAAAGGCAAAAAGAAATTCTCAGTTATCTGTGCTATAAAAAAAGACAGTCTAACCACCTGATTAAACATTTAGTAAAAATGACCATGAGAGCACATAGAACACAATCAGCACCTAAAAGTATGTGTGCCCTCATACTACAGTAGTAACTACAGGAATGGTGGGAAACATCAAAAAAGAATTATCAAGCTGACTACAGTGTTAATATAGATCTCATTTCCTAATTTCCTGACTGGTTATGATGTAAAGTGAATATTCCATGAAGAAGTGATACAAGTATTACAAAAGAGAAGGGATAATATGAAATCTATTATTTTAGATAAAAATCTATATATCACTGGAGAGTTTGAGGAGAAAACCACTGGTGATAGAGTACTTTGTTGATACCTTGTATTCTTTTCTCATAATTTTATTTTGGTTCATAGTGTAGAGATTATTCTTTGTATGTATGTCCATATTTTCTAGTATCTAGAGTTTGATGGGAGTAGGGTAGGGATTGAGAGGGTATATTCCAGTAAGAATTTCTTATACAAATAATGCATTGTTGTATTGTAGTGAACAATATGATTGAAATGTATATAGATATATAGATAGATATACACAAATATATATATATAAAAACAAATATGCACGTGGGTATATTATATATATATATATATATATACATATATACATCTCTGTGTGTGTGTGTGTGTGTGTGTGTGTGTGTGTGCAAAACAATGCTGGGGGGCATGTAAAGGAGAGAACAGAAAGAAGAAGGATTATGGAGAGGAAAGATAATATCCCTCAGAGTCAGGAGAACCTTAGACATGTAGTAGTGGTTTTTCCTACTTCTATGAGACATAATTTCTTATCCATAAATATAAAATTGGAATTAGCAACAGCATCCACCACACAGAGTTGTTCTAATGAAAAAAAATAATGATGTAGGTGAAGTTTTTTGCAAACCTTAAAGATATACACACACATTTAAAGATAGGGGGGAGAGAGAGACAGAGAGGGAGAGACAAAGAGAGAGACAGAGAGAGAGACAGAGACAGAGAGAGAGACAGAGACAGAGAGAGACAGAGAGAGAGATCAGGGGTCAACAAACCAGGGGCTTGGACCATATATGTTTTTTGTTTGTTCATTTGTTTTCACTTTTAAAACTATTCTCAGCTCCCAGGCTAAGAGAAAAAAGGCTATATTTGGCTTGAGGGCCATAGTTTGCTGATCCTTGATTTAATTGTTAATTATTATTGTTGTTATTAGTTACTTTTATGCTTATACTATATGGTGTAAGGGTCTGCAACAATACCATCCAAAATAGGAATTCAACTAAACATAAAAAGAGAAGGCCTCTATTCCTGCAGATTAGAGCATTCCATTTTACTACAATTCCCTTATAAAACAGATGATTTGGGGATAACACCAACTCCCCACCTGTGTTAAATGAATAAGTATGGTCACCATGTGCTACAGTTTAATGCGGTACCTTTAGAGAGCAATACTGGTAGTTGCTGATCAACTACATCTTAGTATGGCAGGAAGCCCTATCTATGTCTGAACAGACTTATGCAGCTTCAGGGTGGAAAGGGAAGGGCATCAGGGTCATGTGAACTTGTGACCATTGTTGTTTCCAGATCCCTTGAACCACCTCCTTGTTTCATCCTCAGTTTCTATTTTGATCAAAGTACATCCTGATTCCTGATTCCTACCTGGAAAATATGTTTTGTCTCTGACTCCTCATAACAGCCTCTCACATTAGTGGTTGCTCAACCCAGCCTACATATGAATATCCTAGTGTATGTGAACCTCCTCCTCTACCTGCTCCCCCAACTCCTCCCTACTACGGCAAGAGATTTCATTCTCTTCCTTTTCCTCACTCTTGCCCAGGAAATTATCAGCTTATTTAGTGGAATGACATCCTACTTCACCTACTGCCAAGTGGGTCTCAAGTCTTGCCTTGGGGGTGAGACCAGGAGGAATAGCAAAATCAGGCTCTTTGTGTTCTAGAAAGCTAACTAAGCAGTAATAGAACCTTGGCTAGGGGATCTTCAAATTTAAGAGAAAACAATGCTGTTGATAATTTAGAGAGATAATAATGTGGTATACCTCAAAGAATACTAGTCTAGGAATAAGAAGTCCTGGTGATACTTGTTAGCTGTATGACCATGTGGGGTAAATCACTTAACATCTCTCACACCCATTTTTTCCATTTGTAAAATGGTAGCTAGGTGGTATAGTGAATAGAGTTCAGGGGCTGGAGTCAGAAAACAGAGCTTCATGAGTTCAACTCTGGCCTTAGATACAGACTAGCTGTGGAACTCTGTGCAAGTCACTTAACTCTGCCTCAGTTTCCTCATCTGTAAAATGAGCTGGAGAAAGAAATGGTAAACCACTCTAGAATCTTTGCTAAAAAAAACCCCAAATGGGGTCATGAAGAATAAGACTTGACTGAACAATAAAAACAAAAAATGCAGGTAATAAATACATGCACGACTTCCCTCACAGAGTTGCAAAGAAAACAGCCTTCAAATCCTCCACCACTGTAGTATTCAGGAGTGATTATTATTTGCTTTCCTTTGAGATTTTCAACATATGACAGATTGAAGAAAATAATAAATAAATTTTCACACCACTACAATTACATCTCTCTACTTCTTTAGGCTTCTTTCTTAATATTGCAAACCATCAGATACTCACCACACTATGAAAAGTGGAGGAAGGTAGTATCTATATTTATTAGTTCCAGGAAATTCTGTATTGAGTTATATCATCTTGCTATAAATCCTTTCTGTGTGGCTCCATTATGGGTGCATGATGCTTTTGAGTATTGGGTTCACTTTCATATATAAATGTCTGGCACTATATAATAACGTTTTTTTAAGAGAGTTGTAAGATCTATCATGGGGTGATTGAATAGACATGAAAGTATTGAAGCATCAGGGCTCTTGGGGTGTGTGTGTGTGTGTGTGTGTGTGTGTTTGTATAATATTACAAATATATGGATTTATGATTCAAATGAATGTAATATATCTTAATTTTTTTCTACTGGGACAAAAATTCTATACCCTTTTCACTGTACTTTGAAACTACGAACTATTATGGACTAGAATCTTGATTAAAGAAACATCCTAATAAAAATTGCTTTTTTTTTCTGATAATGACAAACTTGAAGCTAACACCCATCATTTAGGGTCTGTTATCTTTGTTCATCTCCAAAGTGGAAGATACTTTTTTCTTTATTTTGTTAATAGAACATCAAGGAAACCCATGTTGTCAGAATATATATGTTTATAATTGATAGGAGGTCATCTATCACAATTTCTCCAAACCTTATTTCCAAAAAGCATGTCATCTCTGATTGATTGACTGTTTTATGGTTTAATATAGGAGTCACCAAAAATATTTTTGTCATAACACATCCTTTGCCCTAATGGATCTCTAAAATGTTTATTTTTAGCAGTTCTATCAGTGGCTTATTTCCCGCGTCTCGTACTTCTGTTGTCTTCTTGCTACCTCAAACTAAACCTTTAGCTAGAGTGATACTGTTTATAATACAATGTTTCTATGAGTTTATGATCTTATTAGTTGAGGATGCTTAACTCTTGTAAAGACAATGAAATACCCATAGGAGCTGCTATGAATATGTATGTGTATTTCCAGTGTAGATTCACAAAAATAATAAATTCTCTTCCTCGAAGACAAAACTATAATATTTATTTAGGATGTTATTAGAATAGCATGAAGTAAGTTTAACAATGTACTTATCACTAATCTAGGGAGCCCTGACATCTTAAACCTTCTGTTAGGCCTCCCCATAAACAAGTTCCCCTATGCAAAATTCCACTCTTCACGCACTCAAGCTGCTTCTCCCTCTACTCTGTTCTCTGTGCTCTGTGCTCCTTGGGCATAACCGCTCCCACTTTGAGCTCCATGTGACTCAGACTCCATGTGACCACAGCTGTGAGCTGGGCCAGAGTTTTAAGCAGGTTACATAGGCCTATTAATGGATGGGAAAGATCTTCCTATTCCATTAACATTACACCTCTATCTGACCCATAACTGAAATCATCCTCAGATTCCTCATCCTCTGTGATTTTTGGAGGCCTTCTTCTACTTGTAACAGTACTTGTCACAGTTTGAGCAATAACACTTGTCTCTTCTCAGTCAATTAACATGTACTTGTTAAGCTCTTTCTGTCTTTCAGGCACTTTGATAAGTGTTGTAGGTACTGAAACAAAATCATTTCCCCTCACCTCAAATACCTTCTAATGGGTTACTAGATAAAGATAACTAGGTATTTACAAAGGAAGGTAGTCTGAGGGGAAAGGCATTTGTAGCCAAGGGATCAGAAAAGGCATCCAGCAAAAAATGAGGTTTGAGCTGAATCTTGAATGAAACCATAGAAACCAAGAGGTAGAAGCAGTGTGTCGGAGTATCTGAGGCATGGAGAACAGTCATTGTGAGAAAACAAAGAGAAAGGGGAATGAATGTTCGAAAAATTGTTAGTAGTTCAGTATCATAGGAATGCAGGGAGAGAAGTAGGTCCATTTTCTTAAGGTTCTGTGTTGTTCAATTTATTTCTTATGCCATTTCTTGTGAAGAAATCATGACTGAAAATATTCTGCAGATGGTTTGTAACCACCATGTGGCTCTTCATTGCACTTTGATTCACCTTTAACTCTGATTCTTCAATTTCTGTGGCGTTCCAAGACTCACAACTCTACAGCTTCACTGGGACATTTGTTTTCAGAAGATGTATATGTATATGGGTATGTGGAACAAAGTATCTTGCAAATTTTTCAAATGCAGTCTCTCTTCTCCCTTCTTCCTTATCTCATATCACACAGATGCTATTTGCCACTATCTCTTCCTTCACCCCTGTCTCATATGAAACTTGAGCCATATCTTGAAGGAAGCCAATGTTAATTCCTCCATTTGCTCAAGTGATCCCTTTTCATCATGTCTCCTCCAGTAGATTAACCATCACACACCCCTCCCCCAGTACCTTCATTCTGGCACTTATTTTTTTTAATTTAGATTGCTCTGACAATATCTTTTGATTAATCATGAATCTCATTAAGTATGTGCTACAATGTTATGAAATTTGATGGTGTGATGTGTATATCACAAAATCTTCTGCAAAAAGAATTCTTTGAGGGACTTCACAATATATGGAGAACCCCTTTCACATAGGTACTTTATACATACTTTTCACAAATATCTACTTATTTTTTATATTGCTTACTCAATGAAAATAATCAGAAGGCCAATTTAACATTTATGGTTAAGTGAATAAAGGATCATAGATTTAGAAGTAGAATCATGTGTACATATGATAAATAGAGGGCACAGGATCAATTGAATAGGAAGGGACGATACTCTGAAAGGTGAAATTCTGAGGTGGGAGAGGATTAGAATGAGAGGAGACAGGGAGAGAAAGAATGATGCTAATGATCTCATATAGAAGAGGCAAGGGATAATTGTTACAATGGAGGGGAAGAACAGGAAGGCAAAAGGGAAAGAGTCAACCTTACTCTCATTGAATTTGGCTTAGGGAAGGAATGACATAAACTCTAAACTGGGTACCTTGCCACACAGGAGAGTAGGGGGAATAGGGATGAGAGGTGGGATGATGGAGGGTAGGGGAGCAGGGGAGGGTTTCTGGAAGCACACACTTTTGTAAAGGAACAAGGACAGGATAGAATATAGAACAAGAGGGGGGAGGGATAGGAAGGAGGGGCATACAATCAGTCTTTTACAATATGTCCACTGTGAAGATGTTCTGTGTAATTACACATGTACAGCCTGTATTTAATTGCTTGTCCTTCCAGTGTGGGTGGGTGATGAGGGAGGAAGGGAAAGAATCTAGAATTTAAAGTTTAAAGTTCTATAATCAAATGTAAAAAATATATATGCATATATTTATTATTATTTTTATTATTATTATTAACTACATGAAACTAGGATTTAATCTATACAGGCACTGGGGTAGGGAGATCCATCCTGCCTTACCAGAAAGTCAGAGGGGCAAGAGGGAGGACATAGGAGAGAGCAGATCAGGGGAGGGGCTATACAGTGGGATGGCTATTCTGAGGTGTTGGGTAGGGGAAAGATGGGGAAAAAACTTGTAACTCAAAATCTTGTGGAAATGAATGATGTAAACAAGAAAATAAATAAATTATGAAATGAGAAAAAAACAAAGTAAAAAAAAAGATAATAGCTTAATAACCAACATTTATATAAAACTTTAAAGTTTGCAAAGCATTTTACAAATATCATCGCATTTTATCCTTACAACAACCCTGGAAAGTAGGTGTTATTATTTCATTACTTAGAGATGAGGAAACTGAAAGAAACAGAATTTAAGTGACTTGCTGAGGATCACACATATATTAATAGTGTCTGAGGCATGATTTGAAAACAGGCTTTAATAACTCCAGATCTAACCAGCTAGTTGTCTTTATGTACCCTAGAAGCCACATTTTATAGTTGAAGAAACTGAAGTATAAAAAAAATAAGTTTGGTTGTCCAATGTTACATATCTTTGATTTGACGTAGGCAGCATTTACACTGCATGATGAAATTAACATATGCAAGAAAAACTCCTTGTCTTAGGAGAACTTTTAAGAAAATTTTGATTTCCAAAGTTCTTTTATTATTGGTAATCTGGAAACACTAAAATGTAAAAGGTCAATCAAAAAAAAATTTTAAAAAAATATTTACCATGTGCCAGGTATTGTAAAATAAAGGCAAAGATATTGTTTCTTTCCTCAAGACATTTTCATTCCAAATTAAATTAGTACATATAAGATATTTGTGTGTAGGGAGAATGTAATTTCAGGTGGGATTCAAGCTGAATGTTAAAAGAATCCAAGGAAGAGGGGCAGCTAGATGGCACAGTGAATAGAGAACCAGCCCTGGAGTCAGGAGGACTTGAGTTCAAATCTAACCTCAGATACTTAACACTTACTAGCTGTGTGAGTGGAGCAATTCACTTAACCCCAATTGTGCTACTTTTTCTGCTCCAAAAAGAAAAAAAAAAAAGAATCCAAGGAAGCTGGGGAGGAGAGCAGTAGAGGAAGAATATTCAAGACCATAAGAATGGTCAGAGGAAAGTCATAGAGTTGTGAGGCCCAGCATCATGTGTGAAGAAAAACAAGTGGACAAGGGTAGCTAGATCCAAAGTGTATAGAAGGAAATCAAGAAAGGTAGGAAGGAATCTTTTTTTTTTTAAGCTTGCATTTGTTTAGTTCAGATGAAGAGGGGTAGTAGGGAGGACCTTCAGAGACAAATATAAGCAAACATTGAGTGTGTCCAGCACAGAAAAGATGTGGCCTCTTTTCAGAAAACATTTGCCCCAAGGGAAACAGAGAAGATGTGAACCTCTGGCCAGCTCACAAGACTCTGGTGAACTGGACCTAAACACAGGCATCTCAAAAGGATTTGGCAAACAAAGAATTATTCCCATTCTGGTTTTAGTCACTGAAGTCAATAAAGAGCAAGGTAGGAGGAGCACAGCACAAGTTTAGCAGAGAACACAGGGAATGGAGCAGGCCTAGCAGGGGCAGCTGGTCAGCATTGCTATGGGCCACAACAGGCCCTACACAGGAAACCAATAGAGGGGAGGGGGCCAACTTCAAATGTCAGAGTTGGATGGATTGTCCCAAGCTGAGCAGACCACCAGGGAGGCTTCTGCCCTCTTTTCCCATTTGCCCAAGAAGACCACGAAGCAGAACAGAGGGGAAGTTTGCCAAGTGGCTGCTCCAGCCAGGGCAGACAGACACAGGGGGTTTTCTGGGACCATATGAGGCAAGTCTACAGCCGTTTGGACAGGCCCCTAAACGTAATGCTTTTAGTAATGACATGATTCACTTGTTCAAAGAGGTAGCAATGTTTAGGGGAACTTGGAAGTTTGGGGATTTCATGGGAGTCCTGGAAGCCTCAGAACTGGCATCAGAAAGGTGGTGTGGTCAGCAGAGAACAAGGGCTAAGCCCAAAAAGAGGAGGTGAGTCAGTCTGACCTGCTACATATGCTGGTGCCCAGGTATGAATACAGCTATCTATCATCCCATTCTACTGAACTAGGAACACGACATTTATACAACAAATGAACATGAGTCACCGGAGCCATCAGGGCCAGATGGACTTCCTTCAGTAACCATTCTGCATGCTCAGAGATAGTAGCCTGCTGCTCAGCCAGACTCCCAGCCCCACTGCCCTAGAACATGCTGGTGGAGGTGGTGAGATGTCTTCCAATGTAGATCCCCAGCCTAATGGTGAGGAAGTGAGAGAGCAGCAGAGATGGGAGGAAAACATTCAGAACCTCTGTAGAGAGGATGCCCCCCTTCTCCATGACACTTGTATTTCTCATGCTCAGAGTGGCCGAGCACTTTGGGTGGTTAAAGAGAATCTCCTTTGGGTGGATGTTTTCAGGCCTGCTGGACCAGTCCCAGATCCAGTCTGAGTTCTTCTGAATGCTGCTCTCCACTTCTTTCTGGCTTTCCATATAGTTTTCTTCAGACTGGGAGCTGTTCTTTTCTCCAGTGCTGTGAGTATCCATTTCAGAAGTTCTATTAACATCCTGGGGTGGCTGTCATAGTAAGAACTCTTGGAGCTGCTCCGTCCAGACTCAGGCTATGCATGCAGAAGGATCTTTTCCATGTCGCCATTATAGGTTGAGATTGAGGCTGATATTGCCATTGCCTCTGTAGTGCAGCTCCACCCAAGAGCCCTGTAGGTTCTCCTTGGGTGGGGCTCAGGGCTGCACGGTCTGCCTCATGGCCTGGGTGTGTGTGGGGCGGAGCAGGATGTGGTAGGTCCTGCAGCCGCCTCCGGTAGGAAGGAATCGACTTGTAAAGTGCTTTAAATCATAAGAAAAGAACTTTTTATTCATGGAAGTATTGGGGAATCACTGGAATATATTGAGTAAGAAGGTTTCATGATTAGAAGTACTGTTTAGGAAAAATCCTTTGGCAATAGAGGTGAGGAAGTATAAGAGAGTTAAAAGATGTGAAGCAGGAAAAGCAACTAGAAGAATATTTCTATACTCCAAGCAAGATGTGATGACTACCTTTACTAGGATGATATCTGTGTGAGTCATTCAATAAACATTTATTAAATGCATATTGTGTACCAAACAACAAATGCTGGGGATAGAAAAAAAGAAAAATGATATTTCCCCTCTCCCTCAGTGAGGACGTCTCTGTGCAATGGTAATGTAATTTGAATTTGAAGATCCCTTTGTGTTAGCAAAGTTAGCAGGTACTTAGCACTTAGTAATTGATCAAGCCTCTGTTGGGGAAACAGAAGGTATGGACTCCTGTCTCCTGTTCCTGATGTAACAAGAAGGAGTTGGCTGAAACAGGAAGCTAAAGCTCTGTGTATATAAGAAAAGCCCCAGGGAGGAAGAGGGAGAGGGAGATTTTCTTGGAGGAGCATCAGTGGAGGCTGAAGAGGAGCCGAGAAAGCTGAATAGGAAAGCCCCTCCCAGGTTTGAGAGAATGATTTTGATTTTGAAAACTTGGACGGAGTGATTTTGATTTTGGGAACCAGCTGAAACTTCTGATGAGTCTGAGGGCCAGCCAAAGATGGTGAGGGTTTCTGAGATCCAGCCAGATCTGCCAAAGACTGAGGAAGCATGATGGTGATGCTGGTACATTGTTGGAATGTGGCTTTGTTAATCCTTGACTTCCCAGGAACAGAGATTGGGAAGGATTTTAGATGGACTGGCATTTAGCCCCAGTGTGGAACAGGGACAGCACAGAGAGCTGGACAAGGATCGGGGAGCTGTCTGCCTTTGAACAAAGGTGACAGTTTTGTGAATCCAGGTAGGATTTGTGATCATGGAAGGGGATCCATGGACTCCAAGAAACCACCCCAAGTCAAACTGAAAGAAGACTTTACTTGGGTACAATGTACTTACTGAGAAATTGTAAATTTGCTGGTGATCTAGGAGTGGAAGGTCTGTGTATTTTCTAATGATTGAATATTTAATAATGAAGGATAACTGATTGACTAAATGATTGTACTTAGTGATTGATGACTGAATAAATAATTGCTTTGTAACCTAGTATGCTCCATGAGTGGAGAACTTTTGGCTATTGTGCTTTGTGATTGAATTAAGGATTTTGTGAATTCATGAGTTACTAAATGATTGTTCTTTGTTCAAAATTTGTGACCACTGCAGTGGAAATTATGTGGCCATTTTCTGCAATAAGTTGTTGTAAATGCAACATTTTGATTTTTTCTGACAAGTTGTAATATTATGAATGCTGTGCTTTGATTTACTGTGAATGTTTTGCTTTGATTTGTTATGGAGTAGAGTGCTCACTATACTGTATAATCTGAACCTTAAAAGCTTTTCACAGTAGTATTCTTCTGGAAACCTGTTCATGCATGGCATTACACTCTGATGACTACCCTTTCCTATTTAAAGCAAAGAAAAATTCAATTAATATAGGTAACATTGTCATTTTTATTATATTGGCTTATCTTATCCATAAGCAATTATTATTTCTCTAATTATTTATATTCTCCATTTATATGAAGATTGTTGTCCAATTGCATTCATATAGCTATGTATATATTGGTGGATATACTTCCAGCTATTTTATACTCTATGTAGTTATGTTAAATGTAATTTTCATTCTATTTCTTCCCATTAGTTATGTTCAGAGATGTTGATGATGTATGAT
>CM053587.1:122183011-122202682 GCA_028646515.1 Pseudochirops corinnae
GAAGTGACATGTAATCAGACTCTCACAATATGCTTACTGTGGAGAGGTTCTGCGTAATTGCACATGTTCAGCCTGTATTTGATTTCTTGTCCTCCCAGTGGGGGTGGATGATGAGGGAGAAAGAGAAAGAATCTAGAATCTAAAGTTCTATAATCAAATGTTAAAAATATATATGTATTATTATTATTATTAACTATATCCAACTGGAACTTGAGATACACAGGCACTGTGGTTGGGAGATCCATCCTGCCCTACCAAAAAGTCAGAGGGATGAGGGGGGAAGACATAGGAGAGAATAGATGGGGGTGGGGGGATACGCTGGGATGGCTGTTTTGGGGCAGTGGGTAGGGGAAAGATGGGGAGAAAATTTGTAACTCAAAATTTTGTGGAAATGAATGATGTAAACTAAAATAAAATTTAAAAATCTATTTAAAAAATAAAATAAAATAAAAAAATCCTAGCTCCTTTGCCTTCCTGGATATCATCACCCAAGACCTCAGATCCTTTAATGTTGAAGCTGCTAAATCTTGGGTTATCTTGACAATAGCTCCATGATTCTTGAATTGTTTCTTACTGGTGGCTTGCAATATTTTCTCTTTGATCTATGAACTCTGCAATTTGGCTATAATATTCCTGGCAGTGTCCATTTTGGAGTCTCTTTTAGGAGATGATCAGTGGATTCTTTCAATTTATTTTTTAGCCTCTGGTTCTAAAATATTAGAGCAGTTTTCTCTGATAATTTTTTGAAAGGTGATGTCTAGGCTGTTTTTCATGATGGTTTTCAAGTAGTTTAATGATTTTTAAAGTATCTCTCCAAGATCTATTCTTCAGGTCAGTTGTTTCTCTAATGAGATATTTCACATTGTCTTCAAAATTTTCATTCATTTGATTTTGTTTTGCTGCTTCTTAATTTCTCATAAAGCTATTTGTTTTCCTTTGTTCCTTTATTTTTGAAGGAATTATTTTCCTCAGTGGGCTTTTGGGAAACCTTTTCCATTTGGCTATTTTTATTTTTTAAGGGATTCTTCTCCTCATTGACTTTTTGGACCTCTTTTGAGTAGACTATTTTTTAAGGTGTTATTTTCTTCCATATTTTTTGTGTGTCTCCTTTACTAAGCTGTTGACTCTTTTCTCACCATTTGCTTGCATCATTCTCATTTCTATTCTCAGATGTTTCCCTATCTCTCTTACTTTATTTTCAAAATCCTTTTTGAGCTCTTCCATGTTCCCTTCATATTTTCTTGGAGTCTTTGGATGTAGGGGGCTTTGATTTTGCTATCTTCTTCTGAGTGTATGTTTTGATCTTTCTTGTCACTATAATAACTTTCTACAATAAGAGTCCCCCCCATTGTTTACTCATTCTCCCAGCCTATTTCTTGAGTTTTATTTGTTTCTTTAAGTAGGGCTCTTTTTCTAAGATGGAATGTGAACTGCCCAGGCTTCAGGAGTTTTGTACAGATGTTTTCAAAGATACTCCAAGGGACCTGAAAGTTTTCAGTTCTTCCAAGGTAAGTGACCACAAGCACTTTTGTCTGCCATAGAATTGTAATGAGAGTACCCCCCCCCCAAAGTAGCCACAAGGTATATTATGCTAGTGTTCTTCTTTGTCCTGGGAATGCCATGAAAGACTGCAACTGTCTGTGGGCCGAGAGTTCCAGAAACAGTATCCGCTACTGCCATTTCAATCACTCACAATGCATGCTTTTGGTTTGTTGTGGCAGGGGTTGTACTGCTACGACCTCCACTGAACTACCCTTCACTCTCACCCAAGTGCAACTGCCCTTTCCAGTTGACATTCTAAGGCAGTGGTTCTCAACCTTCCTAATGCCACGACCCTTTAATACTCATATGTGGGTGTATCTGCATGTGGGCTGACCCACTTGGAGATGGATAGAGGAGCAGTGTCTCGGTTCCTAAGATCATTGGAAATATGTGTTTTCAAATGGTCTTAGGTGACCCCTGTGACCCCTGTGAAAGGATCATTTGACCCCCAAAGGGGTCATGACCCACAGGTTGAGAACCGCTGTTCTAAGGTGTCTTTGGCATCTGTGGGATGACAGGTCTGGAAAATGCCATTCTGACAGTGATTCAGGTGCCCAGAGGCATGCTCCAGGTTTCCTGGGGTCCTGTTTATGCTGCTGCAGCCTGCCTGCTCTGGACTGTCTTCCTTTCTCACCTTCGTGTAACAACACATTTCCTACCAACCTTCTTAGTTATCTTGGTCTATGAATTTGTTTTATTCAGTATTTTTATGGGTTCTGCTCATCTAGAATTTGTTTAGATTTATTTCTAAAAGTATTTGGAGGGGTTTTGGGGAGACCTGAGTCAAGGCCCTATCTTTATTCTCCTGTCTTGGTACCACCCTTTCAACATTCACTTCTTTAAGATGTTGAGTTAAAAATATTCACCACTATTCATTCTCTCCTCCCCCCTCAACAAGATGACAGGCAATCTGATATAAGCTATACATGTACAATCGTATTAAACATATTTCCACATTAGTCATGTTTTAAAGCTTTCCAACCAATGGTAAAACCACAAGAAAGAAGAAATGATAGAGGGAGAAAGAGAGAGTGGGACCACAGGCAGGTAGATAGACAAACAGATGGACAGACAGAGAGACAGAGACAGAGACAGAGAATAATATGTTTTGATCTCCATCCAGACTCCATAGGTCCTTTTCTGGACATGGATAGCATTTTCCATCCAGAGTCTTATGGAATTGTTTTAGATCATTGTATTGCTGAGGAAAATTAGGTCTATAAAGCTGGTCAGTGCACATTGTTGTTGTTACTATGTACAATGTACTCCTGGTTCTGCTCACTTTAATAACCCTCAGTTCTTGTAAGTCTTTCCAGGTTTTTCTAAAATCTGCCTGCTCATCATTTCTTATGGAACAATAGTATTCCATTGCATTCATACACCATAACTGGTTCAACCATGCCCCAACTGATGTACATCACCTCAATTTCCAATTATTGATTGCCACAAAAAAGCTGCTATAAATATTTTTGTACCTGTGGGTCCTTATCCCATTTTTATGATCTCTTTGGTATACAGACCTAGTAGTAGTATTTCTGGATCAAAAGGTATACCCAATTAAATAGACCTTTGGGTATAGTTCTAAATTGATCTCCAAAATGGTTGGATCAGTTCACAACTGACGAAAAATTCATTGATGTTCCAATTTTCCTACATCTGCAAAATTTATCATTTTCCCGTTTTGTCATGTTAGGTGTTCTGATAGGGGTGATGTATCTCAGAGTCGTTTTGATTTGCATTTCTCTAATTAGTCATGATTACACTCACATTTCACATGATTATAGATACCTTTAATATCTTGCTCTGAAAGGTGCCCATTCATATCCTTTGACCATTGGGGAAATGACTTGTTTTCTTATAAATTTGACTTCGTTCTCTTTATATTTCAGAAAAGTGCTCTTTATTGGAGACACTAGCTGTAAAAATTCTTTCCTAGTTTTCTGTTTTCCTTATAATGTCAGTTGCCTTGGCTTTGTGCAAAACCTTTTTAATTTAATATAATCAAAATTTCCCATTTTATAATGTTCTTGATTTCTTGTTTGATCATAAATTCTGACTTTCTCCATCGATTTGACATGTAAACTATTCTTGGCTCTCCTAATTTGTTTATAGCATCACATTTGCATCTAAATCTTGTACTCATTTTGACTTTATCTTGGAATACAGTGTAAGATGTTAGTCAATGCCTAGCTTCTGCCATATTATTTTTCATTTTCCTAGCAATTTTTTTTTAAATTGTGAGTTCTTATCTCAGAAGCTGGAGTCTTTGGTTTTATCAATCAGTACAGCATTATAGTCATTGAAAACTGAGTGTTGTGTGCCTTACCTGTTCCACTGATTCACTACTCTATTATTTTTAGCCAGTACCAAGTAGTTTTCATTATTGCTATATAATAGAATTTTAGATCTGGTACAGTCAGATCACCTTCCCTTTCATTTCTTTTTATTAATTACTTTTAAATTCTGGACATTTTGTTCTTCCGGATGAATTCTGTTATTATTATTTCTAGCTTGGTAAAGAAATTTTTTGTAGTTTGATTGGTATAGCACGGAATTAGTGAATTAATTTAGGTAGAACTGTCATTTTCATTAAATTAACCTAACCATGACCAACTGGGACTTTTCTAACTAGTTAGACTTGACTTTATTTGTGTGAAAAGTGTATCATGACTGTGTTTATATAGATCATGTATGGCAGGTAGACTGCCAAATATTTTTCATTGTCTTCAGTTGCTTTAAATGAAATTTCTCTTTGTATCTATTGCTTTTGGACTTTGTTAGTGATACATAGAAAAGCTGATGATTTATGTGTTTTCTTTAATATCCTGCAAATTTGCTAAAGTTGTTTACTATTTAAAGTACTTTTTCACTTGATTCTCTAGTATTAACTATATTTAATATCATATCATCTGCAAAGAGTGATGGGTTTGTTTCTTCCTTGACTATTCTAATTCCTTCAATTTATGTTTCACCTGTAATTGCTAAAGCTAACATTTCTAGTACATTGTTGAATAACAGTGGAGATACTGGAGATCCTTGTTTCATCCCTGGTATTATTGAAAATGTCTCTTGCTCATCCCTATTACTTATAATGCTTGATGGTTTTAGATAGATGCTACTAATCATTTTAATAAAACCTCCATTTATTTCTATGCTCTTTAGTGTTTTTAATAGTACAGATGTTTTATTTTGTCAAAAACTTTTTTCTGCATCTACTGAGATAGTCATATGATTTCTGTTAATTTTGTTCTTACATTGGTCAATTATGTTGATTGTTTTCCTAACGCCAAATTTGCCCTGCATTCCTTGTCTAAACCGTACCTTGACATTATGTATTATCTTGAAGATAAATTGCTGTAATCACTTTGCTAATATACTTTATTTCAAAATTTTATATCTATTTAAAAATTTTACCTGCATCATCAGGGAAATTGGTCTACAATTTTCTTTCTCTGTTTTGCCACTTTCTGATTTAGGTATAAGCACCATATTGGTATTGTAAAAAGAATTTGGTAGGACTCCACCTATTTTCCCAAACAGTTTATATAGAATTGGGATTAACTGCTCTTCAAATAATTGGTAGAATTCACTTGTAAATTCATTTAGCCCTGGAAATTTTTTCTTAGGGAGTTCGCTGATGGCTGATTCATCTTTTTCTGCAATGGGGTTATATGAGCATTTTATTTTATTTTTCTGTTAATCTAGGGAATTTATATTTTTGTAAATGTTGATCTACTTCACCTAGATTATCAGATTTATTGGGATATAGCTTGGCAAAATGACTCCTAATTATTGTTTCAATCTCCTCTTCATTGGTGGTGGATTCACCCTTTTCATTTTTTATATTAGTAATTTGGTTTTCTTCTTTTTTTTTTTAATCACATTAACCAAAACTTTATGTATTTTATTTTTTTTCATAAAACAAGCACTTAGTTTTATTTATTTGTTCAGTTTTTTCTTAACTTCAATTTTATTACTCTCCTTAAGTTTTCAGAATTTCTAAGATGCTGTTTAATTGGGAATTTTTAATTTGTTCTTTTTCTAGCTTTTTAAATTGCATGCCCAATTATCTGAGCTGCTCTTTCCCTATTTTATTCATGTAAGCTATCAGAGATATAAAGTATCCCCTAAGAACTGCTTTGACTGCATTCCATATGTTTGGGAATGTTGTCTCATTGTTTCCATTATCTTGGATGAAGTTATAAATTGTTTCTATGATTTTTTGTTTGACCTACTATTTCTTGAGGGTTAGATTATTTACTTTCCAATTAAATTTTAGTCTGTTTTTACATGATTCTTTATTACATGTAATTTTTATTTCATCATGATCTGAAAAGGAGGTAATCAATATTTTTACCTTTCTAGATTGGACCGTGATGATTTCATGCCCCAGTATATGGTCATTTCTGTGTATGTGCCATGAACTACTGAGATAAAGGAATATTCCTTCATATTCCCATTCAACTACCATATCTAAGATTTTCTAAGATTCTATTCACCTCCTTAATTTCTTTATTCTTTATTTTGTGGTTAGGTTTATCTATTTTTGAGAGGGATAGATTCATGGCCCCCACTAGTACACTTTTGCTGAATATTTCTTCCTGAAACTCACTAAAATTCTCCTCAAAGAATACGAATATTATAGCACTTGCTCCATATATGATTAGTAATGATATTACTTCATTCTCTGTGGTACCTTTTAGCAAGATGTAGTTTAGTTCCTTATGCATTTTAATTAGATCCATTTTTGCTTTTGTTTTGTTTGAGATCAGGATTGTTACAGTTGTCTTTTTTCTTAAGTTCAGTTGAAGCATATTTTCTGCATTAGCCTTTTAACTTTACTTTCTGTGTATCTCTCTACTTCAAATGTGTTTCTTGCAAATAACATATTATGGGGTCTTATTTTTAATCCACTCTTCTATCTATATCTGTTTTATGGGAGAGTTCATTTCATTGACATTCACAGTTATGATAACTAATTTTGTCTTTCTTTTCATCCTATTTTCCCCGTTTTTGTTTTTCTTTCTCTTTTCTCCCTCTTTCTCTTCACTTGTGTTTTGCTTCTGTCAATCATCTCCTCAATCTGCCCTCCCTATCAGCCTCCTCCCTTTTCTTTTCCCTTTTCTTTTCTACTTTTTCCCTCTCTTCTTTCCTCCATTCTATCCATTCCTTTTATTTCTTTCTCCTTTCTACTTCCTGTAGGGTAAATTAGATTTCTATACATAAGTAAATGTGTATAGTATTCCCTCTTTGCAAAATATCTGATCAGTGTAAGGTTCCAAAAATGATCATCTCCCTCCCCTCTTTCCCTCTATTGTAATATAATACATCTCTGCACCTCTTCATGTGATGTAATGTACCCTTTTCTGCCTCCTCATTTCCTCTTCTCCTGGTACAATCCCCTTTTTTTCACCTTTCATTTGTTTTTATCAGCACATCAAGGTCAACTTAGACCCACACCCTATGTCTATATATACCCCTTTTAAATGAAATAATAATGACACAGTTCACAAGAGTTATAAATATCATCTTCCCATGTAGGGATGTAAACATATTAACCTTATTAAATATATATTTTTTTCTTTATTGGTTACCTTTATATGCTTCTCTTGAGTCCAGTATCTGAAGATCAATTGTTTTTTTTTTTTAATCAGGAAAATTTGGAAGTCCCCTATTTCACTGAATATTCATTTGGCAAAAGATTATTTTCAATTTTTCTGGGTAGTTGCTTCTTGCTTGTAATCCAAGACTCTTTGCCTTCCTGAATGTCATATTCCATGTCCACTCATCCTTTCATGTAGAAGCTGCAAAATCCTGTGTAATCCCAACTGAAGTTCCAAAATCTTTCAAATGTTTCTGACTGCTTGCAATATTTTCTCTTTGAAATGATAATTTTGGAATTTTGTAACAATATTCCTTGGCATTTTCATTTTGGCTTCTTTTTCATGAGGTGATAAGTGGATTTTTTTCAATTACTATCTCTGGTTCTAGGATGTCAGGGCAATTGTCCTTGATAATTTCTTGAAAGATGCTCTCTAGACTTTTTTTTTATCATGCCTTTCAGATAGACCAACAATTCTTAAATTATCTCTCTTGGATCTATTTTGCAGGTTAGTTGTTTTATAGATGAGATATTTTCAATTTTCTTCTATTTTTTGCTCGCTTTGATTTTGTTTGGCTGATTCTTAATGTTTCAAAAAGTCATTAGATTTCACTTGCCACATTCTAATTTTTAAGCGACAGTTTTCTTCAACTATTTTTGTACCTCTTTTTCCATTTGTTTGATTCTACTTTTTAATGAGTTGTTTTCTTCGGTCAGTTTTTTCCCTTCCTTTTCCAAGCTGTTGATTCTCTTTTGCATATCTCTCCTTTCTTTTCCTTATTTATCTTCTGCATCTCTTATTTGACTTTTAAAATCCTTCTTTTGCTCTTCCAAGAAGACTTTTTGAGTTTGATTCCAATTCATATTCCCATTTGAGTTTTCAGAGGTAGATATATTGATAATATTGTCCCTTCTCTTTGTCTTTTGATCTCCTCTGTCAATATTGTAATTTTCTTTGGTCTAGGTTCCCTTTTTTGTTGCTTTCTCATTTTTGTGTATTCTTTGGCTTTTAGAGTTGAGCTTTGCTTTGGAGGCACAGGGGTCATTGTCTCAAGCTTCTTGTGTGAGGGGCTTGGTCACTGGTTTTGTGTGCTGTGGCCTCAGGTCCAGGCAGCTGGAGGCTGTAGGAGTCTGGAAGTTTACCTGGTGCCAAACTGTGGTCTTAGTCATTGTGTGTTGGGGTGTATTGAGGCCAGGTGGGATTTTTCCTGTGTTTTCCTGGGGCTACACTGAAGCATGTGGAGGTCTGAATGCTGGAACACATTTCCTTGCTCAGTATTAAGCTAAAGCAAGGAGAGGTCTGGCCACTGGGGGATTTCTGCCTGCCTGGGACTGCACCAGTGCATTTGAAGATTCCTCAAGCTTCCCCTGGCTGTGCTAGGGTATGCAAAGGGTCTTGGTGTTGCTATTTGCCTGCTCCATCACCCTGAAGCTCATAATCTCCCACTGGTTTGCTGAGGTGGGACTTACTGAGACACTTCCTGTCCTGGAATGCACATTTATACAAGTGAGATGTGACTTTCTGACCAATCCAAGAAGTTTACCAGGTTAAAAGACTGCTTCATCCCAACTCTTGTGGACTTTGCTATTCAAGGATTTTTCCTGGGGGGCTATTTTTTGTGTTTTATTATTTTTTTATTTTTCCAGAGATCTATAAGAGAGAGAAACAGTGACTTACTCCTTACTCAGACATCTTGGCTCTCAGAAATTTTATTGAATTTAATCATTAATCAATTATATCCAGAAAATAGGAATTTAATATTTCAGTTTTTTTTTTAATTTGAAGTTGTTTGAAAGGATTTTAGCCCTAATTGTTATTGCTGAGTCATTTTTTTGTCATGTCTTATTCTTCCTGACGCGATTTGGAGTTTTCTTTGTAAAGATCCTGAAGTCGTTTGCCATTTCATTTTTCCAGCTCATTTTACAATGAGGAACTGAGACAGAAAGGGTCAAATGACTTGCCCAGGATCTCATTGCTGGTAAGTGTGTGAGGTCAGATTTGAATTCAGGAAGCCAAGTCTTTCTGACTCCAGACGTGAAATTTATCCACTGTGCTACCTAGTCACCCCACTTATGGTGTAATGACCAATTTCTGTGAAAATGACATTTTCTACTGAGAATTTGTATATTTCTTTCTATTCCCATTCAATATTTTCCATATGTTTATCACATCCAACTGTTCAAAATTTTTATTTATTTCATAAACTTCTTTTTTCCTTCTTTCTTCTTTTGGTTAGATTTATCAGGATCTGCGAGGAATCAAATAAAGTCCTTCACTAAATATTTTTACTTTCTATTTCTTCCTATAGACCCTTTAAATTTTCCTTTAAGAATTGAGATTCCAGGGGTGACTAGGTGGCACAGTAAATAGAGCACTGGCCTTGGAGTCAGGAGGACTTGAGTTCAAATGCAGCCTCAGACACTTAAAACTAGCCATGTGACCTTGGGCAAGTCACTTAACCCCAATTGCCATGCCTTCCTACCTTTAAAAAGCAAGAAAAAAGAAAGAATTTAGAGTCTTGGAGAGGATACTGATAAGATGGCGGAATAGGTCAGAAAATTCCAAGCCCTCAAGATTTTCCCCAACAAAACAGTTAAAATAGCACCTTAGGGAAAACAAACTATGGGTGCAGATAAAGAAGAATACAGGTACAACCTGGGTTTTCTGGGGACAATTTGAGAAGATCAGAAGAAAAATCCCAGAATGAGATTTAGTCCCTGTGAAGATTAAGCACCTACAGGCTAGGTTCCATTTTAACAACAAGCAGCAAGTCCTATCGTTATTTGGTTTGAGAGGCTGCCAAGGCCTCAGACATAGGAACTTTTACCCTAAGAAGAGTAAGAGTAGTTGGGTGTCTGAGCCTGGGAAGATAGAGAGAATCTATGCTAAAAAGAGACACCAGACCCAGCTGTACTGTGAAGAACAGTGGGGATCTGAAGGAACCAGTACACACCAGGTGAGTGCAGAAGCACTGAGGTAGAAAATCTCTGGCTGTGGGCACTAACAGGAGGGTGCAAGGTTTTACTTTGGTTCATGCTAGTGGGGAGAAGTGAAGATTTGGGGCAAGAGGCAAAATTTCCTATACCACAGGACTAGAGGTGAATACAAAATTTAAACTATTGTGATGAAAAAATGCACAGGCAAAAGAGAAAGAACCCAAACATAAAAAGCATTTATTGGAATAGAGATGATTCAGATTCATCTTCATTGGAGGATACTGTAGGAAAGAAATCCCCAAAGAGTAATGTCAAATGGACACCTCCCCAAAATAATTAATAGAAGATATTAAATAAAAGACTTTAAAATGAAATAACAGAGATGAAGGAAAAACTAAAAAAGTAAGGATAATACAGGAAAAACAAGAATGGGATGAAGTTAAAATCAACAAATTAGAAAAGGAGATCCAGAATCTTTTTGGTAATTGTAATTTATTTACTTACTTTTAGTTTACAACATTCAGTTCCTCAATCTCTTGAGTTTCAAATTTTCTCCTGCTCCCTCTCTTCTCCTCCCCCCATCACAGCATGCAATTAAATACAGGATCTAGAAATACCTTCAAACTGAACATTAGTCAAGTAATAAAGGATTATAATCAATGGAGTGAATAACAACGAAGAAGAATTAAAACAACAACAATAACAACAACAACAACAAAAAGAGACCAAGTAGTTTGCTTCAATCTGCATCCAGACTCTATAGTTCTTTCTCTGGATTTGGATATCCCTTTCCATTTTGAGTCTTTTGGACTTGTCTTATAACCTTGCATTGCTGAGAGGAGCCTAGCCTATCAAAGTTAGTCATCACACATAGAATGTGTCTATAATTGTGTAGAAAGTTCTACTGGTTCTGCTCACCTCACTCAGCATCAGTTTATGTAAGTCTCTCCAGGTTACTATGAAGTCCATCTGCACCTCATTTCTTGTAGAACAATAGCATTCCATTACATTCATACATCACAACTTGTTTGGCCATTCCCCAATTGATGGGCATCCCCTTGATTTCCAATTCTTTGCCACCACAAAAAGGACTGCTATAAATATTTTTGTACATGTGGGTCCGTTTTGCATTTCAATGATAACTTTGGGATTTTTTCTGATTTCTGAGAAATGGTATTGCTCGGTCATAGGGGATGTACTTATTTATAGCCCTTTGGGAATAGTTCCTGATTGTTCTCCAGAATGATTGAATCAGTTCACAATCCCACCAACAATGCATTAATGTTCCAATTTTTCCACATCCCCTCCAGCATTTATCATTTTCCTGTTTTGTCATCTTAGGCAATCTAACTGGTGAGATGTCGTACCTCAGAGTTGTTTTGATTTTCATTTATCCAATAAATAGTGATTTTGAGCATTCTTCATATGCTTATAGATATGTTTAATTTCTTTCCCTGAAAACTGTCTGTTCATATTCTTTGACCATTTATCAATTGGGGAATGACTTGTATTCTTATAGATTTGACTCAATTCTCTATATATTTTAGAAAAGAGGCCTTTATCAGAGAAACAGGTTGCAAAAATTCTTTCCCAATTTTCCACTTCCCTCCTGGTTATGGTTCCACTGACTATTTGTACAAAATCTTTTCAATTTAATGTAATAAAAATTATTCCTTTTACATTTCCTAATGCTCCCTAACTCTTGTTTGGTCATGAAATCTTCCCTTCTCCATAAATCTGACAGGTAAACTATGCCTTGCTTTCCCAGACTGCATATAGTATCAACCTGTATACCTAGATCATGCACCCATTTAGACTTGATTTGGTAGAATGTGTAAGATATTGGTCTATGCCCAATTTCTCCCGTACTGTTTTCCAGTTTTTCCAGTAGTTTTTGTCAAGTAGTGAGTTCTTTTCTCCAAAACTTGGGTCTTTGCAAGATTTATCCAACAGTAGATTACTATATTGATTGCTGTGTCTCATGTATTTAATTTATTCCACTGATTCACTACTCTATTCCTCAGCCAGTACAAAGCAGTTTTGATGACTGCAGCTTTATAATACAGATTAAAATCTGATAATGGTTAGGCCACTTTTCCTAACATTTCTTTTGATTAATCCCCTTGATATTCTGGACCTTTTCTTCTTCCATACGAATTGTGTTCCTACTTTTTTTGAGCTCTCTAAAATAATTTTTTATTTGATTGATTGCCATAACACTAAATATGTAAATTAATTTAGGTAAAATTGTCATTTTTATTATATTAGCTCAACCTAGCCATGAGCAACTGATGTTTTTTCCAGTTAGCTAGATTTGACTTTATTTGTGTGAAAAGTGTTTTGTAATTCTGCTTTATGGGCATACAATTGGACAAAATAATTTCTAATTATTGTTTTAATTTCTTCTTCATTGGAGATAGATTCACACTTTACATTTTTTATCCTGGTAATTTGATTTTCTTCTTTCCTTTTTAAAATAATATTGACTAAATGTCTATCAAATTTATTGTATTTTCCCATACATCCAGCCCTTAGTTTTATTTATTAATCATATAGTTTTTTAAATTTCCATTTTATTAATGTCTCCTTTGGTTTTCAGTGTTTCTAAATTGGTATTTAATTGGGGATTTTCAATTGGTTCTTTTTCTATTTTTGTCAGTTGCATACCCAATTTATTGACCTCCATTTTCTCTATTTTATTCATTTATGCATTCAAAGATTTAAAACGTTCCCCTGACAACTGCTTTTGCTGCATCTCACAAGTTTTGGTATGTTGTCACATTATTTTCATTCTCTTGAATGAAGTTACTGATTGTTTCTATAATTTGTTAGCCCCACTCATTCTTTAGGTTTAAATTATTTAGTTTTCAATTTATTTTTAGTCTATGTTTCCATTGCCCTTTATTACATATAATTTTTATTGCATCATGATCTGAGATGGATGGATTTAACACTTCTTCCTTTCTGCACTGAATTGTAAGGATTTTACTCCACAGCACATGATCAATTTTTGTGTATGTGACATGTACCACTGAGAAGACGGTATATTCCTTTTTATCCCCATTCAATTTTCTTCAGAGATCCATCATATCTTGCCTCTCTAAATTTCCATTAACATCCTTAACTTCTTTCTTGTTTATTTTGAGTTTAGATTTATCAAGTTGAGAGAAGGGGAGGGGAGAAAGAAGTCCCCCACTAGTAGAGTTTTGCTATCTATTTCTTCCTTTAACTCCCTCAACTTCTCCTTTAGGAATCTGGATGATTGTTGCATATGTGTTAAGTAATGCTATTGTTTCATTTTCAATGGTGTCTTTTAGCAGAATATAATTTCTTTTCCTATGTCTTTCAATTAGACCTATTTTTGCTTTTGTTTTATCTGAGATAAGGATTGGTACCTCTATACTTTTTTTTTTTTACTTTAACTGAAGCATAATAAATTTTACTCCAGCCTTTACCCTGTCTGTATCTCCCTGTTTCAAATGTGTTTTTTGTAGACATCTTATTGTAGGATTATGATTTTTAATCCATTCTGCAACCCTCTTTCTTTTTATGGGAGACTTTATCCCATTCACATTCACAGCAATGATTACTATCTGTGTCTTTCCCTCCATCCTATTCCTTCCCATTTATGCTTTTATTTCTCCCTTCTCATTCCCCTCCTTAAGAGTTTTCCTTTTGATAATCTCCTCCCTCAGTATTCCTTCCATATCCACTCCCTCCCTTTACCTACCCTTTCCTGTTACTACTTCTACTCTCCCTTGTAATCAACCCCCCCCCCTTTTCCCTCCTTTCCCCTCCTCCTGGCTGTAAGGCACAATAGATTTTTATACTTAACAAAATATATTTTTCCCTCTTGCAACCCAATGTGATAACAGTAAATCTCATACAAAGCTCCTCTCCCTCCCTTTTTCCCTCTACTATAATGAATGTTTTTCTCTTTATATTAGTATCCTATATTTAATTGATTATGTTATTCCCTCCTTGAACCAAAAGCAATGAGAGTAAAGTTCATATAATGTTCATCTCCCTCACTTATTTCCCTCCTCCATACTGTATTTTTATGCCTGGTTGTGTGACATAATTTACCCTTTTCTGCCTCCTACTTTCCTATTCTCCCATTACAATCTCTTTCCACCTCTTAATAAGTTTTTTTTTAAATGATCTGTTGTTAATTTATATCCACACCCTCTATCTATCTATCTATCTATCTGTCTGTCTGTCTGTCTGTCTGTCTGTCTACCTATCTATCTATCCCTTTAAATGTCAGGATAATTATACAATTCTTAATATTGATGCAGCTATCAACTTCCCATGTAGGGATAAAACAATTTGCTGTTATTGAATCACAAGTTACGTGAATGTGTGTGTGTGTGTGTGTGTGTGTGTGTGTGTACTTTTTAAATTCACATATGCTAGGAAAGAGCATTGATTGTATGAGGGCATATAAATAGCAGTTCACAGGAGATAGGCACTTTCAGTTTTTGTCTGTGGCCATAAGGAAGCCTCAGAGCCTAATAGAGTCCAATCTCATTAGATTCTCCTCACTGAAGATTTTCAACAATGGAGATCACACTAGCTCATGAAACAGTCCATCTCACTTTTGGACAGCTCTAATTACTTGGAAATAGCTCCTTTAAGCTAAAAGCTGCCTCTGTTATGACTTCTACTCATTGGTTTTAATTATGTCCTTTAGGGCCTAGTAAAATAAGTCTTATCCCTCTTCAAAGTTACAGCCTTTGGCATACTAGAACATAATAGTCTTTTCTTCCTCCTCCACATGTCTTATCTTCTCCAATGTAAATATTCTCCATCTCTTTATGGCACAATCACCAGGACCCTCATCATTCTGGTTACTACCCTCCCTTTATCCTCTACTTTGTCAAAGTCCTAGTTAAAATGGGTTGTTCAAAAGTAAAAATGGCTTGAAACATAATCCATCCAGGTATGTGTACAATGGTACAATAATTTCTTTCATTGTGTATACTGTGCTTCCATTAAAGTAGCCTATGATCTCATTTGCTTTTGGGGAAGGCCAACTCATATTTTGTTTCCTTCCCACTAAATTATTAAGACCCAATTCACATAGTCACTTACTGCTTACTCATAATTCAAGCTCTGGGTCTCTTTCTAAACTGCAGGAACTTTCTTTTCCTTTTTAAAGACCACTGAGCACTGAGTAATTCCATATTAGTTAAGTGCCATAAGAACTGTAATTAATGACCAAGCATTCATTCTTCTAATTACTGGCATTAACGGCTTGTAGAGGGGAGCAGTAGGATTAAAAATAATGCCAACACTCCATACCTCTTCAAACTAAATTCTCATGTATTCAGTGGAGACAGTTCATTCCAATCTCCTCAGGCACTATTTTAATCTTAACCTAGATGATTTCAATCCCCATACACCAATTTCAACAACTCATGTAGCTTCTGACCTTACTCTCCCTCTCCCACAAATTTGCTGGCTGCTAGACTCCCTGACACTCTTCTCTCTTTACCATACATAAACAATACTCTGAAATCAATACTTCAGATTTGTCACTTAATAGTAGTTCACTCTCCATGGTTCTCAAGAAATCATTGATCTAGCTTCCACTTTGATGCTTCTACTAAAAGCATTAAAAGTATGCTATACCACCCCTTATATAATTCCAATACAAATAGGAAGTAATTGTATTTGTTCACCACTTTACATGGTTCCATTTTGTTGATGTTCTAGACTTTGACACAAATAATTCAAAACAATATTGTTTTAAAAGATTATATAGTGTATAAAGATTATACAGTACTTATGTCAGTAATGGGGAAAACTGTTTTTCAAATAGCATTTCATTTAATTCTCCCAACAAGCTTTGGTGGTAGTTGCATTATTATATCCATTTTACAACTGAAATAACTGAAGCAAACAGAGAATAAGTCACTTGCTCAAATGACAAAACTAGTGAATATCTGAGACTGGATTATGAAATAAAGTTTTCCTGATGGTCCAATGATCTATCTACTCTGCTCCATCCACTGCACTACCAATCTTGTTATACAAACAATATAGTGGTTATTATTATTACTTTACAGATGAAGAAACTGAGGGAAATCAAATAAATTTCCTACAGTCACAGAATTAATAACTAAAATAGTTTGGATTTGGATCCAGTTCTGCTGAGTTCAAATCCATTATTCTCTGTATAAAACCATGTTGTCTTTCAAATAGCTATGCCTTGTTCACATAAACCAAATATTTAACATCTAAAGATGTTTTCTTCATCATAGTTTGTAGGGTTGATATATTAGGGCACAAACATAATACTTTACATTTCTCCAAACTAACTTCCATCTTCCTTAAATAAAGCATTATTTTGATGTCTCCTTACAGCTGGCATGGTTTTGATCATGGCCTAGAGATTGACTGTCATCCAAAGACCATCCTCACTAATTTTGGAGAGATTCATCACCAGAAGGATGACCATCTGTGATGGCTGTTTTTGGCCACAGAAATTTGTTGGGGGATAGGGTAACATGAGCTAAAGTAGTAGGCCACTTAGCACCCAGAGACAGCAGGAGATTTAGTCTTGGCTGAAGTATCAAGAAACCAATGAAAGTACTTTGAAAATCATGGACTTAGAAAAAATTATTGAAGTAAATATATTCCTATCTGGGCCAATCCATCATTGTACTATACTGAGATCTTTCGGAATTTTGATTAAGTCCAACCACATCATATCAGCCTGTCCCAAAGATTAGCTATCTACCTTTCCACAGTCATTGTTTAAAAAAATATGTAGAGAGTACAATCAAATACAGATCTCCAGGACATTCTACTAACTTCCATATAGGGTGACATCAATACATTAGCTATGACTCTTTGGTTTTGCTCTTTTACATCTTGTGCTTTCTTCTATGCCACATCTCTCTCCCTGATTCACAAGGATATTTTAAAGAAATAACTTTTCAAAAAACATTTAAATCCATTTGTGTTATGTCCACAGAATTTTTCAGGTTTACTAAATTAGCAAGAATGGAAATGAGGTGATTCTGGTATAACTTTAAATTGATAAACCTATGATGTCTCACAGTTAATTACTATTTCTTTGTCTAACTGCGCTCACAAATTATTTCTGTAAGAATTTAACTTATATATACATCTTTCTAAGAATAGCTGTGAAGTTCACTGCCCCATAGTTTAAATTGGACATGACTAAATCAAGGTAATTAGGGCTATGTACAAGGCTACTGAATTGAGAGGACCCTTGTAGTATTTGAAATCCTTCTGTAGCATATAAAGAAGAGAGCTTAGCCCCTGTAGTTAGCAAGTTGTTAGAAAGAGTAATTACTTAAAAAAGGAAGTTACCATATGGTGTGCTGGAGTGTATCATTATCACAATCCTTTCCTCACTTCCCTCCCACCATTCCAAAGTCTCGTAGGAATCTCTCTAGCAGTAACCTCGCACCAATCAATAAATGAACATTTATCAAACACATAGTAGGTAACAGGCATTATATTATTAATGACATCAATGTGTCAATTTCATGATCTCCTCCCAGGAGGACAGTGCACTCCCCCTTTCTATCAAATTGTGAACCCCCTCTTATAAAGCAAAAATTCTCAATTACAGTTTGCAAGAATGTATATTCTTTCCCAGGAAGAAAATTGGAATAATACTTGTTTATTTCCAATCTTATAGCATGTCCTCAATTTTTAAAAGAAATTTTCTGAGATAATCTAAAACAAAAGAAATTGAGTAGCCACATTTCAATTTTTTTTTCAATACTCCAGATTATATAGTCTGTTTTCACCTCATTGCCTAGAATTTATAAAATTTACTGGACTCCATTATGATTCTTATCCCTAAGATTTAATGAAAGTCATTGTGCTGTATCAGATTTTGATACAAGAAGAACAAGATTTGAATTTCATCTCTCATAAGAGCTAATTATGGTCTTTACTTCACCTCAATGCTATTTTTTCCTCAGCATTAAGATACTGGTGATACCTTCCTTACTGAGCTACTTTGAAGCCCAATTGAGATAATGTACTTTAAAGCACTTTGCAAAGCTTTAAACCCTTATACAAATGCCAGGGGAAATTTTGCTTCTTTCTTTTGTTTGTTTTAATATCTGGATTAGTGGTTATGAGTGTACAGAAAATAAGCAAAAGTGACCTCAGAGGGGATTTCAATAGAACCCTATTGCTAGCTATTGATTCTTCTATACTGTTGGATTCTTGAGATTAAAAGAACAGCAAGGAGACCAATGAGCAACAACTGAAAGAACAACAACAACAGCAATAACAACAAGCTAATAATGACAATGACAGAAACTCATCATTGCGCCTGTCCTTTAAAGGCTACAGCTTAGTCTAATTAATCTCCTGGAGGATATGGTGATAACTTGGTTCCCTCTGCTTATTGCTGATAAATATTTTCTAATCTCAGCAGCACCTAAAGCTCTACAGCTACATTTACCTGAGCAACTTTTTTTTTTCCTTTTGGAGTGTCCTGTCTTAACTTTTCTCCCATTTTGTGGGTCACACTAGTCTAATGACCACAAAAAAAAAATGTATTTACCTCAGCTATTAATCTTTGGGAAAATCATCTGAAGAAGTCCAAGATTTCTTTTTAAAAATTATTTATTTATTTTTAGTTTACAATATTTAGTTCCACAGTCCCGTGAGTTCCAAATTTTCTTCACCTCCATCTCCTCCCTCCTCTCCATGGCAGGATGCAATCAAATATAGGTCCTACAAATACCTTCACATTAAACATTAGTCTGGTTGCAAAGAATTATAACCAAAGGAGTAGAGAAGAAAAAAAAGAAAAAACAAAATGAAACACAAAAGAGAGGGAACAAGTAGTTTCCTTCAATCTGCATTCAGACTGTAGTTCTTTCTCTGGATGTGGATATCCCTTTGTAGCATGAGTCTTGTTGAGCTGTCTTATATCCTTGCCTTGCTGAGAGGATCCCAGTCTATTAAAGTTAGTCATAACATAGGATGTGTCTGTAATTGTGTACAAACTTCTCCTCGTTCTCAACATTTCTTCAAGACATTTTTTCCCTTTCTTTCCCCTGTCTTTATGATTGATCAAGAAATATTTTAGAAGCTTTCATTTTGCATCTTCCTTGTTTTTCTTCCCTAGCCTCCTTGTTTTTCCATAGTTATTTCATTTTTTCGTCTGACTATTCTATATTTGCCTCCTTTAAAAATTATCTCTTTTTTCCTACTGTATAGTTCAGAGATTGATAAGAGTAGACAAAAATCACAGTACTTATTTAACATACTTAGATGAATTGGAAAGGGAATACAGAAGTATTATTAATAATCAATGCATGTACATGCTTCAGTAATATTTCAAAGCTAACATTTATATTTTTTATAGTTTTCATGAACAAGAAGTTGGCCACAAGGTGATAAATTCTTTTTTTTTTTAATTTATTTTTTATTTACTCATTTACTTTTAATTTACAAGATTCAGTTCCACAATCACTTGGGTTTCAGATTTTCTCCCCTCCCTTCCCCTCCCCCCCATGATGGCGTGCCATCATGTGTAGGATCTGTAAATACTTTCACATTGTACAATAGTTTGGTCATATAGAAGG
>CM053587.1:122203182-122218343 GCA_028646515.1 Pseudochirops corinnae
GTTAACCCATTTTGAGTTGCTTTCCTTTAGAAAAGCAGATCTAAGAACCTGTGCTAGTAGCTGCCCTAGGCATGCTAGGGTGCTTACTGTTACATTAGGGAAGACAACATAGTCACAGGAGCCAGCAGCATGCCCCCAACCCTGTCTTACTCGGGGCCATCTGAGTCCCTAGAACTCACTAGTTGTGAGCAATGTCCTAGCCTTTATGGGTACTGCACTCAAACTATAAGACCTGCTCAGCCCTCCTGACCCTGTCCCCCCAAGAGTTGGTAAATCTTTGTGTTGTGATGGTATTGACGTCTAATTGAGTTTCCTGTTCCCTGCCACCTCATAATCCTTTGCCTCAACTCTCATGCTGCTCCTGTGTGTGAAAGGAAGGTCTCCTTTGGTCTTTGCTCTTATATTCCCATATAACCCAGATCTTCTGTATACTAGAATCACCTGCCAGAGGTTAGAGCAATGTGAATCCTTTCCCAGATATGCTGGTCTCCCAAATTTCACCTCTCCCTGGCTTTACCCAGCTCCCTCTAGTGGCTGACAGAGAACTTCTTTCCTTCTCTCCCTTTATGTCTGGGATGAATTTGAACTCAAATCACTCAGTGTCCTCAAGTATACCACATCTCCTACATGTTAATAATGACACTTAAAATATCCATGGTTTCCCTGATGTGAGCTACAAACAGGGGCATACTTGAGTCAGCTAGTACCAGTTCTTCATAGTTGATTGTTAAGTTTTCAGTGTGAGCATTTATACCTTGGAAATGGGCAAACATTACATATCAGGAAAGTGGTGTAGTGAACACAGTGCAGGACCTTCAGGTAAGAAGACTCATCTTTGTGAGTTTGAATCTGACTTCAAACAATTTTACTAGCTCTGTGAGAAAACATTAATAATGCAGTTTAAGTTTAAAAGTGTTTTGTTTTTACTTTTTTTTTCCCCCTGGAGGGCCACTTGTTAAACATTTAGAAGCACATCCCAGACACACTTGCCCATCACTGCTGATCCCAACCCTTCTATTGGTTGCCATTCTTTTTTTTTCATGTTAAATTTATTTATTTACTTTTATTTTACAACTTTCAGTTCCACAATCCTTTGAGGTCCAAATTTTCTCATCCTCCCTTTCCTTCCCCTTTCCCCTCCCATGGAGGCATGCAATCAGATATAGGTTCTACAAATACCTTCACACTAAACATTAGTCAAGTTGTAAAGAAGAATTATAACCAATAGAATGAAGAACAAGAAAGAAGGAACAGAAAAAACAAAAAAATGAGAGAGAGCAAGTAGTTTGATTCAATCTGTATTCAGACTCTCTAGTTCTTTTCTCTGGATGTGCATATCCCTTTTCTTCATGAGTCTTGTATACAATGTGTCTGCAGTCATGTACAAAGTTCTCCTGGTTCTGCTCTCCTCAGCATCAGTTTATATAACCCTCTCCATGTTATTATGAAGTCCTTGTGCTCCTTATTTCTTATAGCACAATAGTATTCTATTACATTCATATACCACAACTTGTTTAGCCATTCCCCAATTGATGGGCATACCCTTGGTTTTGAATTCTTTGCCACTACAAAAAGAGGTATTGTTAATATTCTTGTAAATACAGATCCTCCTCCCACTTCTATGATCTCTTTGGGATATAGCCCTAGAAGTGGTATTGATGCATCAAAGGGTATGCAAATTTTTATAGCCCTTTGGGCAAGGTTCCAAATTACTCTCCAGAATGGTTGGTATAGTTCACAATTCCACCAACAATGAATCAGTGTTCCAACTTTCCCACATCTTCTCCAGCATTCATCATTTTTTTCCTTTTTTGTCATCTTAGCCAATATGACTAGTGAAGTGTGATACCTCAGAGTTGTTTTGATTTCCGTTTCTCTAATCAATAAAGATTTAGAGCATTTTTCTTATGCTTATAGATATCTTTAATTTCTTCCTCTGAAAGCTGCCTGTTCATATCCTTTGAACATTTATCAATTGGGGAATGACTTGTATTCTTATAAATTTGATTCAATTCTTTGTATATTTTTAGAAATGATGCCTTTATCAGAGACACTAGTTGTAAAAATTCTTTCTCAATTTTCCACTTCCCTCTTAATGTTGGTTACATTGGATTTATTTGTACAAAAACTTTTCAGTTTAATATAATCAAAGCTATCCATTTTGCATTTTGTATGTTACTAGATATTCTTTCTGAAATTCTTGGTCCAAAAAAGTTCAACACCTCTTGACCTTCTTCATTCATGGGCCTCTCAGGACTTAACTTGGCTCCTTCTTATATGATATCTGAAGAGACCCGAACCCAAGCACAGAAAAAGTTAGTGTTTCATTTCTATAGTTTTTGAGAACCCAAGACAGACTTCATGCTACAGTGAGATATTGAGAGATTCCACTGCAGGAATACTGAGAAATGAAAATATCTTTCACTGAAGCATATTTTTTGTTTTTTACTTTTCAATGTGTTTCCAACATAGAGTTTCTTTAAAAGTAAAATGACTTTATTAATCCCATTTTATTGATGAGAGAATAGATGTATAAGAAGGCTGAGAATTATCAAGTTCACATGTTCAGCTGACAACACAGTTTGAATCTGAATGTGCCGTTTGAGTGTGAACAACCAAGACCTCTACTTGGGCTGTCTGGAAATGCTTCCAGGGGGCAGAACCAAGATTGTGGTTTAGAAGCAGGAAAATTCCACAGCTCCCACATAGCCACCTCAAATACCCATAAAATATGACTCTAAACAAATTTTAGGGCTCTAGAACTCACAAAATTACAGAAAAACACATCTCCTGCTGAAGGCAGCTTGGAAGGCAGGAAAGGAAGGGATTACCACAATGTGCTGGGAGCTGAGCCCAGCCCAGTCTGAAACCACATCTTGGCCCCCAGGTGGCCAGGAAAAGCCTCAGCTGGAGCCTTCAGGAGAGAGGATCAGCTGCAGCTGTGGCAATTTCCAGAATTATCAAGCCATAAGAAATAAGAACTAAATGAAAGGTTAGTGGAACTTGGCTAATTTTGGGGGAGAGGGTCAGCCAAACTGCCTCCAGGGCAAGGAAAAAGCAGAAGTGGCAGCCCTGCTGCCACTTCCATGTGGCTGGAGCTCCTGGCCTGCAGATTGCAGGGGGGCCAAACAATCTTTCAGAGCCTAAGTGCTCTTGTCTGAGCTGCCGGGATTGAGATTGTGGTCATGAGTGGTGGTCCTGGGGTGTGTTTTCAGTGAACCAAAGCCAGTAGGGGCTGCAGGAGCCTCCTAATAGCTCTGGCAGCTGTGAAAACTCCAGTGATTTGAGATAGAGCTCTCCCCTCTGAAAGCAGAGTTCCACAGAGCTAAAAAGTCAAGTAACTGACTGGCAACATGAGCAGGGAAAGGAAGCAACGTAAGAACAGCTATTTAACTTTAGATTCCTTTTTAGGAGACAAAAAGGATCAAAGCATGGAACAGGATGAAGACAAGATAGTCAGAACTCCCGAACCAAAAGCTTATAAGAAAAATGTAGATTGGTTACAAGCCATAGAGGAGCTTAAGAAGGATTTTGAAAACCAAATAAGAGAAGTAGAGGAAAAATTGGGAAAAGAAATGAGAATGATGCAAGAAAATCATGAAAAGAGAGTCAATACCCTGACTGAAGAAAATAGCACCTTAAAAAATAGATTAACTCAAATGGCAAAAGAGTCCCAAAAAGCAAATGAGGAAAAGAATGCCTTAAAAAGTATAATTTTCCAGATGGAAAAAAAATCTCAAAAGCTTGCTGAAAAGAATAATTCCTTCAGAATTAGAGTGGAGCAAATGGAAGCAAATGACTTTTTGAGAAATCAAGATGGTATTAAACAGATGCAAACAAATGAAAAAATAAAAGGCAATGTGAAATATCTTCTTGAAAAAAATACTGACCTGGAAAAAAGATTTAGGAGAGACAATTTAAAAATCATTGGATTACCTGAAAGCCATGATCAAAAAAAGAACCCAGAAAGCCTCCTTCAAGAAATTCTCAAGGAAAATTTCCCTATGTTAGAACCAGAGGGCAGAACAGAACTTGAAAGAATTCACTGATCACCTCTGAAAAAGATCCCCGAGAGAAAACTCCTAGGAATGTTATAGCCAGGTTCTGGAGTCATCCGATCAAGGAGAAAATATTACAAGCTGCCAAGAAGAACCAATTTGAATACTGTGGAAACACAATGAGGATAATCCAGAATCTAGCCATTTCTACATTAAAGGATCAAAGTGCCTAGAATATGATATTCCATAGATCAAGGGAGCTAGGGTTAAAACCAAGAATCACCTACCCAGCAAAATTAAGTATAATTCTCTAGGGGAAAATATGGTCATTCAATGAGGTGGAGGACTTTCAAGTATTCTTGCTGAAAATACCAGAACTGAAAAGAAAATTTGACACTCAAATACAAGAAGCACAAGAAGGTAAACATGGAAAAGAAATCATAAGGAACTTATCGAAGTTGAACTATTTACATGCCAACATAGAAAAATAAAAATTGTAACTTATGAAACTTTTCTCAGTATGGAGATAGGTGAAGGGAATACAAATGTATATATACATATACATATGTCTATATAGGAGGGTATATATATATGCATATGAATACATGCCTGAGTATGTGTATATATATGTACATAGAGGACACATGATCAATTGAATGGGAAGGGATGATACTTTTAAATGTGAAATTGTTAGGTGGGTGAGGAATAGAATGAGAGGAGACAGGGAGGCACAGAATGGGGTTAATCATATTAAATAGAAGAGGCAAGGGATAACTGTTACAGTGGAGGGGAAGAACAGGAATGCAAAAGAGAAAGGGTAAATCTTACTCTCATTGAATTTGGCTTCAGGAAGGAATGACATAAACTCTAAACTGGGCATCTTGCCACAGAGGGGAATATGGTGTATGGGGATCAGATGAGTGATGATGGAGGGGAGGTCAGAGTGTGAGGGAGGGTTGCTGGAAGCACTCACTTCTGTAAAGGGACAGGGACAGGATAGAAAATAGAACAAGGGGGGGACAGGATAGGAAGGAAGGACATATAATCAGTCTCTCACAATATGTCCATTGTGGAGATGTTCTGTTTAACTACATGTGTATAGGCTGTATTGAATTGCTTGTCTTTCCAATGGGGATAGGTGACGAGGGAGGAAGGCAAAGAATCTAGAATTTAAAGTTCTATAATCAAATGTTAAATATATTCATATATACATGTATACACACATATATATTATTGTTATTATTATTATTAACTACATGCAACCGGGAATTAAGATATACAGCCACTGGAGTAGAGAGATCCATCTTGCTCTACCAGAAAGTCAGAGGGGCAATGGGGGAGGACATAGGAGAAAGCAGATCGCGGGAGGGGTTATACAGTGGGATAGGGCTGTTTCGGGGTGGTGCGTGGGGGAAAGATGGGGAGAAAATTTGTAACTCAAAATCTCCAGGAAATGAATGATGTAAACAAGAAAATAAAGAAATTAATTTAGAAAAAAAAATACTTCTATGAAAAATGGTAACTTCAGTCTAACACTAATGGTCAACTGGGTGACTCAGTAGATTGAACACTTGGCTTGGAAATCCAGAAGGTCCGAGTTCAAATGTGGCCTCATTTGTTTTACTAAGAACATGACCTCTAGCAAGTTATTTAAACTTTAAGGTTTTTTTTTTTTCAATCCTTTCAGTTGGAGAGTTCCTGCTGCTCCTATTCTCCTTTTTCTCCATGGCAAAGTCTGAGTTCATAAAAGTGTTTGATGTCTGACTCCTTATATTGGAATGTAAGCTCCTTAAAAGCAAGGACCAACTTTGTTTTTGCCTTTGGCTCTTCATTAGCATAGAAGACAAAATATGATAAGTGCTTAATAATTTGCTTATTGATTTACCCTATGCACATTTGGTATAATGCTATGAATTTAAGTAGATGGAGTAAGAAAGTAGGAAAGAATTAAAGTTCTTTCTTTTTCTGTTCAAGTTCAATTCAAGAACACTTCAGGTCAAGAAACAACCTTAGCGTGTGGAACCTTATTTTGCTAGGTGATCTTCAGAATCTTCTTAGGACAATTCAAATGAAGTAATTCAATTGCTTGGCCTAACACTATTATCACTATCCAGGTTTCTTGGGCAAATAACAATAAGGTCATCATACAGGCTCTATATACCCTCAGTTTGATAAGCAATCTAACACTTCTCTCTCATATTTTCCTTCAGAATCTCCTGAACACTGAGCTAGCTCTGGCATTATGTGCACCAACCTCATCAACTATGTGTACATTCCTGGAAAGTATACTGTCAAGGTATGTGAACTTATCTACAGTATTCAAAATTTCTCTATTTGCTGTAACTAAAACTTACATGTATGGATAATGTGGTGCTGGCTGGTGGAGCATCTCTGTTTTCTTGGCATTAATTCTTATGCCAAAATTAGCACAGGCAACAGAGAATGGATTGATACTGTGTTGCATCTCCATGTCAGAAGTTCCATTGAGTGCACAATCATCTGCAAACAAAAAGTCACATACCAGTTTTCCCTTCACTTTAGTCTCACCTTTTATCCTTTTAAAGTTAATAATTTGCTGTCAGTGTGGTAGCAGACCTTGATGACATTTTTGACCTTGTTGAAGGTGTCTGATAACATCACTGGAAGAATCATGTTAAAAAGTACGGGGGCAAGCACATAGTCCTACTTCACCATTGGTGAATGGGAGAGTATGAAATCATCCTCCATTATCCAGAACCCATGGAACCATACAGGTTATGAAACTGAGGTACAATACTGTTGAACTCTGGGCAATCAAATTTTCCATGTTCTACAAGCCATCAAGACTGATAATATAAAAGGTCTTTTTCAGATCAATTTCATTTCTTCTGGAGTTATCAGGTAGCAAACACCATATTGACAGTCCTCAACCCTTTCTGAAGTCACACTGGCTCTTATGTAAATGACTATCTTCCAGGTGAAGCATCAGCCTTTTAAGGAGGCTTCTGGCAAGAATCTTGCTGGCAATGACAAAGAGAGAGAGATACACCCTACCTTTGTGATTGTCACTGGACAACCAATTTCCTTTTCCTTTATACAGATGAACAATGGAAGCATTCTTGACCTCCTGGAGGATAACCTCTTCTTGCCATATAGCCTGGAAGATTTTAGTCAGCTTTTGTATAAGCAATGAACCTCCTGCCTTATAAATGTCAGTTGGAATAGAATCAGCACCAAGCATTTTGCCACAGGAGAGGATCCTCATGATATTCAAAACCTCTTTTTCAGTTGGAAGTTCAGTTAGAGAGAGATTGACTTCAACTTGAGGCATATGGTCAATGTCATCAACATTGTTTAATTATAATATGTTGAGAACCCTATGGAAGTGTTCAGCCCATCTCTCCTGGATTATATCCTTTTTGCTAATCATTGTGGCTCTATTGGCACTGAGTAGTTAAAATTCGCCATAAATTAGCCCCCAAATATCCTTCAAGGAATCATAGAAACATTTTGGATTGTTAGTATCAGTGTAAAGCTAAATTCCATTTGCCTTCTTAGTAAGTCAAGATTCCTACATCTCTCAAAGCTTTGGTTGTACTTTTGATGAATTTAAACACTACCTTCTTAGAGAAAAATAAACTATCCTGCTAGTAAATGATGTAAAATGTTCATTTCACAGTCCACTCCTCAAGAATCCCCTCTTCTACCATCTTCCTCATCTCACATACACCAAATGCCTTCTGGTACTTTTCCCCTCCTTCATCTCTATCTCACATATTGAAGGGACTCTTCTCCTTTCCAAGGAAGCTGTTTTACATACAAAAGTGATCTCCTTCCATCCTGTCTTCTTCAACAGATATCCACCTTTACTATTCCCATTCTTTTGTATCTTAAATCACTCCATGTCCACTGTCTGCTTCCCTCTATAGTCTTTCACTTCGTGATCATATCAGCCCTCTTGGAATTAAGCATCATCTCAACTGATGATTCTCAAATCTACCAATCCAACCCTAATATGATCTGTAGTTTCACATCTCCAAATGATTAGTGGACTTCTTGTATTAGATGTCTTACTGATATCTTAAACTCAGCATGTCCAAAACTGACCTTCAAATCTTTCTCCCAAGAGTGTCTTATCATCCTTCCTTCCCTATTCCTCTATAGGTTGCTTGGATCCTCCTACTCACCCAGACTTACAACTTAGGTGTCTTGCTACATTCCTTACTTTGTTTCACCCTTTCATCCCATATGCAATTTTTATGCCAAGGACTATTGATTATAATATTTCTCTAATATTCCTCCTTGTCTCATTTGATATCTCAGTCTCTTTCAAATAGGCCATCATAAACTCAAGCCTGGACTTTACTATAATCTGCTGGTTGGTATGCCTGCCGTAAGTTTTCCCTGTTCTACTTCATCCTTTACTCAGCCTCCAATGTGATCTTTCTAAAGCATAGATCTGAATATGTCACTTCCCTACTCAATAAATTCCACTGGCTCTCTATTATGGCTAGGATCAAATATAAAATCTTCTGTCTAGTGTAAAAAGTCCTTAATAACCTGTCCCACCTTTCTAATCTACACCATTTCCATACAAGTACTTAGAGATTCAATGACACTGGTCTCTTCCTTCTTCTTCAAGCAAGATGTTCTATCTTCTCACTTTTGGCATATTCACTGACTATCCCCTGTGACTGTAAAACTCCTGATCCTCCTATTTGCTTCCTGGCTTTCCTGTCTTCCTTCAAATTCCTGTTAAAATTACAACTTCTGCAGGATACCTTTCCTAATCCCCCTGCAATTTTTTTATCTTCTTGTTGTTGATTATTTCCAATTTACCCATTAAAAACCTTGCTTGTGCATAGTTGTTTCCATGTTGGCTCCACTATTCGATTATGAGCCCATTGAAAGGAAGAACTTTTTTATTGTTGGTTTTTTTTTTTTTGGCCTTCTTTACATCCTTGATGCTTATTGGAATGACTGGTGATGAATAAAAGTTTATTGACTGATTGGCTTCTTAAAATATTAACCAGATATACATTATGAAACTAACTTTTGAATATCTACAGCCTAATTAAAATCAGTAATGGTTGTCAGGTAATTGACAGATTGGAATTGCTAAACCATAAAAATGTATTAATAAAATATCATTACAAGATGACAGCCAAGGAAGCTTGTTCTGAGTTTTATATTGAGGAATTAGCTATAGAAAATCTCTTTGTTGCAACTGTGTTTCAAGAACTCTATGCCCATAAACCTAAATTCTATGCCCATTGAGCAAAAATAAGCCAGACTAAACTCACTTTGTTTTCCTCTTAACTTATTAGAGGAAAAAAAAAGTTTATTCTCTGTGATTCAATTATAGGTTTGTCATAGAGAAACAAAATAATTTGGGCTAACTACAAATTGGTCTATCTATTATGCTATTCTTGGGGAAGAATAATTTATTTGCAAATGAAAAACACTAGTTTCCAGTCACCCCTGTTTTCCCCCTTAATCACAGCTTCTATATCTCTGTAATCTATAAGGACATAACCTATCTACCTGAGATATAGTGGGATTTTAAAGGAATAATTCACCTCTACTCAAATATGGCCTAAAGGAATCACCACTCTGAAAGGCGAGACTAAATATGAGTTCAAAAGATAGATGCTGCCTAAAAAATTCTTGCAGGTAGGCTAGACATTGCTTTAGGCTTGAATGATACAAGAGCTGAAATATCCCTGAGGCTAAGGGCAATTTTCCAAAAGAGATATCATTAAAAAATCAGAGATTAAGAACTGGAAGTTACCTTGGATATAATGTACTCCAGCTACTTCTTGTAACAGAGTAGTGAACTGAGGGACCAAGAGGAAGAAGCTATACGTTAGATGAAATTGAATATAATGCCAATGGACAGTTCAACAGAGTGCCCATGAGTGAGAGTAGAGACATCACCATAATGTCAAAAAATCTGAAAATGTGTGCAATACTTGTTTTGAAGAATACTAAACAGAGATGATAGCATGTCCTTCCCTAAATAATGTAATTATAACTTATGCAGACTCTATAACCTTTTCAGGTATGAATCTTGCTCCTCAAATGGCACTATATGCTATGGTTAAAGACAAGCTGAATTTTCAAATCTGTTAGAATTTCTTAATGCGCCACTGGATAAGGTAAAGTTATAACAGAAGATACAGAGGCAAGTTTCAATACAGTGTCAATTGGGAAGATATTTGTCTACACTGGATATTTCACTGGTGAATTATAAGATAAGTTTTGTTCTTAATATCAACAAATTAAATTCAGAAAGCTGAGTAAGCAAAATAATTAAAAATATTGTGGAGGCATATTTTATAGATCTTCTCTTTAGTTTAATTGAAATATAAAGAAATAAATAAGAAAATAGCCTATGTGTACTAAAACATTGATAGCAGCTCACTTTGTGGTAGCAAAAAACTGGAAATGATGGGCATACTTGTGAATTGTGGAGTGTCTGAACAGCTTAGAGTATGCAGTTGTGATGGAATACTATTATAGTATAAGAAATGATGAGTTTGGGAAGATGGAGCCAAGATGGCAGTGTAGAAAGAGGAAAATTCTGCAGCTCCCCCACAACCACCTCAAATACCCATAAAATATGATTCTAAACAAGTATTAGGGCTTCAAAACTCACAAAATTACAGAAAAACACATCTCCCACTGAAGGTAGCTCGGCAGGTAGGACAGGAAGGGCTCATTGAAAGGTGCTGGGAGCCAAAACCAGCCTGGCCTGAAACTATGGCTTGGCCCTATGGCTGCATGGACAAGCCTCAGCTGGAGCATGTAAGAGAGTGGATCAGCAGCAACTGTGGCAATTTTCAGAATTATCAACCTACAAGAAACAAGGACTAAGTGAAAGATCAATGGAACTCAGCTAAATTCAGGGGAGAAAAACAGTCTGACCAACCTGACTCTAGGGCAAGGAAGCAGCCAACACCTCCACATGGCTGCTTCATAAGCTCCCAGTCTGAAGACTGAGGGAGGCCAAGCAATCATTCAGAGGCTAAGTACTCTTACCTTCAGCTGCCTGGATGCAGGTCGTGGTGTTGGGTGCTGGTCCTGGGGTGTGTTTTCAGTGAGCCAAAGGTGATGAGGGCTGCAGTGGCCTCCGAACAGCTCCAACAGCTGCAAAAGCCCCAGTGATTTGGGACAGAGCTTTCCCCTCTGGGAGCAGAATTCTACTGAGCACAAAAGTCAAGTAATTGACTAGCAACATGACCAGGCAAAGGAAGCAAAGCAAACCCAGCAACATAACTTTAGATTCCTTTTTTTGGGGACAAAAAACGATCAAAGCATGAAACACAAGGAAGACAATACAGTCAGAAGTCCTGCACCAAAAGCTTCTAAAAAAATGTAGAGTGGTTACAAGCCATAGCAGAGCTTAAGAAGGATTTTCAAAACCAAATAAGAGAAGTGGAGGAAAAATTGGGAAAAGAAATGAGAGTGATGCAAGAAAATCATGAAAAGAGAGTCAACAACCTGACGGAAGAAAATAATGCCTTAAAAAATATGTAACTCAAATGGCAAAAGAGGCCCAAAAAGCCAATGAAGAGAAGAATGGCTTAAAAAGTCTAATTTGCCAGATGGAAAAAAGAATCTCAAAAGCTTTCTGAAGAGAATAAATCCTTCAGAATTAGAGTGGAGCAAATGGAAGCAAATGACTTTTTGAGAAATCAAGATAGTATTAAACAGATCCAAACAAATGAAAAAAATCAAAGGCAATGTGAAATATTTCCTTGAAAAAAACAATGACCTGGAAAATAGATCCAGGAGAGACAATTTAAAAATTATTGCACTACCTGAAAGCCATGATCAAAAAAAACAACCCAGAAAGCCCCCTTCAAGAAATTCTCAAGGAAGATTTCCCTGATATGTTAGAACCAGAGGGCAAAATAGAACTTGAAAGAATTCACTGATCACCTCTTGAAAAAGATCCCCAAGAGAAAGCTCTTAGGAATGTTATAGCCAGGTTTTGGTATCCCCAGATCAAGGAGAAAATATTTCAAGCTGACAACAAGAAACAATTGGAATACTGTGGAAACACAATTAGGATAACCCAGAATCTAGCAGCTTCTACATTAAGGCATCAAAGGGCCTGGAATACGATATTCCAGAGATCAAGGGAGCTAGGATTAAAACCAAGAATCACCTACCCCTCAAAATTGAGTATAATGCTCCAGGGGAAAATATTGCCATTCAATGAGGTGGAGGACTTTCAAGCATTCTTGCTGAAAATACCAGAACTGAAAAGAAAATTTGACACTCAAATACAAGAAGCATGAGAAGGTAAACATGGAAAAGAAATCATATGGAACTCATCAAAGTTGAACTATTTACATGCCAACATGGAAAAATGAGAATTGTAACTTATAAAACTTTTCTTAGTATTAGAATAGGTGAAGGGAATACAAATGTGTGTGTGTGTGTGTGTGTGTATATACACACATACATATACATATATATGTATATATACACACATATACATATAGATGTATATATGTAAATATACATCTATATGTATATATATATATACATATACATATATATATACACATATGTCTATAAAGGAGGGTACACATATATGTGTACGCATACATACCTGAGTATGTGTATATATGTGTACATAGAGAACACAGGATCAATGGAATGGTAAAGGATGACACTTTAAAAGGTGAAATTGTGATGGGGGAGAGGAATAGAATTAGAGGAGACAGGGAGAGACAGAAAGGGATTGATCATCTCATATAGAAGAGGCAAGGGATAACTGTTACAGTGGAGGGGAAGAACAGGAATGCAAAAGGGAAAGGGTAAATCTTACTCTCATTGAATTTGGCTTAAGGAAGGAATGACATAAACTCTAAACTGGGTATCTTGCCACAGAGGAGAGTATGGTGTATGGAGATCAGATGAGCAATGATGGAGGGGAGGGCAGGATGGAGGGAAGTGTTGCTGGAAGTACACACTTCTCTAAAGGGACAGGGTCGAGAATAGAACAAGGGGAAGGTGAGATAGGAAGGAGAGACATATAATTAATCTCTCACAATATGTCCATTGTAGAGATGTTCTGTGTAACTACACATCTACAGCCTGTGTTGAATTGCTTGTGTTTCTAGTGGGGGTGGGTGCTGAGGGAGGAAAGAAAAGAATCTAGAATTTAAAGGTCTATAATCAAATGTTAAAAATATCTAAATGTATATATGTGTGTATGTATATATGCATATATACATATATAATAATAATCATTATTAACTACATGCAACTGGGAATTAAGATATACAGGCACTGGAGTAAGGGAAATCCATCTTACCATCAAAACCAAATAAGTCAGAGGGGTTATGGGGGAGGACATAGGAGAGAGCAGATTGGGGGAGGGGTTATACAATGGGCCGCCTGTTTTGGGGTGGTGGGTTGGGGAAATATGGGGAGAAAATTTCTAACTCAAAATCACCTTGAAATAAATGATATAAAGAATTTTAAAAAATCATTTCTACAAAAAAAAAAGAAATGATGAGTTTGATGACCTTATAAAAACATGGACAGACTTGCATGAAGTAATAAAAAGTTAAATTGACAGAACCAAGAGACTCTCTGTATAGTAAATGGAATATTGTTTTAAGAATAATTTTGAGTGAATAATTCATTTTGACTATTACAGATACATGAATTAAGTATAAAGGACATGTGAAAGAAGATATTATCTTTATCCAGAGAGAGGTGATAAATAGAGGTATGTAGAATGATTTCATATTTACATATATATATACGTATACATCTACACATACATATAGGTGTCTGTGTCTATTACACATACACATATTCGTACCTAATAGTAGTCATTTCTAGAGATAAGAGGAGGTAAGAAAAGGAAATTTATACAGTTACTTTATTACATATTTAAAAGGAAAAGCCAATTACTCATAATTGATTTTTAATTTCAGGCGAAGTCATTTTTAAAAATTATACTATGTAATGGAAATATTTGTTTTATTCCATATATTTACAAATTAAATAAATAAATAAATTCTAAAAAGAAAGAAATATTTTTCTAGGCTAAGGTCCTTTCTATTTTTTTTCTTCATTAGGAAAATTGCCATTTATCTTCCTTTATTTAAAAAAAATGATGACATCACAGAATGATGTCTTGACACAGTTGCCAGCTTCAATCTCTCTTCCAGAGTCATTAAAGTCTAGTGGCAAGACAAATGTCAAAAAGGACTGGTTCTACTTGGGATGCACTGCCCACACCTTTTCAAAACTCTCTTGGCAGATGGGCTAAACCATGTTAAGGGGAACTGATTACCCCCTACTCCAAGCATATGAGGACTTCCCTTGGTAGAACTGGTGGATGAAAACAATTTTTTCCAGTAGCCGTGCAAGTGACTAAAACAGGTACTGTGGAGTGCTTACAGCTTGGATAGGTATTGAAGTTGCCAAGATCATCCATTAGGAAAGTATGTAAAAGGTCAAGCAAGAATAAAAACAAAGGGCTGGGGTTGAGGATAGTAACCAGAGAGTATTTTCCTCAATACCCTAAATTGATTGGTATTAGTAGCACTTAAAAGAAATGATTTTTATAGGGATCAGGTCTCTTTGAATCCTTGAGAGGAATGACCAAAGAAGAAATTGAAAAGTTTTAGATGAATAAGTGATTGTTGTCCTGTATTAGATAGAGTAGAATCTTAATCTACAATTGTATTTTAACATGACATGAACTTTCCTTAAGTCAAGAATCCTATTAATATTACTTCATATTCTCTTGGGGTTTACAGATGTTGGAGAGCAGGGGGTTTTTGACATTTTAGTTAATTCTCTTTGTATTCTTGGATTTAGAAGAAAGCTAAATTTAAAAAGGAAAAAAATGTTGCTGAACAACTTGCACATAAATCAGAGTGAAACAATGATATCTTTATATTCAGTCATTTTCAAGTAGGGATAAATATTCCCTAAAATATTTTTTTTTCTCTTTTGCAAAATTTTTAGTTTAGACTGAAACACCAGAACACAAATCAAGAATAGAGAAAAGAAACAAAAAACATGTCAGAAACTTAAGTTTTGGAACTAAAATACAAAATTAGAAAGAAAAAAAAAAGCATTTCATATGTATAGCAGAACATGAGAGGATTCAAAATATGTCACAATAAATTTCCATTTCAAGAAAGT
>CM053587.1:122218843-122277588 GCA_028646515.1 Pseudochirops corinnae
TATAGGAGCTGCTATATCCTGGGTTATCCTAAGTGTGTTTCCACAATACTCAAATTGTTTCTTCCTGGCAGCTTGCAATACCTTCTCCTTGGTCTGGGGATTCCGGAACCTGGCTATAATATTTCTAGGAGTTTTCTTTTGGGCATCTTTTTCAGGAGGTGATCAGTGAATTCTTTCAAGTTCTATTTTGGCCTCTGGTTCTAGAATATCTGGGCAATTTTCCTTGAGAATTTCTTTAAAGATGCTTTCTAAGTTCTCTCTTTGATCATGGCCTTCAGGTAGTCCAATAATTTTTAAGTTGTCTCTCCTGGATCTGTTTTCCAGGTCAGTGATTTTTTCAAGGAGATATTTCACATTGCCCTCTATTTTTTCATTTGTTTGGATCTGTTTGATAGTATCTTGATTTCTCAAGAAGTCATTTGCTTCCACTTGCTCCACTCTAATTTTGATGGAATTATTCTCTTCCGAATGATTTTGCAATTCTTTTTCCATCTGGCAAAGTCGACTTTTAAAAGCATTCTTCTCCTCATTGGCTTTTGGGGCCTCTTTTATCATTTGAGTTAATCTGTTTTTTAGGGTGTTAATTTCTTCAGTCAGATTGCTGACTCTCTTTTCATGATTTTCTTGCAACATTCTTATTTCTCTTCCCAATTTTTATTCCACTTCTCTTATTTGGTTTTCAAAATCCTTCTTCAGCTGATCTCTAGCTTTAAGGCAATCTAAACGTTTACTGGAAGCCCCTGGTGGGGGAGCTCTGGCCTCCTGCAGCTCTCTGCCTTGGTCCTTCTTTTCTTCAAAGAAGGAATCTAGAGTTTGGTTGCTGTTCTTACCCTCCTTCTTATGCTTATTCTTATTCATGGTTGGTCAGACCGTGTTTTTTTTTTTTTGAGTCTCTGTGGAGCTCTGCTTCCAGAGGGGAAAGCTTTGTCCCCAATCACTGGGGTCCTCCCAGCTGCTGTAGCTCTCAAGGAGGTTCTGGGTCCCTCCCCAACTTTTGGCTGACCGAATAAATATGGGCCACAGGACCAAAGCCCAAGACTGCGATCCGGATCCAGTCCGCTCAATGTGAGAGCACTTGGCCTCTGAACAATCGCTTAGTTCCCCTGTTTAAGGGCCCCTTAGAGCTACCTCGATGTCTGACCTCAATCAGTGTGTCCTTGCTAACAAGGAAAATCTGAGGTGTGTACTCTGCCTCGATGACTGCACGTCAAACACGGGGGCATTGTGCATGCACCATCAATGGAGGAGCACTCCCCACCTATCAGGATCCTGTTGCTGGGACACCTGACAAAAGGGCAGACTAAAAGGGAATAAAAGGGCCAGGCGAATAAGGCTGGGGGGGCAGCAGCAAGAGGAGATTTGTAAGACAATAAAGACACTTGACCACTCCACTGAGTTGCGTCGGACTATTTTGTCCATATCTGGAGTTCTCCCCCGAAGAGTCGTTGGGGTGACTGAGAGTACCTGCAGGGTCGTTGGGGCGACCAGGCACAACTGCGGGGCTACGGTAGGTACTTTGGGACCCCTGGAATCCCCGAGTCTGGCTGGCCTGGACACGCCTGCAGTCTGCAGGCTGAGAGTGTGAAAGCTGCAATGCAGAGTTAGGTGCAAAACCTCCACCTTTCGCTTCTCGGACCTCTAGGCAGTTTGGCCGGACCCTATTCTCTTACAGCCTGGCAAGGCCCACTGACCTAGTTCTGGATCCTGCCTCAGCTGCCGCCAATTCTCTCACCCAAAGCTCCAGCCCGGAGCTTGGCTCCTCACATTCAGCCGCCCCCGGGACGTAGCTGAGGTTTGAGGCCAGGCTGGCTTCGGTTCGCAGTGCTGATATCGTTCCTCATAGCTGAGCTGACCTTAGTGGAAACTATATTTGTGTGTGTTTTGGAGTTCTAGAATTAGTTTACAGTCATATTTTATGGGTATTTTGGGGTGGCTATGTGAGAGCTGCAATATGTTCCTGCTCCTACACCGCCATCTTGGCTCCGCCTCCCCAACAAAACTGCATTTTAATTGTATTAAATTCTGTTTAATCTGATCTATTTCCACACCCATTCATTAAGTCCTTACTGCCATAGTAAGGCACTGTTATAGGTGTTGGAGATACAAAACAAGATGAAGCTTGTCTCTGCTTTCAAGAGAGGTGTTGGGAGCAAGGATGCAACATAGAGGAGAGTAGATTTTATCCAGGGGTCCAAGGAGACTCACTAGAATTTCTTGAGCACAAGAGACTATGAGCAGACCTGTGGTTTGTTGTTTTTTTTTTTTTTAAGATGTAAGAAAATATTTTTAAATTTTTATTTATAAAAGCTTTTAAATCAAATAGTGCCTTGTGTTTTGCAAGGAACTTCTTTGAAGAAGGACCACTCAGTTATAGCATCATAAGACAACAAGAAAAGAATGTTAAAGTACAAGGGAATAAGCCAATTTGGAAAATAGCTAATACAATATTCATTAAGTGCAAGTAACACATACACTATGACTTGCTCTCCATCATAATTTCTGAGTAGTGTTTAGTTACCCATTATCAAAGTTCCTTCACATGCTCTGGCCTGATCACATGCTCCTGTCTACATAGATAAGAAAGTATTTTACAGCTATTCTGTCAATATGTAGAAAATATGTTGCAAAGATATACACACAAAATAATTATTATGCTCTTTGGGTGATTTATTGATTCCAATTTTTTTGTTTCATTGTTGTACAATAAATTTCTTAAATCATTTTTGTTTTTGTAACAACTACAAAAGCAAAATTTCATCTTTTCTAATTTAATTGGCTGTAAGACATACCTGAAGTGACTTTCTCTCTTTGAGCATTCTGATTTGTGGAGTTGTCAAAATAAGGACTTGGTAAATATGATTGCCACTGTGGAGAGGTGAAGGTCACTATAGGGGAATAAAAGTGGCAAAGAAGTAAATGATGGCAAAATATGGCATGGGGTGTCAGCAATTCTGACACATGGGTGGAAAACTGCTGTGGAGCACTTCTTTAGTCTCAAAGCCTAAGTCAGTGACCTATCCAAAATCCTGTTGAGCATGATTCTAAGCCCCAAGGACAGCTAGTGGGTTGACTTGACTCTTTAGTACTCCCTTTTATCCCTTCAGGATATATTTGCCAAGTCAACAATTTGCAGCACATTAAATAGACTATGTTCTGTGGGTCCAAAAACAAGAGATTACTGTGTAAAACCGGCAAATGATCATCTTTCAGGTTAATAATAAGAAAAACCAAATTTTTGCTAAGATGGTGGATTGAAACACTTTCTAAAGGGCAAAATTGATGGTCCACAGGTGAAAATAGCTAAAGCTCTTGCATACTAGAAGGGACACACATGAAGTAGGGCAATAAGTAACAATCATTTTCTGTTAATCTGGAAATGAGGGGAAAGATGTGTTTAAACAGAGTTTAAACTAAGACTAACTAGATATGTTTGCCAAATGATTGATTTTGCGATGAATGTTTCCCTTGGGTACACATACTTCTGAATAGATAGATTGATTATTATGCAGCCTAATTCAATTTCAATATTCTTCTAATCAGGATATGTGAAAGGAATGGTTATAATTAGTACTGAAAGAAAAAAGAGAAAATGGTTTGAGAAGGCATGGTCAAAAAAAAGAAATTACCTTTTCGTCTACTGTCCAAGGTATTTAACCGAAGATAAAACCTACATACAAACACACATGTAGCTCCAAACATTAAGACCTGTGGTCCATCCATTTTGTGTCATGATGGCTAGTTTGTTTCTCTTTCATATACATTCCCCATAGAGTTCTGCACATAGGAAGAGCCTGAATGAAGGCTGTATAAATGCTTGCAATTATTGGCATCATTGACATACAAAATGTCATTTCCATCAGTAATGAATCATATCTGCTATTGCTGTGATTCTATCTGTTCCAACTCTAGCTCCTCAGCAATTTCCTGCAGTCCACCAATGAGGTATTTCAGCTCTTTGTGAGGCATTTGGTATTGTAGATGTTCAGAAAGAGCAATCAGAAGATTTCAAAGAAGTCCAACCTTTCCACTGGTAAGTTAAAGTTTGTTGGATTTCAGTAAATAGCCAGAGTTATAACCAACGTGAAATGAAAACCTCTTGACCCACTCACACAGGTCAAAATAGATGTCATTAGAAGTTCTGCAAAATACTGTGTCTCATTTCTTTCTCGTGCTTTTAAAACAGGATGTCCAATGTTGTTAGGAGCTCTATGGGGTCCTTTGGTATATATGACCTCTGTTAAATTAAACTTGACATTGAACTTGACATGTTGAGGTTCCCATAAGGTATTCTCCTTGCTCATTCATAAATGTCAGTGCAAGTTGAATTATCTTTAGCAATTTTATACCAAATTTCAATAGTTAGTACTAATAGCATTACTTCTTAATTCTCCAATGTGTCTAGCAACTGCTTCTGGAAATTTGGTGTCCATGGCAACATTACTACACTTCTGTATAGCAACACATTTTCTTCATCATATCATCCAGGTTGCAAGCCCAAACTTCACAAATTTTTTTTTTTGGCTATGATTTGCAGTCACTGCTCTGCAGGTGCCCATGTGGTTGCCTTGTCTTTGCCATAGAGTCAACCTCAGCAGAAGCCCCATTGACACGTCTTGCCAGTCTAGGAGAGAATGGCATGAAAATCCCTTCGTGCCATTTCTCCTCACAAGTCCAGCAAGGTACTGCAACAGACCTATGCATTTCAGATATCAATCAGGCAACTACATGAAGGGTGTTTAGACAAAAGAAGGCCTAGACATAAGGAGGTGACTTAAGTGGCTAATTTAGTAATCTAGAAAAGACAAAGTGAGGATCTGCATGTTGGATTTCCGAAGGTCAATTCAGCCAACTCTCCTCCTCCTTTGAAATTTTGGACCAAATTCCTTGATAATTTGGGACATCTCTGTTCATTATATATAAATCCATAGACAAGATTAATAGTTTATCCACCTGCCTACTTATTATGGTCTAAATAATTGGCATTCATCAGTTAGATATTTCTATATAGATAACTAGGTCAAACTCTTTTGAATAGTTATTTATCTCATCTAGGAATCGCTGTTATTCTAGGCTTGATCCAGTGAGCATAGTCATCCCTAAATAGTAATATCTGCCAGATTTCACTGTCTAATGGGAAAAAAAAGCAAACACAACAATATAGTTTAATATACTGTGTGAATGATAACTGTTATCTCATGCTGTCTTTTTCACATGCTAGGTATTCCCATTATTATGGACTACTCACTGTGGTCCATTCTTATTCTTTTTTCTCTCATCCCCAAGTCTTTGTGTTTAAAGTACATTTAATAGTATTTCTTTCAAGATCTTTCTAAGATGCCATTTTCTCTCCAAAGCTTTCCTTGATTCCCCACAACTGAAAGTAACATTTTTCTCTCTCTTTTTTCCCCTACCTTTCTTTTAATTCATCTTCTTTTGGTATATGCCAGAAATAAAGATATTTGTCCATTTATCACCGACACCACCACTCACAACCAGTTTATTACCCTTTTATCATAATCTCCTTTAGGGTACAGTCTAGGACTTAATTCATCTTTTTAGCCCCATCACTTAGCATAGTGTTCCTATTTTGTAAAAATTTTAATCAATTGTATGATCATCTCACTCCTCATCTTCCCTTCTAATATTAAACAAGACCACAACTGTTAACAATGTCTCACAGAAACTTCAAACTTAATTTTAGATGTTTTTTTTATTTTGACCTTCAAGTTCTTTTGAAAATCCTCTTTAAATATTTAAGCAAGAATTTGAGACAAAATCGGACTACTAATAGTCTATCCAATGCCAAAGAGAGCAGAAGGGATTCTCACTATTTTCTTTAAGTCTCAATCCTATCAGGGAAGCAAAACCGTGTAGTAGAGAAAGCAAAAAATCAAAACCTTAATCACATTTCAAAGGACTTGGCTTATTACCTATGTGACTTTGGGAAAGTACCTTGGAGTTTCAGACTCCTCATGTTTCAAATTCAGAAATTATATTCAGTCATCTCTAAGGTTCCTTTTGTTCTAAAGCTGGGTTTTTATACATTTTAGGACTTATATGTGTTTCAATAAAACAACAACCATAGGAGCAGCTTGGTGGCACAGTGCACTGACCCTGGAGCCAGGAGGATCTGAGTTCAAATCTACTGTCAGACACTTAACACTTACTAGCTGTGTGTCCTTGAGCAAGTCACTTAAACCCAACTGCCCTGCCTCCCCCCCAAAAAAACAAAACAAAACAAAGAAAAAAACCAGAATAAAACAGTAGTACTTTAATGAGTTCTATATGCCTTATGAGTAATTATTAATAAATCTATTTTCTCTGCTACTTCACAGGGTAATAAGATCACAGATTTAAAAGAACAGACCTTAAAGCTTATTTAGCTCAATACTATTAAACATTCTTAAGTATACTGTTAAAATTTCTTGCAGTTTTAAAATAGTATGTAAAACAATGTATCAGATCCAATTTATTTTTAGCTACCTGTTCTATGTTTCCCTAGGATTAATCTTGAGATAAGACATGGGGATTATTTAACAGACATATATACAGATACCTTGTGGGGTACTTGTGGCCAGCAAATCTGTCCAAATGCCAAATGTTAATAATGGAGCCCAGTCTGAGTCACTGCACTCATATTATCTTCCGTTTGGGACCTAAATCAATGCTCTGATGGTCTCTACTCTACTGTTTACTTTGCAAGACATTATAAAACTCTGATACAGCACTTTAATTCAGAAAATGAAAGACTTCAATCAGGAGTTGGCTATGTGTATAGAGAACAGGAGTGAGGGAGAAGGCAAAAATAATAAATTAAGCCTCAGGGGGCCTCAACATCATGCTTACCAAACAAAATAAGATTCTAGACAAACTGCTTCTCTCTATTCCCCATTCTCCTTTTCCTCTCTCATATAGTTGCCTTTACTCATGCTGCCCTGCATACCTAGACTGGAGATAATCCAACTCCATCTTTGTCTATTGAATTCTCTTCCTCCCTTTCTTCAGTGGCTAATTCAGATGTCATCTGAGCTTTAAATCATTATGGTCAGGTCAGTAAGACTCTATGCTTGATCGATTAATTCTGTTCTTTCGACAAGGTCCCTCAGAAACAAGAGATTAACTTCATTATTGCCTGATCTTTCAACTCACCTAGGAATCTAGTATCCCAGATGCTGTGATACTGCTTCCATTTCACCCTCACCCACCATCCCCATAGTTTTTCATTCTGAGGAGAGTGCCCAGATACTCTTATTGAGTTACAGAGTTTGAAATTAAGTTTTTGATGTAGAATACTTGCATATTGTCTCTGACACCCCGAACTATAATCCACACCGCAGTTTCACTAAACTAGGTAATAATTGAACATAGATGAATTAGATCCGTTTATAATGGATACACTTTCTTTTGGAAAATTCTTTGATGTATCTTAATAGCTCTGAGGTTCCACAGAAGAAGGCTGAGAAATTATAGTCTTACCACATATTCTTGATTTGTTGATTACAATGGATGTGGAAGACAGTGAAAGGCCATACTGGTGTATATATAAAAACAATCTACTCCTCCTCTTTTGTCCTTCATTCAATCAGAAAAGTAAATGGATTTGATTTAGAAATCTATTAACTAGACTCCACAAAGTCATACAGATTATTTTTATAGTGTAATATCCCTTCTTATTTCATTGCAAAATGCATATTTAATTGTTTATATGATATTTACCAAGTGTTCACTTAGTTGGTGTGTGGTTCCTAAGGTCATCCTTTCCCATGTTTAAAAAAAAAATATTGTACTATAGGTCATATAATGTTGCAATGAAATAATACATATAGCAAAATGATTACCAAATTTCCACTGATGGACCATTTATTATAAATATCATTTACAAAGGAGAAAAAGTCTAGTAAACCACAAATAATTCATAAATTTCTATGACAATTATGTATTAAAGATTGACTTTCAAATAATACATTTTCTGTGTTTATAAATGGTTTCTCCAAGATTACAAAAATATTAGCTAATAGGTCTGTAATTATATATATATATATATGTATGTATACATATATGTATATATTTATATGAAAGCATGTACCCTCATATACATATTAGGCTATTGCTTTAATGAATCCAAATTTTATAAAGTGTATTTAGATCATTAATTTCTTTAGAAACTATAGTCTCCTATCACAAGTTAATCTGATTGCCAGTGGTCTTTTTGTGAAGATATATATGTTCATATCAATAATCTGGAAGCAAAGGTACAGCCAAGATGACAGAACACAAGTAGCAACTCAACTGATCTCTCCCCAAATTCTTCTCCAAACAACTTTAAAATTACACTTTAAATTTAATTTTGGAGCAGCCAGATCAGCAAAAGGTCAGATTAAAATATTTTTCCAGCCTAAAAAGAAAAATAACAACAGCAAAATTTTAGGAGGTTGACAAAAGAGGTCTGTGAGAACAAGGTGGGAGTCAACCTGGAGTACAGCATCAGCAGCACCAGCAACAGGCATTGAAGGTGACTGAGGCAGCAGCAGCAGCAGCAGCTTTAGGAACTCTCAGTCCAGAGATGGCAAGTGGGTTGACCAATTATTCAGAAAGAGATTATATGGGACCATTTACTAGCACTGGGTATAGCTGGCATTTCTTTGCAACTCTATTGCCAATATGTAGTTCTTGGATATAGTTTAAGGATAGATAAGAACACTCATCACAAGGGATCAGGTTCACTGGTCAAAATTCCATGGCAAAAAGAAGAATAGTGTTTGAGGCTGCAGAAGGACAGTGGAGCTGATCAAAATTTCAGTGCCAAGAGAAGTGTTAGCACTTGAAGCTACAGATGAACAGGGGCTGTTTCTGGGTAAAGACCAGAGAACAGATCAGGAGAGCAGTGACCACACCTCTCCCCAGATCATACCACTTTGGTAACTAATAAAACATGCAGACCCCCAGAAGTAGTTCTGAAAACAGCAGCATGATAGAACCTTAAGATTGGGAAATTGTTTTGCTACCTTGAGGTGAGCAGAGCTTAAGTTTAACATAAAGTCCAAAGCTAAGAAATAGGCTGGAAAAATGAGCAAGCCACAATAAATAATTTGATTATAAAAAGTTATTATGCCTGCAAAGAAGACCAAGATATAAACTCAGAATAAGACAACAATATGAAAACAGCAACAAAGAAACTGCAAAGAAAAATTCTAATTGATCTCAAGCCCAACAAGAATTCATGGAATAGCTCAAGAAAATAATGAGTGGCAGTGGGAAAATAGGGAAAAAGAAGTGAGAATAATGCAAGAAAATTATGAGAAGAGAATTAGCAGCTTAGCGAGTCACAAAGAATACTGAAGAAAATAAAATCTTAAAAAATAAGAAAAAAGAAAAAAATAATTGTCTCAATGATTAAAGAGGCAAAAAAATCACAGAATAAAAGAACTCCTTAAAAAGCAGAATGAGCCAAATAGGTGTATGGGGTGTTCAGGGATAACTAGCAGCTCTGGTGTGAGGCCTTGCTGAGAATTTTTCTGCACTGTTAATCTACCTTTGATATCCACCTTTCACCCAACCTTCACCTCTGATTCTAAAAGCCATGCCTTCAGAGCAGCCACTCATTTTGACACAAAGGCTAAGTCATATTGAAGGAAACCAACAGAAATCAAACCCATTTGTGAGTCAGTATGACATCTATCCCAAGCACATAAAGACTTCCCTAGGGAAAATGTGTGGATCAGAGCAATTTGCCCCAACAGGTCATGAAGGTTGCAGAAACAGGTACTATGGAGTACTTAGAGGTGTATCAGTCATTGAAGATACAAAGGTCATGCACTAAATCCTAGGCCATTACCAGCCATCTTGATTTGCCACTGGACCTCAATGAATTTGGAAGAGAAAATGAGTCTGATGAGTCTGTGTAACTCTGCCTTATTTAAATCCAATTCACACTCAAGCCAAGACATCACCCATAATCCACAATTTTAGTTTTCAATTATTCTACTGTTTTGTTATTTTACTTACTCCTTTACTATTGTATCTACTTTGAAATCCTGAGCCAATGGGTGAGTGACAAAGCAGAAGATGTAGGTACAGTGGGAGTTGTAGTCCCAAATGGCCCAAGATCTAGAGTTATCTCACTGAACTAAGGCAGCAATAATGAGATTTAGCAGTTCCATCAGTATCTGAGAAGTTGTTTGTTTGTTTTGGATCTCACTGTTCACTTCCTGCCATGAGGAAGGGTTTCCAAATGATATTGTAAAAAGTTCCTGCTTCAGGAAATCCTGGCCTGCTTACTGCGGGAAATGGGGATCCCACCCTGTGGTCAAAACACACACGCACACACAACACGCACATACATACGTGTACCAAAAATTTTGTCAAAATGATTCCACTCACAACTGATACAAGGAAGGTGTTTTGTATGAGTATACATTTATAATTTATATTATTTTGCTTGTCTTCTCAGTGCATTGAGGAGGCATAGGAGGAAGGGAACACAAAAGGTAAAAGGAAAATAATGGTAAAAATATATATAACATTTATTTTTTAAAATAATTACCAACAAGCAATGCCTCCTTTACTTTCAGAAGACTTTCCTTTACTTCTTACATTGCTTGTTATTTTAATAGAAAGTTCATGGTTAAAAATTATTTTGAACTTATTTTGAAGAAAAATATACAAATGTCATAAAGGAATTAGCCATTGCTTTCTATAATTAGGGTATAACTAATAAATTTCTTTATTCATCCAAAATCATACACTTTTGTCTTTAATATGTCTTATGTCAGAAGTGGTTGATTCATGATTTATTCTTAGCTTCTTTGACAAGAACATCCGCCCAATTTCTCCGTCAATCACTGTAACCTATTTAATGATCCTTCTCTTATGGGCTAAGGGTACTCACTAGATTTTTGTTTTGTTTTATTTTACACTTATTTTCATTTTTCTCCCTCTCACATTCTCAAACGCTGAAAGCAAGGGTAAAAGGAAGCAAGGAAGGAAAGAAGGAAGGAAAGAAGGATAGAAGGAAGAGAGGGAGGGAGAAAAGAATGGATGAAGAAAAAAAGGATTGAATTGTATAAGCATAGTAAAACAAAACAAATTCCTAAATTAGCCACATTCAGATTTTTGTTTTTTATTCTGATTCTTGATCCATCATCTTTCTCTCTGCAACTGAGCAGCATTTTTTCTGTCCTATGGAATAATGATTCATCATATATCAACTTGGGAACTGCTAAACAAGTGACTGATACACTTTATCAAGAAACAGAAAAAAGAAAGTTTCAAAGAGACATGGTAAGTCCTTTATAAAGTGATGCAGAATGAAATAAGGAAGAACAAAAAAATAGTTTATTTTATAGAACAACATTGTAATTTTAAAATATTCTTATTTGTTAAGTTATGCAGCTTTGGAAACTGTTCACTTTTTTAGGAGAAACCAATACAAGCAGTTTCCTTGTATTCCTTCATTACAATATTAGTATTACAACATTAAATAACTAATTGAGAACCATCATTCTCCATCCAATAAGAACTAGAAAAAGTCAATTAGTGAGATGTAGAAATGACAAGTTCCTTAGAGATAATAAAAGTGAAATATTAAGTTTATAGATGAGTATAATTTGAAGGTGAATTTTCTTTTTTTTATTTAGTTTTTTTCCCCCACCAACATGTAAAAACAATTTAGTATTCATTTTACAAACTTTGAATCCTAAATATTCTTCTCCCTCCTCATTCGCTTTCATTGAGAAAGCAAGCAATTCAAAATGGTTTATGCATATGTATTTATGCAAAACATTCCCATAGTAGTCATGTGAAAGAAAACATAGGAAAAAAATAAAGTAAAAAAAAACATATTTCAACATCACTGCTTTCTCTAAGGATTGGTATAATTTTTCATCATAAGTCATTCAGATTTGTCTAGGATCATTGTATTGCTAAGCATAGGAAAGTCTCTCACAACTGACCATAGTACAATATTGTTGTTATTTTGTAACAGTTCACTTGACTTTACATCATTCCAGGTTTTTTGAAAGCATCCTGCTCATCAGTTCTTACAGCAAAATATTATTTCATCATCCTCACATAACACGATTTGTTCAGAAATCCCCCAAATGATGGGTATCCATCCAATTTCCAAATCCCTGCCACTATGAAAAGAGCTGCTATAAATATTTTAGTATGTATAGGTCCTTTTCTATTTTTTTTATCTATTTTCAGATACAGACCTAATAGTAGCATTGATAGGTTAAAGGGTATGCATGGTTTTATAGCCCTTTGGACAGAGTTCCAAATTGTTTTCATGGGGCCTGATCTGGCCTGGCATGGCCTGCACTGGACTATGCTCCATTATTACCTTTCCTCTTGGGCTGTGAATTTGTTTTACTCTGTCTTTTTGTGGGTTTTGCTGCTCTAGAATATGTTTAGAGACATTATTTAAAGGTATTTGGAGGGTTTGGGGGCCGAGCTAAGGGAAGTCCCTGTTTTTTATCCTCCATCTTGGCTCCACCTTCCAGAGATGAATTTTCTTTCCACAGTCACAAAAGTTTGAGAGCCAAGACTAGAACCTTGATCTCATTCATTTATGTTTGGTATATTTTTTAAAGATAAGCAAAGCCTTGTTACATCACAGCTGTCCTTGAACTTAACAACAAAAGCTAAAGGAAAAAAAAAAACTTTTCATAGAAACTTGAATATGTGAAAATTGTTTTAATTGAAAATTATTTAGTTCATAGTTATATCTATGGGATTTAGAAAAATCTCAGTTCAGTTTGTAGTAATATTTATTGGTAGATTTTGTTTTTTTTTTCTTTAGGTTTTCAGTGCTATGATAAAAAACAAAACAACATGTCATATAGAGGGAGAAGGACTACGTTCAAATTTAAACTTCAACAATTAATACTTTTATGAACTGAATTAAGTTACTATACTTCTCTTTGCGTTGATTTACTCATCTACAAAATGAGAGATTTTTGAGCAATGAGCCTTTGGAATCCACTCAATTGCTAAGACCGTGTAACTTCTAAACCAAGTGACAATTTCTCTAAATATCTTTTCTTCAATACTATAGAAACATTCGTCATTAGTTTTGTATAGCAGGTTTTATTTGTTCTACAAATGCAATGTAGTGGTTGAGATGTTTAGATTGCTGATTACTTCGTAGAGGATTAATGTATGTAATATGAATTAGTTTCTATTTTTTATAAGAATTTATACGTATTTTAGGATATGCTTCTCTGTGTTCCATCAAATGTAAACATTCTTTTCTTTTGGTCCAGGCAAGTTAAAACTGATAGGTTAACAGAAGTCTTTTAATGAAGATATATAAAAATGAAAAAAAAAAAAAGTTCTCTATCTCTGAAGGTCAGACTCATTTTCTTTTTTCACCAAGCCTTAGGAGACTGGAGATGAGTTGGAAACATAGTCCAAGGAGCTATGACTTTGGTTGGCAGACTAGAGGCTCTGAGAGTCAGTATGGGCAACCACCACAGACCCTAATATTGTGTATGACAAGAGTGCCTGCAAAAATAATGGAAGAGAAGGAGCACAATGAGGTATCGGTGTCTACTGGGGACCAAACCATGCTCTAAACATAAGTGGTACACATTCTGAATGACAGACAAACTAAAGAGCATCATTTAGAAGCAGTTGCCAAGCGGATTGAGCAAGAAAAGGCCCAAAATAAGGACAAATATTGTGTGCACAGATAATCAACTTATTACCAAGAGTATGAATGAATTGATTTGCAACTGGAAAGAAAATGTCTGGAAAACAGATATTGCTCCAAACCACCTAGAAACCAATCCACACTGCTTGACTGCTCAGGTGACTTTGGAGTAATGGGGTTCACCAACTTTTCCTTCAGATAAAATGGGCCAACCTTGCTATCTGCCCTGACACTGCTTTCTATGGACTTCCTGGCTTTTACCATTTGCCCTGCTTGTATGCCTTACAGTATCCCAATACCATCTGACCTTCTGACAATCTAAAGATTCCTGTCTGGGCCATGCAATCTGCCCCTCTGGTGCATTCTTATGATTTTAAAGACTTACGACTTTAAAAATGTATTTTTGTTTGCCCAGAAACCGAACTCTAATAATATGTTGTCTTCCTTTGACTATAGACAGCCTTTTTGTGGTTGTCCTCCACCCTCAGAACTGAGTAAAGTACTTGGAACTCAGTAGGAATAAGAATTCAATAATTGTTTTTTTTTTCACTGTTAAATAAGGTCTGGTTTGTGGCTCAGCTGACCTTTCTGATAAGTGCCATTTTTACTTTATGAAATGAAAATCACCTCTTTTTTTCTTTTAAGAAAAATCTTAAGGGCTTGATAAAGGTAGAAAACAATCACCAAAAAGGAGGTACTTTGGGAAGTGTCCCAAAACGGGTGTCAGTGATATTCTGATCAATAATGATGTTGAATATTACATATTTAAAATTTGTTTTTTTCCTGTTTTTTTTTCTTTGAAAAATAAGCTTTTTTTTTTAAACTTTTGCAATTCTACAGACAATTTGTTGTTTATAGATTATGGATGCTGAAGTCAAAAATGTTAAATTATTTTAAAAAAGAAAGAAAAAAAAGTTTGAGAATCAAAACCTTAATTGTAGTTTTCATCAAAATAACCAAACAACCTATTTAATATATGGCAAAGAAGAAGAGAGCTTAAAACTATTTAAATCTCCTGAATTACAGGCATACTCTTGAAAGCTGAATTTGAAAAATGAACCCTGCTAAAGACATTTAAGAATCAATAAATAATTTCATTGAAGAAAAATAGAAGCCATAGTGTCACTGTTGATCTTCAGTCTTTCCAGTCATATCAGATTCTTTGTAACCACATTTGGGGTTTTACTGACCAAGATACTGGAGTAATTTGCCATTTCCTTCTCCAGTGTATTTTTTGGATGAAGAAATTGAGGTAAAGAGAGCAGTGACTTGTCTAAGGTCACAAAGCTAGTAAGTGCCTGAGACCAGATTTGAATTCAGGAAGATGACCCTTTCAGACTCCAGGTCTGGCATTCTATCCTCTTCACGACCTAGCTGCCCCTATAGTATCATAGGACTATTCAAAGTTTAACATTCACAGACAGCAGACATAAGTTAAGAGTTTAGAAAACAGATCGATAGTCTAGAATGGAGATATATTAATGATGAATGAATTGAATAATTTTTATATTTGTTGCAATTCTTTCTACCCCCCAGCAGAGTTTTGTTTTTTTTACTTTACTTCGCTTAATGATAGTTTCATACATCAGAAGATAGAACAACAAAGGCAGATCCTTCTATGATTTTGAATTGCTCTAAAGGAGAACTTATTATTCCTATAGTAGAAACAATATGATCCTAGAATAGAAGGGACCACTCCAACTTAAAATTTATGATGAAGAAGGAAAAGCAAGCTAAATATTGTCTGTCATTTATACTACACTTTTAGGAAAGCAGATTCCATAGGGTTCAGATGCCATAGACTAGAAAACTACAACCAAAGTTAGCTTAGAAAGGATAGTGCATATTACAAATAAATTTCTGAAGACATAAAAGAAACAACTCCAATAAGGAACAAAATGTTGGCAACTAAAGTTGCCAATAGAGATAAAGAACTCATAAGCCAATTTAAATTTTTTAAATATTTATAAAATATGGAATCTAGGGAAAATTTTAATAAATAAATATGAAAACATGGCATATAACTTAAAAATAATTTAACTAATCTTAAAAATCTATGAATTCTTGCTAGTATGAGAAAGAATGAAACAAATAAATAATGATATTTTAAATTTTATCTTGGAAAGAAAAAGGATAAAAGAAGAGATGCAATTGCTTCTTGGGCTGGCTGAGATAATAATAATATTACAAGGTTAATCAAGGAAGCTCCTCTGATGAATTGGACAAGGGTACCACACTTCCCTTGCAGTTGGTCACTTACTCTTGCCTTTTGGGGATGGGAATTATCTCTGACTCAGAAAAAAAAAAATCCAGTAAGCAGAGAGGAGAGTTTCATCTCTGACTAACCCTATTCCAAATAGAAAGAATTTTTTCTTATTTTACTTCTTATTTCTCTAATAAGGCAGACACTTGGATTGGAAGGGATAGAACAAAAAAAAAGATTAATATGTCTTTGAAAGTCAAAATAATTAAGGATTTAGTAGGAAAATACCTATCAGCATTTGATTAATTCAAGAAAGGTAGTCTAGATTAACTATTCTCCAGGTGAGAGAAGTCAACTAAGCCAGGTTTCTAGAACTACTGCCCATGGTCTCTAAAACATTTTTAAAAAGTACAGAGATGCCAAAGAAATAGAAAAGGGCAACAGTTCTAAATTTCAAAAAAAAAAGGAAAAAGTCATGCAATCAATAAATAAAACATAACAGAACTTGACTTCAATTCCTGTAAAATCCTAGTAATATATTATTAATGGAATGATGGCTAATCTATAACCAGAAAAGGAAGCAGTAACCATGGCTTCATCAAAAACAAATTGTAACAAACTAATCTCTTTTCTTTTGTAAATTGAATGACAAGGCTAGTATATCAGGGGAATATTAAAGCTATGTATTACCTACACTTTATTTTTAATAGTTAAAATTAATAGCTTTGATTAATATTTTAATGGTCTCAAATTTATCACTCCTTTAGAATTTATTAATATATTTCACAACCACATAATAACATCTGTAATCAAATACCAGACCCTCCCTCAAACTACCCTAAAAATTTAATGCCTCAAAATTAAGCAAAACTCTCTATGATTGCAATTAATAGAATGTAACTGGTAAGTAACATCTACCTATAATCAACAAGCATTATAGATAAGAGGATAAGCTAGATGCATTTCCAATAAAATCAGGGGTGAAGCAAAGATATCAATTATCACCACTGTTATACAATGTGCTACTAGAAGCATTAGTTTTAGCAATAAGAAAAGAAAAAGAAATGGAAGGAATTAACATAGGCAAAGAAGAAACTCATTTATCGCTCTTTGAAGATGATATGGATATACTTAGTACATCCTAGAGAATCAAACAAAGAAAAAAACCCTACTTGAAATAATAAACAACTTTAGCAAAGTTGCAGGGTATACAATAAACCCACATAAATCATCTGCATTTCTATATATTACTAATAAAGCACAATACCAAGAGACAGAGAAATTCCATTTAAAGTTACTGTAGACATTATAACATATTTGTGTGCCCAAAGGGCTATAAAAAGATGCATACTCTTCAAACCAGTAATATCACTTGTAGGGATGTATCCCAAAGAGATCATAAGAATGTCAAAAGGACCTATGTGTGCAAAAATATTTATAGCAGCTTTTTTTTTGTGGTGGCCACAAACTGGAAATTGATTGTATACCCATCAATTGAGGAATGGTTGAACAAATTGTGGTATATGAATATAATGAAATATTATTGTGCTATAAGAAATGATGAATATGTGGACTTCAGAAAAACCTGGAAAGACTTATATGAACTGATGCTGAGTGAAGTGAGAAGAACCAGGAGAATATTGTTCATAATAGCAACCACAGTGTGCAATGAATGATTTTAATAGAATTGGCCCTTCTTGGCAATGTAAAGACCTAAAATAAGTCCAAAGGACTCATGATAGAAAATGCCATCCAAATCCACAGAGAGAAATATGGAGTCAGAATGCAGAGAGAAGCAAACTATTTTTTCTTTTGTTTTGTTTTTATCTTACTTTTTCTTTCTCATGGATTCTCCCTTTGCTTAAAATTCTTCTATGCAACATGACTAATGTGAAAATGTGTTTAATAGGAATGTATATGTAGAGCCTATTTAAGATTGCATACCAACCTGGGGAGGGAGCAGGGAATGAAGGGGAGAAAATTTAAAATTTATGAAGTGAATGTTGAAAACTAAAATTAAATAAATTAAGATGAAAAAGTAGGAAATGTAGGAAATGCAAAAAAGAAAAACAAGAATAAACAATGTCATCTCCCAAAGATGAAATTTGAATAATCATGAAGGACTGCCTTTTAAAGACTTAAAAATTCTGGTTAATGCATTGATCCACCATGATTCCAGAATACCAGTCATGAAATTTTCTCCTCCACTCCCGAAAGGATGTAAAAGATTAAATATAGAAAATTAAACTCACAGTTTTGGACATGGCTAATGTGGGAATTTTGTGTTGCTTAAGTATGCATATTTGTTATGAGTTTTTTTCTGCCCCCCCCCAGTTTTGAGGCAATGGGGGGAGATAAAGCAAATGTTTATAGAATGAAAAAAAATAAAATAAAACATTATTACTAACCAAAAATAAATGTCACATGACTTTTCTGCCTTTATACTTTTGATAGCAGAAAAAAAATTGTGACAACTAACTTAGATAGTATGCTAGGAATACTGATTGTTTTTGACCAAAGTCTTATCACCTCTTTAAAACAATTTCAACTGAATCTGACAGAGAAGGGCATACTTCATACTAAAGGGAACTTGACTTCTTATTGGTAGAACAAAAATGGAGGTGATACTTCATGCTTTCAAAAGTGATGAAGTTGATGTGTGACCTGCTTGGGAAAGAGTCATGTTATGCCAGACAAATATTTGATCTAAAAAGGATCTAGAACCTTCAGAAATGTAAGGGAATCTGTTTCCTCAACAAGACCCTGATATTTTGCTTGCCTCCATAGAGTCTTGGGAAAGAGATTTTCCTTCCAGTTGACATTTGAGACCTCTTTTGGTTTGAGGTTAGTTATGTAAGTGGTTAATGATAAAATTGTTTTATATTCATGTTTTCATATTATCCAATTTCTGTTTGCTGTTTCTTTGAATAAATGGGTTTACTCACTATTCATTATTCGTGAGGTTCTGTTTACATATTGTGATGATTTCGTGTAATCAGCATTTGCTGGGAAAGGACCAAGTGTGAACACTAAACCTCTCCTTCAGAGCGGCCAGGGAAGCAGCTTCTGATATCGTACTACTGAACTGCAATATTTAGGTGGTTGGGGAACAGAGAGATTTAATTCTAGTCTAACATTCCTCGCAGAAACCAGAAAAAAGAAGACCCAGCCTCGTTGTGCACACCCCGTGCCATACCTACACTCTCCTTGCCAGCAGTTCTCATCCTCTCTTGTGAGGTAGTCCGGATTTAAGATTAAATCTGTTCATATCTGTCATGGATTATATCTATACATTTGCACTATTCATATGAACATGCCTACCTTATGAGCACATGCAGATTATACTCACATAGTAGTTATCTATACAAATAAAATCTGAAGACTAGTCTTTTTAAAATCCCTATCCTTTCCATGAAGTAATATTTTGTTGCATTCATATAACATTATTTGTTTAGCCATTCCTAAAACATTAATACATTTTATTTCTAAATTGTGTCCGAAGAATCATCATATATGCCTTTTGCTATATTAAATATGGAATATTTTCTTAAGAATGGGATCTCTGGAACAAATGGTGTGAGCAATTTAGCAACTTTTATTTCATGATTCTAAATTACTTTCCTGAATAGTGGATCCAATTAACAGATCCACTAGAAGTGAATTATGATTGTTGCTTTCCTTCAGACTCACAGCAGTGAGTTTTTCATTTAGTTTCTTGGCTAATATGATAGATATGAAATGAAATCACAATGTGTTTTTTATTTTCAATTTTCTTATTATTACTGATTTGAGGAAAATATTAATATATTATATTTCTACTTTTAAAAATTGCTGTTTTTTAAAACTACGTGTAAATTGGTGAATGGCTTTTAAACTTAAAGGTCTCTGCCTATTTCTGCTAGTTTGGGATATCATCTTTATCAGATGTTTAATGCAAGATTTCTCCCTAGTCTACACTTTTGTGATAAAATCTGTATTGATTATGTTTGTACAGGTTTACAAATTACATTTAATTTTATTTATTTTGTCTTTTATGATCTTTTCTCTTCTATGTCCATCAACAATTTCCACCATTACCTCCCCATTTGATCAAAATTTTTTAGAAAGATAATGTTGAATTTTCCTTTAAATTTCATATGGTAATATATTTAGATTATTTATTGATTTGGCATTTATTGTGGTTTATGACTTAAGATCCTCAAATAAGGATTCTTTCCCCAGTAGACTGCATGCTAGGGAACATTGGACAATAAAATACATTTGTTTATTTTGGTATTGTTTATCTACAACAGTTAACAAACTGGCTTTTACATTTGTTTATCACCTACTATTTCTAAAGCAATTTTAGATCTTTAATTAAGAGCCATTGATGTTTTACTTTTCATTATATCCTCAGAGGTTTTGTCATATATTCATGATTCTAAATAAACATTGTTACAATTTTATCTTTTTAATTAAAATAAATCCATTGGAGATTTGAGTAGTATAACATCACCACAATATTATGAGTAATATTGTAATTTTTATTATATTAGTAAAACCTAGTCATGTGTTGTGTATATTCTTATAATTATATAAGCTTTATTTTATTTTCATTAAAGTATTTTAGTTGTACTTTTACAATTCCTTTATGTGTCTTGGTAGACAAACCGGTATAATTCGTGAATTTTGCCAGTATCTTAAACATGATTTTACTTATTAGGTTTATTTCCTTAGTTTTGTTTCTAATGTACACAAAGTTTATCATTTTTTGGATTTATTTTGTACCCTAAACCTTTTCTCAAAATATTCATTAGTTCACTGATAATTATCTGAGGTTTTCTTAGAACACAACATAACATTAGTAAATAGAGATCATTTTGCATCTTCTCCTTGTTTTCGCAATTTGTTTTTCTTGTCTTAATCCTGTTTTTCTAAGACTTTGTCAAATTACAGTGGAGATGGTGGACAGTTTTATTTCATTCTTAATATTATGAGGAAAACTTCCATTTTTTTTCTTTTATAATATGTGTTCCAAAGTCTTAGTACAGTACTAAGCTTTAAATTATTTATTTAAATATTTGAAAAATACACTAAGACTTTTGAACACCCTATATATAATGGGAGCTAGTGATTTTAAATAGATGCTTTGGACATACTAACTAAAGGTCATTTAATTATGTACTTTTAAGAGTTTTGAAAAAAATGAGCCCCATATTTTATCAAAAAGATGTTTTGCTGCATTTATTATAATTATGAGATAAATTATTTGTACTATTGATATTACTAATTTGCTAATAGCTTTCCTAATTATGAATCATTCTTAACTTTAGTTATATTGAATCATTTAAATTAACAATAATCTAGAAAGTTTCCAAAGGAAGTGAACCAGATGGCTGAAGACTTTTAAGATCATGCCATATGAGAATAAGGGGAAAGAACTGAAAAAAAGAACAGTTCAGAAAATTCAAGTTTTATTAGAGACATGAGAGTTATATCTTCAAGTACTTGAAATGCTGTCAGAATAATAATTCATATTGCTCTGTAAGATCTTTAAGGTTAGAACTAGGACTAATATATTGAGTTTACAAGAAAATATAATCATTTGGGCTTGATTTAGGGAAAGGCTTATTCTTACACCTAGACAAAAATGGAACAAGCTGCTTCAGTATGATGTAGTCAACTATCCTCTTTAAGTAAAGGCTAGGAGACCATTTCTCAGGTATGATGTATAGGGAGTGCTAGTTAAGGTTTTGGTAGGACAAAGTGATCTCTGGGGTCTCTTCTAACCTTTGGGTTTTGTGATAAAGCAAGGGACATCAACTGTGAAAGATTCCTACCCATTCATAACTGTATCCTTAATAGATATGTCATACATTTATAATTTCTGATGTTGGCTTTTCAAAAACTTCCCAAAGTCAAACTGGTTTCACTCAGATTGGGCTCCAATTTCAGTAGGTTTTAAAAGCTTTATAGTAATACCAGAATTCAAAATACTACTTTTCCAGTTTCAAAGAACTGTGAATCATGCTAATTAATAGCTGAAGGAGGTATAAGTATAGAATGTTATTTATCATTGAAATATTGCAGAAAAATCTCATTTTGGGTTCAAAAACTAGAAATTGAAATCTGGATATATTTTTAGCAAATTTTATGTATTTTTAAAAAGTTATTTGTATTTGTTTCTCTTCTCTCCCCTAGCCCATTTCAAGGAAATCATAGGTTCATTGATTCAAAGACTTAGATGTTAGTGTTGTTTTCACTCTCTTTACCTCCTAATCTTAACTCTTCCCCCTGTCAATCTATGCTTTCCTCTTCTTCCAAACTTGGCTTCAGGCCTTCTATAACTTAACTAAGTATACCATCTCATCATGCAGCTAACCCTGTATCATTCACAGAATTGTTGTGCTTTAATTTTATTTTGTCAATGTCATCTTTATTAGTATCTAAATTTTTTCCAATTTTCTTTTTTTATGCTCTTGCTATCATATTGTGAATTCCTTACCTTGGAAAAAATGGTTGTTTTCCTTTTTATTTTTCTTTGTGTACAGAGGGACTGATTTCCTGGGAATAACATGAGTAGAGTTTTACTTTTGTCTACAAACTATGTGAGAAAATAAATCTGTTGCTATATCTGAAGTGAAAAACAATGAAGCCTCAAGCCTTGAATAACTATGCAAATTATATCAATCTTCATATAACATGTTGCTATAATTTCTACACAATAATATTAAACATTATGAAATCAAAATCTCATCTGGTTCTATCTGCCTAATAATTAACCAAAGTATTTCATTTGGCTTTCATAACAGATAATTCATATCAGATTCTAAAAAAACTTGGAGCATCTATCAATGCCAAAACCAGTCTGGATTACACTCATGGTGATTATATAATTTTCACAATTGTAATTGTTTATGATTATCATTGTACTTTTCAGAAAACTTAAAGTAGAATACACACTTTTATTTTTCAGTACTAATGAAATGTGTCTCAGACACAACTTCTCTAGTCTATCCTGTAGAACTTTGCTTTCTGTCCCTTTCACTTTAAAGTCATGGAAAACCAAATTTGATGGTAGGTCTGAGAGTCCAGTTTCTCACTGTTCCAGAGAAAGAGTTCCCTGACTTGGCAGTTTTTTATACCTTTGTCTGCAAACTCATCTAAAACTCAGTGTTCTGCTGATTCAAAGACCATGAAAAATTTTGAGAAGTGAAAAGGTCATTGGAGGGAGGAGTAGAGTATAGAGAACTGCTGAAATGCGAAAGCAGAATATTAGCATGACAAGAGAATGAAAGAAAAAAGGTATATGCAGCAGGTCTTCATGTATATGAATTATTGTCTTAGCAAATGGGCAACAGAGACAGAATGGAGAGATTCCTAGAGTTATTATCAATAACTACTTGAAGATGGTATTCTGTGGAGTCCACTGTCTGAGAACTGATTATTAAATTTATATCATTGATGGAATTTGTCATCATCAATGCTATCATTGTGGTATGAGGCTGAAAATAAAGCTCATTTAAAAAATAAATCATAAAAATATTATTAAAACTATTTAAAAAACTGTGTTTATTTTATATAATTTCTTAATAATACTGAATTTCAGTGTTTCTAAATGAAAATTTGAAGCTTATGAATGACTTTATTTCTCACTCTCTATATACATTAATTCCCCCAAGTACATATATACATATATATGCATAAAGTTTTTGAATATTTGTGTCTTTTAAAAATTGCATTAGCATATTCATAAGGAAAGTAAACAAAAATGTCTGCTTCAAACCCTACCCTCCTCGTTCAGGGATTTAATAATGGAACTAATAAAAGTTATATGGTTTTCCAAGTACTTCTAAGATAAAAATACTTTAAAAATTATAGGAAATTGGAGAATACAGATGATGTTTTATTGACACTTCTTTGTAACATGAAGAGTTTTTTTTTTTTGATAGAGTGAGAAAGGTTAAGTCACAAATTAGATTTTCTTTGAATTTTTAAATTTCATGTCAGGAATAATGCTGTTTTAATTGAATTCCTTATGTTATTCAATATCAGTTTTGTGATCTCCATAACATCTTTAATTAACAACTCTAGAAAGAACACTAATTGTTTTTATTTGGTGGTATGAATACTAAACAATTTTGAAGTTTAAGAATACAAAGATGTTCCTGATAGTATTGGTGACGCCAATAATACTTGTAATGTTCTACATACCTGACAGGTTGTTGTCCTTCATTCTCTAAGAGGACCAAAGTGATATCACTATGTTAAAGTCAAGTTAGAGTGTGTCCAATTGTACTTACTAGACCAGTACAATCACAGAATGCTTTCCCACAGGTCAGACACAAAAAGTACATGTGAATATTTGGGGTGGATTCTCTAAATCTGCATATCTCATGTTTCTTTTGAAACACTTCAATTCTGCTTTGCTCATAGAGAGCAAAGACCTTCTTTGATGAGGGCACACTATTCTGGGCAGTCCTGTGCCAGTGTCTCCCATGTTGTACAAGACATGAGAACTTAAGAACTTTTTTTAAGTATTCCTGGAAACCTAGATCAATGGTATGTTTAATTATCACAAAGAAAAATATAGAATTTATATTGAATTATTAAAAATATTTTAAAAATATTTCTAGGAATATTTTTCTCCAACTAATTTTACACACACATATGCATTCAGTATTTTAATATTTGTTAATTAAAATACTTTTTTTATAAAATACTTTATTTTAAAATACTTTTTTTATAATTCAGTTACTGGATGGTTGTTTCAAACAGTATTCCCTGATAATAGTTTGATTGGTGGGTTCAAGTCTTTTCTCTGCCAATTACTTAATGATATGTACTTCAATAAATCACTTAATATTTCCACATTCAGTTTTCCTTATATATAAAATAAGTTAGATGATCTCTAAGGCCATATTTAAGCTCTAAAATTCTATGTCTCTAACTCTGAATATAAGGCAGATAACATTTCCCAATGAATGATGGCAAAACGATGAAGAATGTTAGAAAGTATTCTTTTTTGCTTATCCCCATTATGATATAAAATTTTTTCAAGTCATTAGAAAATATGAAGACAAACATTATCCCTGGTGACAAAAAATCTATATTTCAAAATCTATTATATTTCTAGATCCTGTTATCAAAATCTAGCTTTCTTTAAATTACATAATGGAGTGTGATAAAATTCATTTCTTGAACTGTCCACAGTCATAATGGAAGTAGAATCACATGACTAAAACAATAACATCTCACAAGTTGAAAAGGAAGATGATATATCGAACACTTTACCGTATACTTTTTTTCATTATTTTTGTTAACTTTAACAGGTTTGAGGGTTAATATTTTGGACCAATGAAAGCTCAGAAAAAAAAAATGATGGAATGCACATTCCTCATTTCCTTAGAGTGGTGGGGCATGTTTCGTTCATAATATTGCATAATCTTTGAATTGTGTAGTCTGTAAATAACTGTTGTTGTTTGTGTTATGAATAACTAAATTTTACTTAACTGTTTTTTGAGGAAAACAAGGAAATTTGGTTAGGATTAGGTTTAGGAAGGTAGAAGAGAGATTTAATTTTAAGTGGTTTAAGAAACTACTTAATATTTGTGCCAAAAATAGGACAAATTAGTAATAGCATAGTAAGAAAAAGCAGTTACTGAGCTTTTTCAGGATACATTACAGGGCTACTTGCCCAATCCTGGTAAGATGATGTGATAATAATAAATCTTACATTGTTTGATTTTATGCTCATATAGTACTCCAATATGAAATCATTTAAGCTAAGTGGCTCAACTGCCTATAAAGTATATGTTGTTGTTGTTCCCTCATTTTTGAATAGGACCAGTGGCATCATGGGGCCTCTTGACTTTTGTGTCAGATTTAAGTGAGGCAGAATTACACAAAATCATCAGCCTCATTCTACCTTCCAGAGTCACCAAAGTCCTGGGGCAAGGCAAAAGTCAGGACAACTGGCAATAGCTTAGGATCCAGTGAAGACTTTGATATTTTCAATGTCTGACCAACTTTTAAGTATTATACAGTACCTATTTCAACTGCTTTCATGACTCTTGGAACAAATTGTTCCCATCCACCCCTTCTGTTGGGGGCAGTCTTCACATGTTTGAGTTATACATTCCTTTTAACTCACCAACAGTTTGGCAGCCCTTTGGTTATCCTCAACATAGTTTAACGTATGTGCTGAGATGGTGTTATAGGGTTGTGGCTGCTGCACATACTATAGCTTCTTGGAGCAACAGGTGAGATTTGGGTAGTAATTTGGATGGTGGCCTTGTAAAGGGCTTTAGAAGCCTTCACACCAATGGTGCTAATCGTCCAGATAGATGGCTCAGTGGATAGACAACTGAGTATTTATTTAGGAAGACCTGGGTTTATATCTGACCTCAGACACTTAGTGACTGTGATTCTGGCAAGGCATTTAAACTCTTTGTGTCTTATTCCACTGGAGAAGGAAATGGTGAACAACTCCACTATCTTTGCCAAGAAAAACCCAAGGATAGAATGTTCCATGGGGTCACAAAGAATCAGAAAAGATTGAACAGAATCCTTCATGTTTGACATAGTACTTGGAACATAGTATGTATTTAATAAATGTTTATTGGATTGGCTGTAACCCTTAAAACTTCCCATATTTAAGCTGAGAATCAATTTCTCCTCACTGTAATGGTATTCCACCTAAGGAAGAAGTCTGATCTAGCTAGTATGGTGGAAAGATTATGGAAGTTTGACTCTTAAGATTCATAAAATCATAGATCTATAGCTGGAAAGGATTTCAGAGGGCTTCTGTGAAGTCTGTGAAGATAAAGGTAAAGACAAAGAGTGTAGTGTTTTTTCACAGTTCTGGTGTGTGTTAGTGCTGTGTCACAGCTAAGGCTCACAACATTTGACTGGATAAAACTACTGACCAACTGCAGTAATCTCTGAATCATACGCCTTCTCATGCCAAATATTTAACTCAGACCCTCTTCCAGTTTCTGGCACTTGTAAAGAAAGCCCCCGAATTCATTCAAGCCTCATTCAAGACCAATATTGATATGACCCTGAATACTATTCCTTCACATCATGTTCTGATGAGGAATGTCTTGTCCCATATTGGCATCAGTTGCCTATTTTCATATGCCATAATAAAGGGATATAATTTCACTACTTTTACCCCAACTTTGAACATGTTTGCTCATTGACATATCTCCCTTCTTCCTTGAACTGAGTGAGTTTCTTGAATCTATGGGGAAGAACCTCTCTCTGTTTATATTGCCAATAGTATATGTTTGCATGCTGTTTTTTTTTGTGGCTGCTTGCTGTGCCACATAATAATAAAGCTCTTATTTGTATCAGCTTGTGAGTAGCAATTTCTTGTAAATTCTTGAACCTGGTTCTTTGTTTTAACCTGAACAAGGAGGTGAAATAAAATAGATGACCATAATCTGAACATGTAGCCTTTTAGAATAGGCTGTGTGTGTGTGTGTGTGTGTGTGTGTGTGTGTGTGTATTTGGAGAGTGGAAGGCTAGGCAATTGGGGTTAAGTGACTTGAGCAAAGTCACATGGCTAGTAAGTGTTAAGCATCTGAGGTCAAATTTGAACTCAGGTCTTCCTGATTCCAGGAACTCCTGACTCATTGTGCCACCTAGTTGCTCCCATATATATCTATTTTCCATCAGTTCAGATCATAATTTTTTCCATGGTAGCAGATAGTATTTATGAAATGAGATAATATTTCTAAAGTGCCTTGAAAACCTTAAAGAACCATGTCAATGATAGCTGTTATTATTATTTACTAATTACTTTACCCCGAAAAATGTATTCCTGATGGTCAACATCATGGTTTTAGGTCTCTCCATATCTGATTGCTTTTAGCTTCAGATAATAGCTAAATTCACCAGTATTTCTAGATCCACACTCACCCCCCCGCCACCCTGCATCTTAGGAAAACGTGACTGAATGTGCACACCATTACAACCTTTAAGAATCTTAGCTAGTTCCATACTATCATGAAAAAATTGGAGTAAAATTTAGCATAAAAATTTAATAATTTATGATATTAGACATGACTAATAAATCAATTAGAAAACTGAATTAGCTGGTTATTGTGCTCATTAACTAGCCACTACATGACTAATAGGAAAATCTACCTTGGAACCTGAAATGAACAAAATATCAAAAAGGTTCCTTGGTAAATATGAAATCAGAGCAAATACTAGATATTCCTAAGTAATAATTTAATATGTTCCAGCAGGCTGACATTTCATTTTTCTCCACTAATGACACATTCTTGCCAAACACTTACTGTTTCTTATTTGGCACTTATTTTATAAAGCTAACATTCATTGTGAACACTTTTCTAAAAATCGAGCATGTAAGAAAAAGGGATTTTATGAATATTTAATAAGTTAACAAGTATAACACTGTGATCACTTTATGAGCTACACACACCCCTCTGATTGAGTCAAGACAGGAAGAACATGATCAACTGAATAAACAAAATAATCTACACATCCGGGGCCTTAAAATAAAAAGCCCTAGATAAATTTGAGCAGTTCAAGAATGAGAGAGATTGATTGTAAGCTGAGAGCTGCCTGGGAAGGAGACCCTGTGGGAGTGAGGGGGAGGACAGAATTTTATTCTCGTCTTCCCTCTCATTGTCCATGTGACTTTGAAGGGGAGCTCTTGAACCAGTAGGAAACCTCATGTTCTGGGAAGAGCATAGATTTACACTCTTGACACATATGGATTCAGAGGCACAGGAAGAAAGAAACAATATTGAAGGACAGGACCTCAGCAGGCAGGGAAGAGAGTAAAACTACGAAAAGGAGTATGCCTAAGTTATTTAGATGAGTCGATTAAAAAAAAAGACTATATCCAAGGGGAGCCACATGAGATATAAAACATGAGTGAAATAACTTTCAGACCCTGAAGAAATAAGATTTTTTAATTTACTTTGCCACATGTACATTGTGTCTCAATATCAGTGTACTTGAAATCTGAGCCCACCTCTTCTCACAAATAGCATTTCTTTCTGTAATAGAGTTCTTTTTCTTCATATTTTTCATATAACTGACAGACTTCTTTTTGCTTTTGTCATGCTATGTCTTTACTTCAAAGTATCTTTATATTAAAATAGTCATATTAACTGATTTTTTAGTTTACCATAATCATTAGATAGTTGTTAATGAAATCTGTGATGAAATATATTAAATCCATTATTAACTACCTAAAAATATAGTTTAGACTACAGTGTCTGGAAAGGTTTCCTTATAACAAGTGATCATGTCCACTTGAATTGTATCCATGTGGATTAACAAGACATGGATTGTATCCCTTGCTTTCTTGGTGACAGGTTTTGTGACTTTGGCCAAGTTCTTTAACTTCTCCAGGCCTCTGTATCATCATCTGTAAAATTAGTGGATTGGACTAAGTCATAATGTTCTTTTCTGTTCTAACATTCCAGGATTCTCTTCTTTTCCCTAGATTTTAATGTAGGCAGCATGTTGTGCTCTTCAGTACCTTCTCTGCAAAACTTTATGGGTCAACATTCTGTTAATTAAACATTTCAGTTAATAATATTGGAAAACATCACTGAGAAGTTATTTAAAATGTGCTTAAGAAAAGAGGAACTGGGTGAATCTAAGCTTATAACCCTACTTTGGAGAAAGAGTCAAATGAAGGAAATTGTTACATATGTGTATATTTATTTATCTATTTGTATGCATACATATATACAATGCTTTATATACATACGTGTATGTGTATAAATATATGTTTGTATGTATGTTTGCACGTGTCTATATACACATTTTTTCAAACATGTTTTTTTTTTTTAATTTCTTATTTGTTAGGTAAATAACTACTTTGTAGCTATTTCTTTTGTTACTAACTCTAAGTTCCCAAGCATGGCTAACCAACTACTTCTCAGAACCTGTGCTGAAGGAGAAAACATACTCTAACAATACAGACAAAGCAGGAGATAAATTGGCATTTTATATGAGCTGATCATTGTGACTATTCTCCAACTATGACACGACATGATAACTGTATATTGGAGGCAAGTGTAGCAGCAGATGGCATGTCATGCTCTTCAGAGCTTCTACAAAACTTTGCCCATTATTGTTTTACTTTGATTTCCTTATCCTAAAGTTTAATGTTCATTACTTTCTTTTTTTTAATATTAATTGATTAATGCTAATTATTTAAAAATATAGAATTGCTTATTTCTACTACGAAACTAAACACGTGAAATAAACACAGGCCACGTTTGCTCTGACATATTGGGACAATATAAATATATATATCACCTTTGAACTGACCTACAAAAAATATCTTAGAGTTTCACAGATCTTAGCAGAGCTGAGTCTGGATTCAAGTGTCATGTTATCTAGTCTAATACTGTTTGAATCACCTTTATTGCTTTTTGGCTTGATTTTTTTTCTTCAAAAATGGCTTGCTTATTAGATCCAAATTCTTGGAATTCAGGTCAGAAAATCTTTTAACCCCCTTTTGTGTCACTTGCAGAACTGCAGGTACAGTCTTTGATTCCATCCAATTCCAATTATTTTGCTCTTTGACCTAGCCCTAGAGGTGGGAACACAAGTTAATTTGCCAGAGTAGGGGGGCAAGCTGGTTAGTCACTTTGTCTTTAACCCCAAATGCTTTCTTTGAAGCATGTAATATAAATAGAATAACTGGTTCTCAGTTAGGCTTAAGTTTAGGGTTTGTGTGTGCAGTCATAGTACTGCCAACAGATTGAATTATGTAAAATTTTAAAGCCTAGCTAAAAACAAACTTGGCCTCATGATGAGAGTAAAGGTAATAAATTCTATTTAAGTGGTCTTCTGAAGAAGGTGAGCTGTAGGGAATTGTATTTTTACTGCTTTGAATTCTTTGGGGAAGTGGGAAGAGGAGAAATGAAATGAAAGGAAGAAGCAATGCCCTGTCCTTGGGCATCTTAGGGAAATAAGCAAACCAAGGTGACTTTGATTTCTGTTATTCCGTAGTTGATGCTGAGATATTCATGTGGCCAGCAGGATTGTTATAGTCTATATGACATCATCATAGTCTTTCAAAAACTGTAATATAAAGAGAACCAGATTTTGCAGAGCTAATTGTGGCAGAGGATAAAACAGATTTCACTTAACTTTTTATTTACAAATACATTTTATTTTATGGTCTTATTTTATTTGTTCTTCACTTCAATGGGGGAAACACCTCTTTTTTTTGTTTTTTGTTTTTTGCTTTTTGGAGGGCAGTTGGAGTTAAGAGACCTGCCCAAGGTCACATGGCTAGTAACACCTCATTTTTTAAAAGAGGGTAACTAAAATTTGTATGTTATATAAACATTCACCAAGAAAAAAAGGATCAGATAAGTATTAGAATGCATAAATATATATATAGATAACATGATATTCAATACTTAAAAACATACGGATTTGAAGATGCACTATACAAATGAAAATAAGGGAGAACTAAATTCTGTTCTTTTTTCTAGAGGCAATAAATTTCTTTGTTCTATGTCATGCCAAATGTTTGGAGTGAATATACTAACATTTTATGTTCCTTTAAATAATAAATTTTAATTGTAGATATTGGAGGAGAGTATATTTGGGAAATCTTGGTGTAGAAGACGTTATTGAAAATGTGGCCCATTCTAGAGAAGCACTTGTATTTGCTGACATAAGTCACAGTTCTTGAGTACTAAGCATGAGGGTGAAAAAGAAAATGGAAACTTTCTTGTAAATTTAACTTAATAATAAATATTTTACTATGGAGAAAACAGCAGCCATGACAACAATCATAATAACTGATTTCTCTATAGTCAATGAATTGTCCATGTAGTCAGTCCAAAACTATCTTAAAATGGGCAAAACCACAGAGTTTTTAAAATTTTCTTTCTTCTATGTTAAAGTTGTTGTTCCTTCTGAATAAACTTTAACCTCTACCCTAATTAGCTTTAAATATTTAAGGTTAGTATATAAGGTAAATGGCACATTATTTTTATACCTTAGTATGTATTTTGACAATTAGAAAATTTGCACTAGCATATTCTCTCATATATTTGTATGTGTATCTCATATATGTGAATATATTATGTGTATATATAAATTTACATGTGTATACATGCATATTTAATCAGTGCATTCCAAATATTGGAATCATCTGCTATAACTAGCATAGATAAGTATATTCAATCTATAATAATGTAGCTCTCTGCATTAGGTAGTGTAGTACAAATGCTAAAGATATAATATAAAAATTTCTTAAAAGAGGAAATAGCTATAACAACAAAGATGTTTTCTGATGTTCAATAAGATTTCTACTTTCATTGGATATAATAATCATCATCATCATCATTACTATTGGTAGTAGTAGTAGTAGTAGTAGTAGTAAAAGTAGTAGTAATAGTAAGAGTAGTAGTAGCAGTAGCAGCAATAATGTAGTTGGCATTTATATTCAGCTTTAGAGTTGGTAAAGTATTATATATAATTAATCTTATTTAAGTTTTGTAATTGTCTGAGATGTGCCCTAAGGGCTCTATCACCATTTTATGCATGAAGAAACTAAGGCTTGGAAAGGTTTAATAACTTGGCCAGTATCAAAAACCTAGCAAATGGCAAACATTATTCTGGCCAAATCCCAGAGCTAGTAAATATCAGGAATTAGTTTTCCCAAATCCACCTATATCTTGTTCATTGCAGGAATGTTGTTGTTCTTGTTTGTTCTTCATTTTTTAAGAGAATAAATGCCATCATGGGGTGATGTCTTGACTCACGTGTGAAATGGATTTAAGTGAGACAGAGTTACACAGTTATCAGCCTCACTCTCCCTTCCAGGGTTGTCAAAGTCTAGTAGCAGCACAAAAGTCAAGACAACTGGCAAATGGTCTGAGATCTAGTGGGTGGCCTTGGCATATTCCATGTCTGCCATGTCTGTTTAATGGGAAAAGTAACATAAAGACTATGCACTGGCATATTTGTATAACTCTCTAGTTGGGCTATTTTAGAGCTAGAACTTTGGAAATTATTATTTTTCCCATTATGGTGTCATAAATATATTCAGGATCTCTACTTTCTTAAGATCACAGGTTTGCTAAAAATCACTTAAAGATTTTTAAAAAAATTATCCTCAGATTTCTTATCTGTAAAATAATTGTATTAAACTAGATAAACCTTGAGACTATCTAAGAGGTTAAAATTGTGGGTATTAATTCTATGAATTCAGTTTTACACCTAGGATAAATCCCTTATTTTGTTACTACATTGTTTGAAAGTATCAGTTATACTATCTAACAGACAGTATAAGGAAATTAACTAAAGAGGAAGTAAACACTGAATGTTATATCAAACTTTTCACATTGTCATAAAACATAATTTTAAAGTATAGAAAGATGGGAAAATATTAATTAACACTTAAGAACTGTACATCGACACTTCATTAGACCTTAACTTTCAAGTTCAGTCAATAATGCCTAAATGCTGCTTTCACATATGGATGAAGCCATTCAACATAACAGTTTTGGACAGTGAAGAGATATTGATCAAGAAACATGAATTGACTTTGTTAATACCTTAATCTGTTCAAGCTGTTTGGAAAGCAATGAAAAAAATGTTCCTCGTTGACTTTATTTTTTCTTCCAATATCTATATTTGCATAAATATTATTCTAAAGAATAAAACTTTTTATTTAAATAATTCATCAGTATTAGCAATTACTTAGTTATTTCTGAGGGTGTGTAAATCTCATCAATGTGGGAAAGACTATATTGATACATTTCCTGACTCTGTGCTACTCAAGTAAATGTTCTTGACCAAATCTTGAACAAGAAATCCCAATGTGTTGCAAGTTTCCTCTATGCCTCTTAATCCTGTGTAAAAACTGGTTGACAGCAAAGACTTTTTATTAGTTATCAGTCTGTATTACTCCATAACTGACTCTCTAATGCTTACTATGGGACCTATTTTATTGACACTTTATATAAATGAACAATATTTAGATGATCTGGGGGGTGGATCCAAGATGATGAAGAAAAAGCAGGAATCTGTTTAAGCTCTCACACCAACCACCTCCAATACCTGTAAAACATGATTCTAAACAAATTTTAGAGCTACAGAACCCACAAAGTGACAGAAAGAAACAAATCCCCCACTGAAGGTAGCTTGGAAGGCTGAAAGGAAGGGCTTATCACACCAAGCTGGGAATCAAGTGCAGTCCTACATGACCTGTGCAGGCTCAGACCCGGGGAAGCCACAACCAGTGGCCCAGACACCCTGGAACAGACTTTAGGAGAGTGAATCACTGGCAGCTGTGGTGGTTTCCAAACTTCTCAAATCATAAATGATGAAGAGAAAGTAAAAGGTCAGTAGGAAACTCTGTTGGAACTAGGTGAGAGAAGAGCAAAGTACGCTCTTGCCCCCAGGTTCATGAAGTGTGCAGGGGCTACAGCTGCTGCCACATGGCTATCTGAGGAGCTCCTGGACTACAGATCATAGAGGGACCAAGTGGCCATTCAGAGGGTAATTGCTCTTGCTTTGACTTGCTTGGATCTGGGTCACAGTCTTGGGTAGTGGTCTGGGATGCGTGATCAGTGTGCCAGAGGTTATGGGCGCTGTAGAAGGAGCACCCTCCTGATAGCTCTAACAACTGCAAAATCACTGGCAATTTGGAATATAGCTCTTTCCCCTCTGGAAGCAGAGTTCTTCCATTGCAAAGAACTCAAAGGTCAAGTAATTGGCTGGCAAGATGAGCAAGCAGAGGAAGTGCAATCAGACCATATAATCCTTTTTTTTGGGAACAAAAAAGATCAAAATATGGAACCAGAAGAAGAGAACAAAGTTAAAACTCCTATATCAAAAGTTTCCAAGAAAAATATGGACTGTTTAAAGGCCATGGAGGAGCTCAAGCAGGATTTTGAAAATCAAGGAAGTGGAGGAAAAACTGGGAAGAGAAATGAGAATGATGCAAGAAAATCATGAAAAGCAAGTCAATGACCTGACTAAAGAAATTAACACTTTAAAAAATAGATTAACTCAAATGGCAAAAGAGACCCAAAAAAGTCACTGAGGAGAAGAATGTCTTAAAAAGCCAAACTGGCTGGATGGAAGAGAAATTCCAAAAACTCATTGAAGAGAATACCTTCAAAATTAGATTAGAGCAAATGGAAGCTATCTTTAGTTGGTTGCTTATGATGTATTTTTCCTGTTTACCTTTTCATGTTTCTCTTGCTTCTTGTATTTGAAAGTCAAATTTTCTGTTCAGTTCTGGTTTTTTCATCAAGAATACTTGAAATTACTCTATTTCATTGAATGACCATACTTCTCCCTGAAGCATTATACTCTATTTTGCTGGGTAGGTGATTCTTGGTTTTAATCCTAGCTCTTTGGACTTATGGAATATGATATTCCAAGCCCCTTGATCCCTTAGTGTAGAAGCTGCTAGATCTCGTGGTATCCTGATTGTGTTTCCGTAATACTCAATTTGTTTCTTCCTGACTGCTTGTCATATTTTCTCCTTGACCTGGGAACTCTGGAATTTGGATATAATATTCCTAGTAGTTTTCTTTTTGTGAGCTTTTTCAAGAGCCAACCAGTGAATTCCATCAATTTCTATTTTGCCCCCTGGTTATAGAATATTTGGTCAATTTTCCTTGAGAATTTCTTGAAGGAAGATTTTTAAGCTTTTTTTTTATCATGGTTTTTAGGTAGTGCAATAATTTTTAAGTTATCTCTCCTAGATTTATTTCCCAGGTCAGTGTTTTTTTTTTTTTCCAATGAGATATTTCACATGGCTGCCCAAAAATAATTCTTAGAAGACCTTAAAAAAGACTTTAAAAATCAAATTTATTGGGGTGGCCAGGTGGTACAGTGAATAGAGCACCAGCCCTGGAGTCAGGAGGACCTGAGTTGAAATCCAGCCTCGGACACAACATGTACTAGCCATGTGACTTTGGGCAAGTCACTTAACCCCAATTGCCCTGCCTTCCCCCTCCAAAAAGCAGAAGGAAAAAAAAAACAAATTTATTTTTCCTCCAAAGGAAATGATTTATTTCTTCCTCCAAAGATAGAGTAAAAACTAATAAAAAAGAATAATCCAAGAAAAACCTGAAGATTATGAAAGGAAAGTCAAACAAATAGAAAAGGAGATCCAGAATCTTAAGCAAAAAAAAAAAAAAACACCTTAAAATTAAAATTGGGCAAGATGAAACTAGGAAAATTATAAATGATAAAAAATAATTAAACAAAATATTAATAAATAAAAAATGGAAGAGAAAGTGAAAAATCTTATAAGAAAACCAATACATTTGGAGAATAGATCAAAGAGAGAAAAAATAAAAATAATCAGGCTAACTGAAAGTTATGATAAAAAAGAATCTTTACACAATAATACAAGAAATAATTAAACAAAAGTGTCCTGAAGCATTAGAACAAGGGGAAGGGGGAGTAGAAACAGAAAAAAAGAATCTATCAATCACCACTTAAGAGAGCTCCTTTGAGGAAAACTCATAAGAATGTGATAGTCAAATCCTAAAACTCACAGCTCAAGGATAAAATATTAAACGCATCAAAATTTAAGCAATTTTAATATGATGATGTCACAACTAGAATCATACAAGACCTAGCAGCAGAGACATTAAAGGGCTGTATGTCTTGGAACCTTATATATTGAAAAGCAAAAAAACTGGGGCTCTGGCCAAAAATATCATGCCGAGCAAAATTATGCATAATCCTGAATTTAAGAAATGGACATTTGTTTAACTGTAAGACTTTCAAGACTTCATTAAAAATAAGAACCTGAACTTAATAGAAGATTTGACATATAAGAGTCAAGAGAAATACAAGGTGCATACAAAGACTGATTATAAGGGATTCATAAGGACAGACTTTTAATATATGTAAAATGTAATGTCTAAGATTTTTATTAATAATTGGGTAGCTCATAAGAAAGACTGGGTTGAACCTGAGCATGATATTAATTTAAAAAGTAAAACCATTTAGGAACAGCTAAAAAGAGTAATTATTTTATACAAATGGAGTGCAAGATGAAGAATCGATAAAGAGAAATTAGATGCGAGAGGAGGTCTGGTAGTTCAGGTAGGCTACCTCCATCAGGAGTAGGTTTAAGAGGGAACAATACATAGATGTTTGGAAGAGTATAAAAGTCTGACTTAAGAAGGAATAAAACATAAGGGCCCAGGGAAGAAGGAGAGAAAAAAAGAGAGGTTTTTTGGTTTTTGTTTTTTTAAAGAAATGGTGAGGGAATAGATAAATGGGGTTTATAGAAGAGTGTTTAGATGTATGGGAATGGGAGGATAGGGGAGGGATCCTTGTAGAGGGAGGCAAGTAATAGAAGGACAAGGTAGAAGATTGAAGTAAAGTAGAGGAGGCAGAAGGGATAGTAAACAAGAGATACATACAAATATTAAAACCAAAACCAGGAGTAGAATTTGTTTGGAAAATATACGTTTATATATGTATGTATAAATATATGTGTGCATGTATATGTGTATGTATTTATCTATAGTTATAGAGAAACACATCCAAAATTAACTGTAGCTTTCTGTGGTGGGGGGACAACAGAAAAAAAGTAAACAAAAAAAAGTTTACAACAGAGAACAAAAGAAAATTTACAAGGAAACAAAGAAAAGATGAACAGTTCTCAACATAATGTGTATAATTTATCATACAGGCTTTCCAGAAATAAAAATTTAGTGTTGCTTATTTTGAATCCTCTCTTATGGTCTGTTAAGGACATGACATGTTTTTTTTTTTTTTCCCCTTTCTTACTTTGTATTTAATTTCCAATATTTAAGCTTGTGATATGTTTGTTTGTTTCTTTGTTCTTTTCTCTATGCTGTATTTGTTTTATGGTCTTTAAGTCAAAATACAATAAAATTTAAAAATATAATACAGTTATAAAGTTTATCGTATATATAAATTTAAAGATTTTAATTTGTCCCAATAATTTGAACAAAATATCACATTTTTACATATGATATGTTGGCTTTCTTAGAAATTCAGCCTAAATTGAATCTAAAGTTCAATTATCCTGAAAATAATATCAAAATTAATTTAAACAATATTTAAAAAAAACAACAGGTATAAAATTAATATCCATAAGTTGCATTCCTTTTTTAATATTGTCAACTAAACCCAATAGGGAGGGAGAGAGATATTCTATTCAAAATTACTATGAAATATGTAAAAGTGTTGTGAGTTTTCTTACCCACAAATCTGTAGGATCTCAATGAATATAACTACAAAGTATTCTTTACAGAAATAAAGAAAGGCAAATAATCACAGAAATTTTAGATGCCAAAGTTTGGGCTGTGTTATATAATAAAACATGTCAATACTAGATAAATGGATGTACATGTCCTGTCACTTGGAAAATAAATATCCAAGGGTTACTTCAAAGTATTAGGGTATATATTACTCATTTTGAGATATAAATGCTACAGAATTTCAAGAGGAAGCATTTTCTTGATGTTGTCATTTTTAATTTGTTTTATTTTTAAGTGAAAGAATGATTTCTAGTAGTAAAGAATATCAGATAATTTAATAGGATGCAATTAATCAACAAAATTATCTTATACTACTTTGATAAAAAATAGGAAAGTTGTTCAATGGAAGAGATTAAGTATACAATACCCAGAAAGAAATGAACATAGAAATATAATTTTTAATTAATGAAATAATGAAAACTTAGATAAGGACTCATAATTTAACACCAGTAATTTAGAATACCAGGAAACAGACAGAAAATATTCACACAGGCAGTCTGTAAAATGCACTAGGTTGCATCAATATCTCCCATACTATAGTTAGGTAAGTTTCAAATGAATACATATTATGTATAAAAGTTCATATACTAAAAAGTTTAAAGGTATAAGGAAGCAAACAAGGAAAAGAGAATCAAGATTAGAGAGTAAAAGCAGAAACTTGCTTAAGCACCTGCACCAACCACCTCCAATACCCATAAAATATGACTCTAAAAATTTTTTGAGCTACAGAACCCAGTAAGTGACAGAAACAAATATCCCACTGAAGGCAGCCTGGCAGACTAACCGGAAGGGTGTATCACAACAGGCTGGGAAGCTAGCATAGTCCTGCATGAGCCACATGGGGCCAGACATGGGGAGGTCCCAACAAGCAGCACAGAGAGGCTGGAACAGACTTTAGGAGAGTAAATCACCAGAAACTGTAGCAGTTTCCAGAATTCTCAACCCATAACACCAAAGAGAAAGTAAAAGGTCAGTAAGGAATTCTTTTGGAACTCAGTGACAGAAGAGTGTGGTCAAGCTCCTGCCTCTAGGGTGAGAAGTGGCAAAGGTGGGTCAGGTGCAGCTGCTGCCACATGGCTGCCTCTGGAGATGCTGGCTTGCAGATTGTAGGAGGACCAAGGAAGAATTCAGAGGGTAATTATTGCTCTGGCTTTGACCTGCTTGGATCTCTGTTGCAGTCTTGGGTGGTGGTCCTGGTGTGAGGGATGCCAGTGTGCCAGAGCTTGTGGTGGCTATAGAGAGGCCCCCCTCCTCTTATCTCTGACAACAATTGCAAAACCCCCAGCAATTTGGGCCAAAGCTCTCTCCACTCTGGAAGCAGAGTTCTACCATGGAAAAGAGCTCAGAAGTCAAGTAATTGGCTGGCAAGATGAGCAAGCACAGGAAGAAGAATCAGACAATAGAATCTTTTTGGGGGGACAAAAAGGATCAAAACATGAAACCAGAAGAATGAATGAAGTCAATGAAGTCAAAACTTCTCCATCAAAAGCTCCCAAGAAAAAATGTGAACTGGTTAAAGGCCATGGAGGAGCTCAAGAAGCATTTTGAAAATCAAGGAAGAGAAGTGGAAGAAAAATTGGGAAGAGAAATGAGAAAGATGCAAGAAATTCATGAAAAGCAAGTCAACAGCCTGCTAAAGGAGACCCAAAAACAAACTGAAAAAACAACACCTTAAAAAATAGACTAACGCAAAGGGCAAAAGAGGCCCAAAAAGCCAATAAGGAGAGAGAGAAAGGAAGAGAGAGAAAAAGAGAGGGAGACAGAGGGAGAGAGATAAAGAGACAGACAGAGAGAGAGAGAAAGAGACACAAAGAGAGAGAGAGAAAGAGAGACAGAGAGAGACAGAGACAGAGAGAGAGAGACAGAGACAGAGAGAGACAAAGAGGGAGGGAGAGAGGGAGAGAGAGAGAAAAAGAGAATGCACAAAAGAGATAAGTCTCCAAGAATGGTGAAAATAGAGCTGATGTTTATTCTTCCAGGCACAAGCTTTATAGAGCCATAAATCTCCTTCCCTGAGGACATTGCATATTTCTTTGTTCCCAGGCCTTGGGTGTATATATCACACTTATCTGGAGGACATAATCCTCACACCTGTGTGTTGGAGCTCCTTCCCTGGGGAATGGGGAACCCATCCAGGCGGGGCAGCAGGCTCTTTAGATGAGAAGACTTATTCATCCATCAGGGTCAGTGTTTCACTGGTCTGTGGTCCTCAACATCTCCCCTTTTCTTTCATTGGCAACACAGGCAATGCAGGTCAGTAGTGACTTCAGCCAGAGAGTGAGTCGAGCACTAGCAACGTAGGGGAACAATGCGAAATGCAAGGAGACACAATGTAATCAGGGGAAGAAGAGGTGAGAGCAACATATATAGCCAATGCAAGGGTATTGAGTTACAATCATAATATACTGAGCAAGTTGACATTGAAGGTCCCTGTTTGTTTTCTGTCGTGATGTATCCTATGAAAGCAACAAATTGACAGGGAAGATAACTAGCCAAATTGGTGTAAATGGTATGGTTGGTATGTGCATGTCCTTGATAATTATGTATAACTGTCAATAGCTACAAAAGCTTTCCACCAGTCCCATTGAGTTTGTTATTGTTCTTGATCACCCTCTACTGCAGTTCCCTGGATTGGTTTATTCTGGGTGAGTTGTGTCAGCAAGACCCTGCAGCTCTGTGCTCTCAAGTGAGTCATCCTGTTGTGGGAGCATCTTGTTGTTTTGGAGGGGTGTTGTCAGTGTATTAGCTGTGTCAGGTGCATCCTTTGAAGGCTCCGTGAACACTTGACCACTTGAGCCATTGTGGGATCCAGATTGAAGTGGCTCCATTACTAGGGGAAATATAAACACACCCTTTCCCCCAAGTAATTACTGCCCCAGGCCCCCTCCAGGAGTTTGTGGCCAGGTCTTTCCAAATTTAATCTGTTACAGGGTATTCTGCCCCTATATCCTCCTTTCTTTTGTTTTTGAAAGAACTGCAGTATCAATATGTTGTCATATGTACACTAAATATTTGCTGACACAATATCAAGGGGTGCAGTTTGAGCAGACGTAGAGTGAGTATTAATAACTTTATCATTATTAGAATTAATGTAGTAGCTTGCATTTTCAGGAAGCTGATAGACAAAAGAAATTCTTAACTAGAACCTTACAACTAAATAGTGGCCATACATCCGTGTTTCACAAAGCTTGTTTATCCTCTGATGATATTCATTTTGGAAGAAAGAGATACTTCTGAAATTGAGTATTTTACCTATAATAAGTTCAGACACTATTTAACTCTTACTTAGGCCATGGAATGAGCAGACATTGAAATCAAAACAGCAAAATCTGTTCCACTTTATGTTAACTTAGTCAGAAATTGTTGTGGAAATGAAGGTTTTAGTAGGCCTCCTAAAAAGCATAGTAAGGATTGAAAAAGAAATTTTAAAAGTATATTCCCTGAAAACAAAAGAGTTTTAAGATTCATAAAAGATCACCAAACCTCTATGAAGAAAATCAATGGAAAAGTTGTAAATAATTCTTGATGAAAAATTTTAGCATTAAAGCAGTGAAGCAACTTAGGTAATCATTTCCATAAGTGATAGACAAATGATTTTAGCTGTAGCCTCCTTTTTAACTATAGGTAAAAGTGTAAATACCTGGTTCAGAGGTTTTTTTTCTTCTCAAGCCTGCAGAGCCTGATTGTGGATTTAGAGGTTTGTACTGGAGAGGTATATTTCCTTGCTTAAAGGTGTGGGCTTCAGGGTGCCTTAGGGCTGTTGCTTGTGGGGTTCTTGATAAATTTAGTATGCTTTCTCCATTTTGTCAGATTAGGGAGGGTAACTGAAACTCTCCACTAATTTTAGGCACACTCTGTATTGCTCTAATCTGGGACAAAAGGCTTCAATGAATCTCTGCAAAATATTTTCAGCATATAAAACCTCTTGTCTACTCCCTAAAAACCTCCTTGAAACTGAGAGCCCCAAATCCTGCAGTAAAAAGGAAGTCAGAAATGGTGCCATATTCCTCCTTCCCTGTACTACAGAGAGCTCAAGACTTCCTGGTTTTTTTTTTATCAGATCCCCCCAAAATATCCCAATCTGCCCAAATGCCAAGCAGTGTAACAAATTCTGACCCACCTCCACCATCAAACCAGGAGTGATATCCCTTATCCTTCACATGAATTAAATTGACTTACAGTTGCATTCTAAACACATCTTTTTTTTTTTCTCACATGTGGGTAGAAATGGTAAAATGCTTGTCTGCTTGTCTCTTTGATCTAAGGGGAAAAGTCTCCCACCCTATCTCCTTTTCAGTACCCAACTTAGCCAGAGATGAAAGCTTTTAAAAATCTTAAAATTTCTGTTCACACTTTTCATGCGAATAATTTGTACCTATCTTAAATTTTCCACTCAGCTCCTCTCTTTACTACATGCGTGAATTTCTTTCTAATTCTGACCTGACACTGCTCCTATACTCTTCAACTTATCATAACCATTTTATAATCTGTAAAATAATAAAATACTTTGTTCATTTTCTGGCAAGAAAGAAGGGAGAGGGGGGGTGTTTTGCCATGAGATAAGGAAGTAAAGACTCTTTGGGCTGTGCAGGAGGGAAGCACCATCCAAGGACACTAAGCCCTTGATGTAGCAAGACAGAAGGATAAACAGATGTATTGTAAAACCTTGATATGTTGCCTCAGGGGGTACTATGAGGATGCCCACAGTACCAGGTGGCAAAGATGGTGTCCTCTGAACTGGGACAATGATGTTACTAAATTGAGGTACTGTGACTTCCTGATTAGCAAAATAGGAACAGTTATCACATGAAGGGAGGCTTGTGATCCTCAGTGGCTTTGTTTCACCAAACTTGCTGTTGAATGTACCACTGCTGTAAACCTGGGGGGTTGCTCAAGGCTGAGGCTATTCCTTATTATTGTTGACCAGGGGCCAGGGAGAGGGCCTGCAAGCCATTTCCCGACCTATATTCTGATGATCAATAAAAACCTCTTCCACATTTTGGGCATGGGGTGTTAGGCCTGGAGGGCCTAGTTCCAACATGCTCCTTCCTACATTTCCTTTTTTGCCTGCACTGGACTTGCAAATGACCTCGTTTTCTACAATTAAAGCACTTTCCATCTTCCTTTCTCCTAGCTCCCCTGTCTGGCTTGTTAGATAGCCTTTTTAAGGGGAGAGAGCTTACTGTGCTCTTTCTGCTTAACTATGTCCCTGGCAGGGGTACGTATGCTCCGATAAGAGGGGCATTGAGATAGTGGCTGTATAGGGCTCTCCACCCCAATTGGGTAACAGCACTTTTCTCCCTGTGTATTCCCCTGCTCTCATTTTTCTTCCTCTTCTTCCTCTGCCTGAGTCCCTGCATCAAATTTCCAAACCTCTCAGTAGCAATCTGGCTGGACTAAACACAATTTAAGAACGTTATAGAACTGGAAGCAATATACTGGGAAATTCTCTGTCTCTACCCTGGAATAATATTTTGTTAATTGCTCACCCACTATTCTCCATTTTTCAGGGTTTAATGGGAGAGTGTCAAAGAAGAAAATAGAAGAAGTTGGGGGGGTATAGGATGGAGGGGAATATAGTTAGTCTTTCACAATATAACTACCATGGAAACATTTTGTATAACTACACATGTACAACCTACATTGAATCGCTTGTCTTCCCAGTGGAGGTGAGGCAGGAGGGAAGAAGAGAAAGAATCTGGAAACCAAAGTTTTAAAAAAACAAATGTTAAAAAAAAATTGGTTTTTACCAGCAACTGGAAAATAAGATACACAGGTACTGGGGCATAGAAATCAATCTTGCCCTACTAGAAAGTTAGGGGGGGGGGGTGAGGAGGGAGCATATAAGAGAGAGTAGACTGGGGTAAGGAGCATTCAGTACACTCACTATCTTGGGGTGAGGGTAGGGGAAAGACAGGGAGAAAATTTGTAACTCAAATCTTGTGGAAATGAATGTTGAAAGCTAAAAAATTAATAAGATATTAATTGAAAAAGAGAGAATTACAATTGAAAAAATAGAATAAAAGAGGCAATTTTTGTTAAATAAAATTAATAAGGTTTTGTAGAAACAAAATCAGTGAAGTTCAAAATGTAAAGGAAACAATGAAAATGTAATTGATATATTTAGTGTCTTAAAGCCAATATATGTTAGAAGTTGATATAACCTCAGTCTCCCTAATTCTGTGGCTACTTTCTATTCATAATATTATATGTTTTCTTGTGTGCATAAATGCATGTACACACACACACACACACTTGTCCATAATAAGGTGTTAGATAGTTGCTTTTGCAGGAGTAGAATAAATAAGCACCTTCTGCAAAGTCACATAAACAGTATGATTTAGAGGTCTGAGTCAGAACTTGAACACCAAGTAATGAAGAATGAGTCCTTCTCAGAGTTAAGACCTGGGTTGTAATCTGTATCTTTGGATGAAATACCCATGTCAATGGAATAAAAGATCTGTTTATATTTTGCAATCTATGCTGAGAACTACCATTTCCTTATTTTGAGTACACATATGATTACTACATTTATTTTTCCAATGCTCCACATCACCCATGATTCCATTTCTGTGGATTTAGGACACAATTCCACCATTCATCTAACTGCATGGTGGTTGTTAGTTCGTGGCAATTAGTTCATCAATAAATAGATACCTAAAGAATAACAAATGTAAAGAATTATCTCATCACCTTCCTTGGAAAACTTCAGATGTGATTCTCAGAATTCAGTTAGCCTCATCTTACATACTACAAATATCCAGTCAATTGTGAGCGTATACCATATCTAAGGCTTTTCCAGGTTTCTAAGAAAGATCAACATCTGAATTTGGCTATCATACCTTTCAAAAATACAAGGTCACCTTTATAAATGAAAGAAATGAATGAATGAAAGGAAAGCATGTTTAAACACTATATGCCAAGCAAAGTGCTAAGTGTCAGGAAGTGAAATCTCTAATTTCAAGGAATTTATACTATAATTGGGAGTAATAACATGTGATCAGGTGCAAGAAAAACATAAAGGCCCAAGAATCTATGGGGTATATCAGGGTATCTATGTAATAGGGCAAAAAAGTCTGGAACTGATGTGCTCAACACCATTGAGAAGAGGGAATTAAAACTGAGAGTCAGAATTGAGCTTCAGGGAGAGGAAGAGGGGAAGGGACGTAGGCTGAAGGTTGTGGTTTAGTTCTAAGCAGCCTAATACAGGTGTGAAGGAAGGGTCCTACTGAACAGAAGCTCCTTATAAGGCCTTCCAGGATCCCCAGTTAAAGTGCAGGTCTAGGGAAGCCTGGGGCATTTTGTCATCATAAAACTCAGAAGCATATTTTTAGTGAAACATGATTATAAAATACCTATTATGACTGAAAACCAAATATGTCATAGAGAAATTCCTATTTCTTCTAACCACTGAAATATTATGAGAAAAGCACCTCTCTTTCTCTCTCTTTCACTCTCTTTCTCTCCTTTCCTCCCTCTCTCTCCCTCACACACATACACACACATATATGTATTCATCATTTGAATAAATAGGCAAAACATCTAATTTTCATGATTTTCAATTGTTCTGTACTTCAGTTTCTGATAGCTGGGTACATTGTTCTCCTTTTGTCCATTGTATCTATTTAATCTGTTTTTATTAGAAATGCAATACTGTAGATATAATATTTTATATACCCTAAAAATCTCTGAGACACAGTTTAGTGATAACAATGAACAATGGATATATAATAATTTGTTTACATTCATCTATATAAATGATTTGATGGCTTAATGTCTTGGAAATGATTTGATATACAAGAGACTCAACCATTGCTGTCAGCAGATTACCACAATAAAGAAGATTTATATTTCATTCAGTTTTCTTAGAACCATTTTAAATAAATACATGCATTTTATCTCCTTTTTCTTCTTATTTAAATGACATGTGATACAAACACATACACATTTTAGGTTCCAACTTCCTTCATAAAAAAAAATAAAACATAGCTTATTATTGAGAAATGAATGTGTTCTTGTGTGTCCATACTGTAATTTTCCACACAAAATTGAAGATTCCATTAACAAAAAAGGTATGAGACAACAAATTTTGCCTACCAAAGAAAGCTTAATTTAAGGTAATCTTTAACACTAGAAGAAAAGGAAAACAAAGATTATCTTAAATCTTTTTTTTTCAAATTTTGATCCTTATGGGTAAACAAAATATACCTTTAAATGACCATGAAGCTGATGAAATTCCAGAAGGCATATTTGTGCCAAATAACTTCCAAACCCTGCCTGAGTGTAGAATTAACACTAGTGATGAAGTTTTGTGAAAATATTTTGAGACAACAGCAGTCAACATGTTCTGCTCTAAAACCCAGCTAAAACAAGTGCTAGAACTCTGTGAGAGCTGCAATGGAGAAGAGACACTTAGGGGAGTCTGGGACTCACTTCTTTTCATCATTACTGATGATATAGCAGACATAAATAGAGAGGGGTACTTAACAATGTTAGGTTTGCGTATGACTCTTATAACTTGAGAGAAGAACTTAAAGATTTTCTTCCATATGAAGCTGAAATTTTGACTGTTAAGTTTCATAAATCTATTCCTAGAAAATGAAGCCAGGCCTGTGTTGTCACCAATGGGGTTTTCTTCAAAGATGAAAATTGTGGCCATGACACTTTTGGAGAAAACCTCCAAGTTGTCTATATCCTATTTTCCTCCTGTGTCTCAAATACATGGTTGACAAATTCCTTTCTCATGGTGGGAGTGTCTGTTGCTTTGGGAACAATTGAAGAAGTTCCCCTTCTCCACTGGTCACCACAGTTGCTGGTGAAACTTGATAGTGTTATTTCTGCTCTCTTTCAGAATAATTGTTGTTGTTTGTCTTTTGTTCTAGAAGAGGATCATGACATTGGGAAGATGATGCAAGTGAATTGGATTAAAGTGAGGGAGAGCTGTGCAAGTTTACCATTTTCACTTTTTCCTTTAGAATCATCTGGTTCCAGTGTCAATATATAGATCAGGAGGACAGGAGATGGCTCTGCTTTCAGAATAGTGAGGAGAAGAGTAACAAGCTACAGGAGATTTGTCATTCTCAATGAACCAGCAGGTATGATGCCTTTGAGCTTTTAATGAATCTTTTACAGACACTTGTTCTATGTTTAGGTAATATAAACAGTAACAATTGTTAGATTGGATAATTTCGTTGCTGGGCAAGTATTTGCACTTGGTAGTTCATTAGAAGATTTTAATTTCATTGTTCTGTTGTGGTTCTGGAAAATAGTCTCTCTTTTACAAGAGCCTTTAGCAAAACTCTCCATGGTTAAACATCTGTCTTCTTTGAAACCAGGAGTTTGATAAAAGTGACATTCTTTAAATAAAGCGATGGAAAATATTGAAGTTTACCATGAATTTTGGATTAAGGAAATCACAAACTATGATGACCACTTACCAAAGACTTTTTTCCAAAGAAACAAACAGAATCTGTTTCCTCCTTTACCAAAGATTCGCACAATATACAGAATAGGGTTCACCTTAAACAAAAGTTTGATCAAGCAATGAACAAAATCAGGCTGTGAAAGTGCTTGGATGAACTTATTTATTCTCATTGAGTCAGTGAAACACACATTCATGGGAGTCATAAATAATTCTGAACTCAGAGGTAAACAGGCTGAATGAGACTTTTATGCACTTAGAACAATCCCAATGTAGGATCCCTTTGTCAACCAAAATTAGCCTCCATATGTGTTAATCATAATATGAGACAGGGATTTCTTAACAGGATAGATTGTAAATACAATAAGATGAGTGCCAAAGTATCAATTGAAATTATAGATCCAGGGTTTGTGTGTTTCTTCTATCATTAACATGATATAACATAATATAGCATAACATGTGTCCACAAAATGCCAAGATAAGAAATGTCCCATTATTCAAGATAGTGTCCTAGTCAAGGCATTTTGTCCTTGATAGTCATAAACAGAAGAATGATCCTGGTAAGTTTCTTCTGACCTTATAGTGCTTACAGAGGAAGGGGCATTTTGAGTTCACTGATAGTAAAGTAAAATATGTCTGTTAGGCCAGGATACCTCTTGTTGTTGGTTAGTGTAACAGCAAGCACCCTAGCATACTCAGGATGGCTGCTAGCACAGGTTCTTAGATATGCTTTTCTAAAGGAAAGCAACTCAAAAATGGGTTAACAATCTTACTTTAATCATTCAAACATATATCCTTTACCTAGCTCAGGGGAAAAAGTCAGCACCCTGAACTTCAGAGAATATAAACAGAAGTTACAAGCAGACAAAGAAACAGATAAGCAGACAGGCTTCCAGCTATCTGACAATTACATCCATACCTAGTCAGTTACCAGAGAAAACCCAACATCTGAGTTTTCAAAGCTGGGCAAGGGGGGAGCCAAAGGCTGCCCAGAGTTTTGTCTGGCCAAATCATACAACTCTTTCCAAAGTGAGCCTCAAAGCAAAAACTCACATCAGTTTGTATAAGCCTCTCCAGGTAAATATGAAGTCCATCTCCTCCCCATTTTTTATGGCATGATAGTATTCCATTACATTCATATTTGACAACTTGTTTAGCCATTCCCCAATTGATGGACATCCCCTTAATTTCCAGTTTTTTGCCACCACAAAGAGAGCTGAAATCAATATTTTTATACATACGGGTCTTCCTCCCACTTCTATGATCTCTTTGGAATACAACTCCAGAAGTGTTATTACTGGGTCAAAGGGTATATATAGCCTTCTCCTGGATCAGAGAATGTCACAACCCTCTTGGCCAACTGCCCAATCACAAAGCAATAAGGTATGGGCGTTCCTGAAGAACAACCTTTCTGCCGCTGGCTCCATGTGACCACCTTCAACTTATTAGGGGGCCAAGTATATTTTCAAATCAGGGAAGGTTCTCAGAGTCACTTAATCCTATCAAAGAGCCTAGGGGCAGGGAAGATCTTCAGACTCCCATAAAACTCAACCTGAAAACCAAATCAATACAAGGGGATCTTCAAATTCCATTACCATTACAATTAGTTCAGGTTTTGGCTCTTATTTGGGCTGACCTTAAATGATTATAGGCCACTCAGTTAGATATATAAATTAAACTCCCTGAAAAGTTTTGCAGGTCTCAGCAAGCTAACTTAGAAACTGAAGTGACATCTAAAAGCTACCACAAAGAGGTACTTAGTGTCCCAACTGTGGAGCACATTATTCAGGAGCTGAAGGATATCTGTCTTCCTCAAGTCAATATAAATGAATGAGCTCACTTTAAATTTAAGTGAGAGAGCCAAAGTTGCTCCTTATAAATAGTTAATGTTGGGGTTTACATTCCTCTGTTGGAGAGTAACTGTTTAGTGAACTTTTTACAGGTAGACATCAAACATTCTGTTGTATGATCTTGAAGCCAATTGAAAAGAAACAAACAAACAAAAAAACTAATCTTGTTTGTGTTTATTCTTCCTTTTCTCATGCCTCATTTTAACTTGTAAATGTAACCTGGAGTATTTGTAAATTAGGCATAATGAGAAAAATATTAGTATAAGTATAAAATTATTAGTATATAGTATATTATAATATAGCATATTAAAAGTATAAAATATTAGTATTCGTATAAAATATAAGTATTTTCTTTTATGCTCAAAAAAGTCTTAATCATGATCACTTGGACTTCAAATAATACTCACTGTTTTCTAGTTTCCTGACTTTTGGTTCATCTATCTTTAAACATCCAATCATTTCATCTGTGTTTTGGCTCTCGTCTTCATTTCCTTAGGATCAGATGGTGCAAGTTGAACTAGAAGGGAATATATAATCCATAAATCTTAAATCTTTCATTTTACAGAAGTGAAAATTAAGCTCCAGGAAGTGAGTGCACAGTTAGCAAATGATAGATTCAGAATTTGGACTCAGAGTCTTTGACTCCAAAGTCAATGCTCCTCTCATGGTTGTTCATTTTCATTTGCTAGTATCTTATTCTCTATTCTTGACTTACCATTTTGCAGCTTCTTTTCCTGCTTCTAAAAGTCTTCATAAGGTAAGACTGACACAAGGACATTGGCCAGACAAAGCCAGCCCTCACTAAGCTGTCCACTTCCTGCCATGGTGAGAGGAATTGTACATAATTGATTTTCTCTTTACTTTTTGTAACCAAATTAGATCAACTGAATATTTTCTTGTACCCATTGTACAGAATTTTGTCCTTAAGATGGACAGAAAAAGTATGAAGATATGATGTAAAAATGAATTTTAACCACCATACTTACTCATTTCTTCCAAAGACATGTAATTTGATGTGGAACATACTTCCAATGACACAAGTCATATAGTTTCTTTTTTAAAGTTAACTTATTTATTTTTTAAGTTAATTTATTTTCAGTTTTCCACATTTGCTTCCTTGTTTTAAATTTTATCTGCCTCTTCTCCCTCCTCCCTCTGCAAGACAGCATGCACTGTGATACAGGCTCTACAAATGCATTCTCATTACACATACTTTCGCATTAGTCATGCTGTATAGAAGAATCAGAACAAATAAAAGGAACCATGGGAAAGCAAACAGAAAACAAAGCAAAACAAAATTTTAAAAAAAGAAAATTGTTTACTTCACTTAATAGTTCTTTCTCTGAATGTGGATAGCATTTTCCATCATGAGTCCTTTGGACTTGTTTTAGTTCCTTGCGTTACCAAAAAAGGTTAATTCCATCAAAATCAGTAATCACACTCTGGCTGTTTCTGTGAACAATGTTCTCCTGGTTCTGCTCACTTCACTCAGCATCAGCTCATATAAGCCTTTCCAGGAATTTCTGAAGTCTGCCTGTTCATCATTTCTTATAACACAATAGTATTCCCTTCCATTCACATACCACAACTTGTTCAGCCATTCCTCAATTGATGGGCATCCCCTCAATTTCCAGCTCATTGCCACCACAGAAAGAGCTGCTTTAAATATTGTTGTGAATGTGGGTCCTTTTCCCATTTTTACCATCTTTTTGTGATACAGCTCTAGAAGTAGTATTGCTGGGTCAAAGGGTATGCATATTTCATAGCTCTTTGGCATAATTCCAAATTGCCCTCCAGAATGATTGGACCAGTTCACAGCTGTCCCAATAATTAGTCAGTGTTCCAACTTTCCCACATGCTCTCCAACATTCATCATTGTCATGTTTTGTCCTTGTTAGCCAATCTGATAGGTGTGATGTGATAGCTCAGAGTTTTGATTTGCATCTCTCTAATCAATAGTGATGTAGAGCATTTTTTTTATATGACTATAGATAACTTTAATTTCTTCCTCTGAAAGTTGTCTATTCATAGTCTTTGACCATTTATCATTTGGGGAATGATTATATTCTTGTAAATTCAACTCAAGTCTCTATATATCTTAGAAATGAAGCCATTATCAGAGACAATAGTTGTAAAAATTGTTTCCCAGTTTTCTGTTTCGCTGCCTTCTAATCATCCCCCCTCCCACTTTTTTCCCCCTGAAAGGCACAATAGATTTTTATACTGAATGAAGTATGTTATTTCCTCCTTGAACCAAAACCGGTGATAACATATCTCAGATGATTTTCCTCTCCCTCCCTTCTTTCCCTGTATCATAATAAGTTTTCTGTCTATTCAGGATGGAATCCTATACTTAACTGATTATGTTATTCCCTCCTTGAACCAAAACCAATGAGGGAAAAGCTCATATTATGTCCCTCTCCCTCCTTTTCTCTCTACTGTAATATGTTTTTATGCTTCTTTGCTTAACATAATTAACCCTTTTCTGCACCTTCTTTTCCTCTTCTCCCATTATATTCCCTTTACATGCCTTAGCAGGTTTTTTTTTTCCCCCATCAATTTAGTGTATACCCACACCCTCTATCTATGTATATCCCTTTTAAAAGGTCTATAATTATACAATTCTCAATATTCACAGGTATCAGCTTCTCATATAGGAATGTAAAGAGTTTGCTCTTGTTAAATAACAAGGGGTGTGTGTGTGTGTGTGTGTGTGTATGTGTGTGTGTGTGTGTGTGTGTTTTCTCCCGTTTCCCTTTTTATGTTTCTCTTGACTCTTGTATTTGGAGATCAAAATTTCCATTGAGTTCTGGCTTTTTTCATCAGGAACGTCTGCAAGTCCTTTATTTCATAATAAATGAAAGATAACGCTCAGTTTTGCTGGATAGTTGATCCTTGGTTGTAGTCCAAGCTCTTTTTGCCTTACAAAATATCATGTTCCAGTCTGTCTGATCTTTCTTTTTTTTTTCTTTTGAAGGTCACGTGCATTTTATTTTATTTTTTTTATTTTGTTGTTGTTGTTTAATTTGTTTATTTATACTTTTCAGCATTCATTTCCACTAGATTTTGAATCACACATTTTCTCCCTGTCTTTACCCTACCCTCCAAAACAAAAATAGCTATCCTACTGAATACTCCCTCCCCCAATCTGCTCTCTCTTATATCCTTCCCTATGCACCCTCTGACTTTCTAGTAGGGCAAGATAGATTTCTATACCCCAGTGCCTGTATATATATATATATATATATATATATATATATATATATATATATATATGCCCTTCCTTTTGTCATACCCCCTTTTTTGTCTTCCCGCCTACTTTCCTGTAGGGTAAGATACCCAATCTAGTGTGTATGTTATTCCCTCCTTAAGCCAAATTCAATGAAAGTACAGTTGACCCATTCCTTTTTGCCTTCCTGTCCTTCACCTCCATTGTAACAGTTTTCTCTTGCATCTTTTATATGAGGTAATTTATCCTATTCTGTCTTTTCCTATCTCCTCTCATTATATTCCTCTTTCACCCCTTAAATTTATTTTTTTAGACGTCATCCCTTCCTATTCAACAGATAATGTGCTGTCTATGTATACATATAAACATGTATACAAACACTCACATATGCATTTATACACACATCCACCCTCCTAAATAAACATATGTATACATATATGTATACATATATACATATACACAAATATATGTACATATATACACATATACATATGTGTGTGTGTTTGTGTGTTCATTTCTTTAGATCTGTTTTAGAGTATCTTGATTTCTCATAAAGCCATTTGCTTCCATTTGCTCCAATCTAATTTTGAAGGAATTATTCTCTTCAGTGAGTTTTTGAAATTACTTTTCCATCTCGGTAATTCAACTTTTTAAGGCATTCTTCTCCTCATTGGCTTATTGGGCCTCATCTGCCATTTGAGTTAGTCTATTTTTTAAGGTGTTACTTTCTTCAGTCAGGTTGCTGACTCTCTTTTCATGATTTTCTTGCATCATTCTCATTTCTCTTCCCAGTTTTTCCTCCACTTCTCTTGCTTGATTTTCAAAATCCTTCTTGAGCACCTCCATGGCCTAAAACCAGTTCATATTTTTCTTAGAAGCTTTTCTGCAGGAGTTCTGACTTCATTGTCTTCCTCTCCTCCATGCTTTGATCCTTTTTGTCCCCCCAAAATGATTCTATGGTCTGTTTGTGCTCCCTCATATTGCCAGTCAATTACTTGTCTTTTGAGCTCTTTGCCATGGTAGAACTCTGTTTCCAGTAAGGAGAGCTTTGTCCCAACTTGCTGGGGTTTTTACAAATGTTGTCAGAAGTCTGGGAAGGGTGCCCTCTCTATAGAGATCACACTGACAAACTGAAGTTTCTCACCCCAGGACCATTGCCCAAGAAAGTGACCTAGATCCAAGCAGGGAAAAGCAAATGTGATTCCCATCTCAATGGTTGCTTGGTCCTCCTATGAAATGTAAAGTAGGAGCTCTTGAGGCAGCCAAGTGGCAGACACTGCAGCCACCACACCTCTGCCATCTCTTGCCCCAGAGGCAGGGGCCAGACCATGCCCCCTTGTTTCCAACAGAGGTCCCCACTGACCTTTTACTTTCTTTTTGGTGTTCATGGGTTGAAAATTTTGGAAACTGCCACATAGCTGCTGGTGATTCACTGTCCTGAAGTCTGCTCTGGCTGCTTTTGCCTCACTGGGGCCAAAACTGTGTGGCTCTCAGGGAACTGTACTCGGCTCCCAGTGCTCTGTGAGGAACCTTCCCTGTTGGCCTTCCAGGCTGCCTTTAGTGGGAGATTTGTTTCTCTTTGTCACTTTGTGGGTTCTGTAGCTCTAAAATTTGTTTAGAATGATATTTTACAGGTATTTGAGGTAGTTGTAGGGATAGATAATGGAATTTCCTGCTTCTACTCTGCCATCTTGGCTATGCTCCTTCCTCTCCCATCTTTCAATGTAGAAGCTGCCAAGTCCTGTGTGATCCTGATGGTAGTTCTGCAATATCTGAATTGTTTCTTTCTTGCTGCTTACATTATTTTCTCTGTGGCCTGAAAAATCTGTAATTTGCCTACAATATTTCTTGGAGTTTTCAATTTGGGCTCTCTTTCAGGAGTTGTCCCGTAGATTCTTTCAATAACTACTTAACCTTCTGGTTGTAGGACCTCAGGGCAGTATTCAATTATGATTTTTTGGAAGATGTTACCCAAGCTCTTCTTTTCATCATGGCTTTCTGGTAGATCAATGATTCTTAGATTATCTCTCCTCAATCTCATCTCCAGTTCAGTTGTTTTCCAGGTAGATATTTAATATTTTCTTCTAATTTTTCAGTGTTTTGGTTTTGTTTGACTAATTCTTAATGCCTCATAGAGTTATTAACTTCAATTTGACTGATTCTAATTTTTAGCAAATTATTTTCCTTGGTTTATTTTTAAGTTCCTTATCCATATATTCAGATTTCATTTTTAGAGATTCATTTTCAACAGTTAGATTTTGAGCTTCACTTCCCAATTCACAAATTTTACTTTTACAGGAGTTGTTTTCTTCATTAATTTTTTTCTATTTTGCTATTGTAATTTTAATATATTGGTCAGTTTTTCTTCTGTCTCTTTAATTTGGCTTTTAAAATCCTTCTCGAGCTCTTCTAAGAATGATTTTGGGCTCGAGAACAACTCGTATTTTGAGGCTTTAGATATGAGGACAGGGTGAATTCTGTCCTTTTCTGAATTGGGTTCTTCTTGCTCATTCTAATAGGATTCTATTGTTTTTGTTTTTCCAATTTTCCCCATTGTGATTGCCAATTTCCTGGCTCTTACGTGGATTTCTGCTTCTGGGATACAGAGGACTGAAGCAGCAAGCACACTAGCACATCCAGGATGGCTGTTAGCACAAGTTCTTTGATCCATTTTTCTAAAGGAAAGTAAGTCAAATAGGGGTTAACCATCTTAATTTAATCAAAAATATAACATTTACCTCGTTCAGGGGAAAAAGTCAGCACCTTGAACTTTAGAGAAAATATGAACATAAGTTACAAGCAGACAAAAAATATAGACAGAGAAACAGACCAACAGACAGAATTTCCAGCTGTCTGACCATTACATCCATACCTTTTTAGTTACGAGAGAGAGAAGCACAAATATCTAGGTTGTCCATACCAGGGGTCTCAGAGGCTGCCCAGAAATTCATCTGGCCAAATCAAACAACTCTTCCCATGAGTGAGCCCCTAATCAAAACCTCTCATTAGGGTATATATAGACTTCTTGAGGGTCAGAGAATGCCATTATATTCGTGATCCACTGCCCAATCAAAAAGTAACATGTTGTGGGAGTTCCAAAAAAACAAGTCTCCCAACCCAAGGTCCATGTGATGACATTCAGCCTTTTAGGGTACAGAATGTATTTTCAAATCAGAGGACATAATCAAATTCACTTAAGCCTATCAAGGGGCAGGGAAGATCTTCAAATTTTTATTATCATTACAAGGGCTCTGACCCAGGTTTCACATGCTGGGAACTAGGGGCTTGGTTACTTGCTCTGTGTTTTAGCTGCTGGATGTGTAGACTAAGGCCAAGGGGAGAACTTTTAGGGTTTCTCTGGGGTTACATTGAAGCTCACAGCGTAAGATGTGGGGGAGGGGTGGTCTGGCCATTTCAGGATTCCTCCCCTCTAGCCCCTGGGCTAGAGCTCCCACAGGCTCACCTGTTGGTGGCTGGCCACACATTTTCACTGGTTGTGTGAAGGCACACCTGGGCTTCTGGTGTTAGTGCTGGCTGGCTCCACCCCATTGGGGTTTGGGATCTCCCACTAGTCAGCTGAGATTTTTTTTTTAAATTCCTCTCCTCCCCCCTTCACTTTAGCCTTGGCAAAGTCCTAGTCAGGACCTTCTTCTAGGACTCCTAAGCCTGCTGCTTGTTCCACTATTTCAGGATTTTACCCTGGGGCAATATTCCCTGGGTTTTCAGGGTTAGAGAGGGGATTAGAGCAGCTAGGGTTTACTCTGCCATCTTGGCTCAGGTTAGTGATTTTTAAATATCCAGACTGTGCACTAATATCCCCAGGAGCAGCTGCTGTTGCTGCCCCCATAGACCCTGTGCTTGTCTCTTACCCAGCTCCTACAGATCCCCTTTCTTGCAATGAGAGGTCTGAGATTCACCCCCTTGGTGGGTGAATCAGCTCACCTGGGCTTGCTCCAGCTCTGTGCTGCAGCAGGCCCTGGACTCCATCCTTGTCTGTGCTGTATCCCTAGACCTTATCTTTAAAAGACCAAGGTCTTCTACCCTGTCTGGGGCCATCTCTGGTCATCCTGATATATATCTGGCCATGGGATCCAGATAACTTCTGAGGAAAAAGTGTGCCTGGTGAACTTACACAGCCCTCCCTCACTTAAATCCAATTCACCTGTATGTCAAGTCATCACATGACGGCATGTCATCTTCAACATGTAGGGCAAACAACAACAACAACAACAGCAATTTTGGATCCAGTTTATTGTCTATCCAAAATTTCTATGCAAGATATATCTATATTGTTATCTATATGTATATCTGTACTATATCTATATCCATACACACACACACATACACACTAAAGTAGGAGCTCTATGTATTATCCATCCAACTTCATATCATGGCCTAGAAAATTGTCATTATTAATCTATTTCTTTATCTTTTCTCCCCCTTTATGGATAATTAGGCTTGTCAAGGTTCTTGAGTTGTGAGCTCACCAGGGTATACTTAAGTAGAATTGCCAACAGTTCTTTTAATGTGGCTTAATGTTGCCTTTGTTCTGTTTTGTTTTGGGCTGATTTCATGCTGTTGAACTTGCAGTCATTTAAAGTTGTCATATATTTAAAATGAAGTGGTTTATCAAAGTATTCCTCATTCTGTACTTCCTTAAATGATTAGTACAACCCAAGTTTAGGATAATACATTTATCCCCTAAATATCAAAAGCCTAAACAAAGTCCTTTTGTAATTTCTTACTTAATGTATAGGTTATTCAACAATCTCAAAGATTTGTTTAGCATGGACACTTTCTTAGAGACACTAATACATGGAGAAGAGTTTGTGAACAGGCTGCATTATGAAATGTTGATGCTTTCTAAGGACAAGCCTAGCTAAGCAGAGATTGACTCATCACAAGTTCAGCCAGATGGTGAAGGAATTTTATGGCCAGAGCAACTCATGGAGCAAATTAAAACATATATGTTTTAAGTCAATACATTTGCCTTTAGCTACTGGAGTTTGATGACAGAGTTTTGCAAAAGTGGGAAGTCAGTAGAAATATTAAGATATAAATAATGATGGCAATCTAAATTAAAAACTTTTTTTTCCAACAGCCAAGAAGTGGGCACATTCTGGAAATAATGAATTTGATCAATATCGATGTATTTCACAATAAAGGAATTCGTAATGATAATGATGGCAATAATTAACATTTCTCTTGTGCTTTAAGATATGGAAAGTACTTTAAATATATTATCTTTTTATATCCTTATGAAATCCTGTGAAGTTGAGGGTATGATTATTGGCTCCCTTTTATATATGAAGAAACTAAGGACCAACAACAGAGAAGGTAATAGACTTGCTCAAGGTCACATACTGATAGTAATTGTCTGAATTTGGACTTGAATTCAAGTTTTTCTGACCCTAGCTTCTTTTTTTTTTTTCTTTTCACTGTGCCCCTCATCTGCCTCTGAAGTTATGGCCAAATTGAGGAATGAATCATAAGACAAATCAGAGACAATTTTAGGAGTCAGTGGTGTTTTTGCTTTTCCCTTTATCTAAAAGCAACAAGACATAATTTTATGTGACAATTATTTAAAATAGTATTAGATAAAATTTATATACTGCTTTAAAATTTGCAAGGGTTACTTACATTAGCTAATTTGGTCCTCATAATATTTCTGTAAGGTACAAACTTCTATTAGTTGATATTTGAGGGAATAGAAATCTGAGGCAGAGAGGAGTTACACAACTAGCAGATATGTAAGGCATAATCTGAATTTGGACATTCCTGACTCTAAATTGAGCACTTTATCTACTATTCATTCTAGATGTTCAATCTGTATTGAAATTCGTGTGATAAACATGAACAAAAACACCAAAAAGATAATTGTAGTTTATGCCTCAAAATGTGGTTCAGAAAAAGAGAAATTTCACACAGAACTTGGAATCTAAATTTTATTTCAGTGTTAGAAACCACTTGGTATGTCTCACCCAATTAATTTTACAGATTGGACAACTAAGGTGTAGGAAGAATGTGGATTTTCTTTTAAAAAAATATTTTATTTTTCAGTTAAATGTAAAAACAATTTAGCACTTTTTAAAAAAAATTTTGAGTAATACATTCTCTTTCTCT
>CM053587.1:122278088-122300510 GCA_028646515.1 Pseudochirops corinnae
ATATATATATATATATATATATATATATATATATATATATATATGGTGAGTATGTGTCTATCTTATATATATAAGATAGACACATACATACGCACACTATACCTTGTAATAATTAACCTCATTGAATCACTTTTTTCCTGTTTACCTTTTAATTCTTCACTTAAGTCTTGTATCTGAATGTAAAATTTTCTATTCTATTCTGATCTTTTCAACAAGATAACTTAGAAGCCTTCTATTTGATTAAATATTCATTTTTGCCTAAAGAACTGGGTAGGTGATTCTTGCTTTTAATCCTAGATCCTTTGCCCTGAAGAATATCATATCTCAAGATGTTTCATCCGTTAATATAGAAACTACTAAATCTTGTGTTATTCCAACATTGCTCCACAATATTTGATTTCTTCCCCCCCCCTTACCAGTTGCTTGTGATACTTCCTCCTTAACTTGGAAGTTCTGTAATTTAGCTATAATATTTTTGGGTGTTTTCATTTTGGGATCTTTTTCAGGAGGTAATTGGTCAATTCTTTCAATTTCTAATTTACCCTCTGCTTCTAGGATATCAGGATAGTGTTTCTTGATAATTTCTTGAAATATGATTTTCTAAGCTCTTTTTTTGGATACCGATTTTCACCTCATCCAATAATTCCTAAATTGCCTCTCCTGTATCTATTTTCTATGACAGTTATATATTTCTTACCAATGAGATATTTTAACCTTTTTTTACTCTTTTTCTTCATTTGATTTTGTTTTATATGTTTTTTTTTTTTGGTGAATTATTTTCTTCAGTGAACTGTTGTGCCTCCTTTTCTATTTGGCCAATTCTTCATTTTAAGAAGGTATTTTATTCAGTGAAAATTAATGCATCTTTTGTCCCCCAAAAGGGATAATTCTGTTTTTTAAGGAGTTCTTCTCTTTAGTGGATGATAGTGCCTCTTTTATGATGTGGCTGGTTTTTGGTGTGTATGTATGTGTGTGGGGGGGGGGGTGGGCAGCAATTCTTCAGTATTTTTGTACCTCTTTTAACATATTGTTGAATTTTATCATGATTTTTATCATTCTCATTTCTTTCCCATATTTTTTTCTTTATATCTCTTACTTAATTTTTAAAATCTTTGTTGAGCTCTTCTAGGAATTCTTTGGAGTCCTGACTCCAATTTAAATTTTTTTTCTTTGAAACTTTTCATGTAGCTGTTTTGATTTTAATTTCTTCTGAGTTTGTGTTTTGATCTTCCCAGTTACACATTAACTTTCTATGGTCAGATTCTTTTTGCTGTTTGCTCATTTTTTCAGCCTATTTCATGACTGCTTACTTTATGTTCAACTTGGGTTCTCTTCTTAGGATATAAGAGAAACTTTCCCAAATATTGGGGTTTTTTTTGTGCTGTTGTTTTAAAAGCTAATTCTTGGTATCTCTAAGTTTTTAGTTCTTCCAAGTTGATAAGATAAAAAGAGAGGTTTTGTCACTACTTTTCTGGCCTATGAGTGCCCATAAGCACTCTTTTCTACCTTGGAACTGTGACTGAGTTCCCTGCTCTTGCTATTCCTACTCCTTTGCTCAGACTGTGACTCAGATTTAAGTATGTAGCAGAGTCCTGTTTCCAGTTGCAGGAAGGGGTCTCCCATAATCTCCTTCTAACCAGTTTCCTACCCCCTTTTCTATCTGTGAGCTGACATCTCTAGAAGCTACCTGGGTGAGGCAGTTATCCTCATGACCTCCTGCTGGTTTTCAGGAGTGTGTCATTTACTGGCCTGGCTTGTGCTGTTCTGTGCTCCACTCTCACCCCAGTGAGACAGACTTTTCCTGCAGGACTTCAAAGTTTTCTTGGAAAATCTCTTGGAAATGTGTTTGATCCTGTTCTTCTATTGTTTCTTCCCCTGCTGAATTTATTCTGAGGCATTATTTAAATGTTGTTTGGAGAGGAATATTGGAAAGCTCAAGCAAGTCCCTACCTTTACTCTACCATTTTGGTTCCACTCTCCAGGGATCTGATTTTTCCATAATCATTCTGCCTGTAAGTGACACTCTCAGGAGTCTAATTTGTGTCTTTCAACTCCAAATGTCACACCTTTTTCACTATGCCAAGCTTTTTTCTTAACATGCTTCAAATGAAACTACTGTATACATTAATGCCTCCTGATTTCATTGCAAAGGTATACATAGCAGAAAAAAAAAGAAAATACATTGGAAAAGATGTTTTAGGAGTAAAATATGTAAAGAGATTAAACATTTATGTACTACAGAAAGTTCACAACTACAAATCAAGAAAATTTTCTTTAAGAAGAGAGGACTGTGAATATTCTAATGAACAACATTACAAAAATGTAATTCATTAAATAACAAGTTAGGGCATAACTGATTGACAATGTAGGAGTTATTTCTCAATCAGATATCTTTATATAGTCAGATCTTCAACTTAGATCAAAGTTTGAAATCAATAACAAATTAGAGGAAAGAATAAAAATGTGTACAAAATACAGTGTACAATTAAAACTTTTCCAATTTGACCTGTTTACATAAGCTATCAATTGTGAAAATAATGAGAAATCATTAAAAGAGCAGTGATTGAAATAGACTATTTATACTTCCTTAAAATAGCTTACCAAAAAGAACAAAAGAACCCCATGGCTTCCAAGTATTTATGAAGTCAGGTTATTTGGTTGACAGCATTTAGAGGTGGAAAAAAAAACCTCAGAGTACATCTAGTTCAACTCTTTCATTATAGAAATGAAGAAAATTAGGCCCAAAATTGCTAGTGACCTTGTCCAAAGTTGTATAGGTAGAAAGTAGCATAACCAGAATTTTAATCCATTTTTTCTGAAGTCAGTTTCAGTTCCCATTATATTATAATATGCAGTTCCCCTTGATCTTATTATCAAATGAAGAGGTATCAGAGTCAACAATAACACTCATTTAGAACATGAATAGATTTACAAAATATTTTAGAGAAGACTGATAAAAGTTTTGGAGCAAAAATTGATGTTTATATAAAGCTTAGTGATTAGACCAAGTACTCCTTGGAGAATTAAAGGAAGAATTTTTTTTAAAAGATAACAAAAAGATGAAAAATGGGGGAAAAAATTACTTCATTACTTAAAATCCCTAGCTGGCAGAGTAGGTAGAGTGCTAGACCTGGAGTCAGGAAGATCTATCTTCCTTAATTCAAATCCGGCTTTAGAGACTTATTAGCTGTCTGATCCTGGGTAAATCACTTAACCCTGTTGGTCTCAGTTTCCACATCTGTAAAATGAGCTGGAGAAAGACATGGCAAACCACTCTACTATCTTGATATAGAAAACCCCAAATTGTGTCACAAACATTTGAACATGCCTGAAAATGTCTGAACAACAACAAATGGATTTCACTTTCTGGCTTTGAGTGACCCATTGTTTCAGATGCTGGACAGTGACCTGACAACTATGAATAGTTTGAATTTTTACCTCAAAAGCAAGGAGATTTTCAAACTTATATATTGATTAACACAACACATTATGTAAAAAAAAAATCTTCCTTAATTGCACAGTCATAACAATAGATATTGAGAAGCAATTAACAAAACAGTATTTTTTCATCCTAGCACTCAGAAAAGTCATAGATACCAAGGATTATTTTTAAAATCAGTCAAAAGTACGCATGTATGTATCTATCTATACACTTATATGCTGATATATATGCTAAAATAGAAGATAGAAGATAAATATAATTAGAAGAAAGCATTATTAATGATATGCAAAGATTAAATGATTTCTCATTAAATGCATAAGTAAAATGAAGATAAACTCTACACTGCAATAAGAAAATATACAGAAATTAAAAGCATAAACATTAACAAGGAGATACAATTATTACTTGCTTATGATGGATTACTTAATAATCTATTCAAATCAGAAATATAAAACCAAATGAGATAATTAAAAGCAACAATAAAAAACCCTCTAAAATCGTGGACATTTCTTAATAACAAAAACAAAATCCAAGAGGGAATTATATAGAGGGACACTTAAAATCTACAAAAATCATTTTAATAAGTGAGTCAATTTCTATACTCAAAGCAAATAAAATTACAAAACTATGATTAAAGAAATGGTAAATTAATTAATTTAAAGAATATTCATAGTGGGGATATACCAATATGGTAACAATAATACTGCCTAAATTAATTTATAGACAATACTATACAAATCACATTTGCAAAGCTAGGCAAGAAAATGAGAAAATTGGTTTGGAGGAACCAAAGGTCCAGAATAGTAATGGCAATAATGGTAAAATAAGTAAAAATTGAAAAAAAAACAACAGATCAGTACTCCAGATTTGAAATTATATAACAAAGCTGCAGTCATTGAAACTATTTGTCACTGGTTAGAAGATGAAACAAAAAATAAATTGATTGAAGAAATTAGATCAGGAATAATTTTTTAAAAAACAAAATAAATAACTCAAATTTCTGAAAACCTAAGAATAAAAATAACTTGAGAAAGAACTCCCTATTTGACAATTGGAAAGCAATTTGGTGTAAATTAAAATTAGCCAATAATTTTATCAATTAGTACCAGTAAGCTTAAAATGGTTATGCAAGCAGAATTGAAAAAGTCTCATAACTTTAAAAATAGGAGAGAAGGAAAACAGATGCAATAGCTACAGGTGTAACAGGGGAAATACCCATGGGTAGAATTCTTAACAATGAATAGAGGGGATCACAGTAGGAGAAAAAACAGAATTTAGATTTAAAAACCCACAAAGATTTAAAATGGTTTTGGGCAAATAAAGACAATGAATATAGTATAAGAATAGAAAGTACAGAAAAAAGGAAAATATTTATAGCAAACATCACTGATAAAAGACATATATAAGCTTTTTTTGTTTTTGGTTTGTTTTATGGATAGATTTCTCATTTTACCATTTCAGAGAATTAATCATAACTTTTTTTTTCCCCCCAATTAGGATCTACTCTGTGTCTTATGGTCTCTATTGCTTGGGGAGTACAGAGCTTAAGTGACTTCTAGTGTCAATCATCTACTATATGTCAGAAGTGGGACTTCAACTCAGGAGTTTCTCCCTCTGAGATAAGTTCTGCATAGGAACTTAGCACAAATATATATTCCTACAGACATTCCCACATCCCATTAGATAATTTATCAAACAGTATGAACAACTTTTAAATAATTAATTTTGAGATAAAATGACCATTTGAAAAATATTTTCTAAATCTGTAATTGTTAGAGAAATGCACATTAAATTGTCTCTTGCTTATCTTTGTTTTTTATATTTATCTTATTCTAAAAGTGGTATACTGAGGTCTCCATAATTCTAGTTTTATTTTCTAATATTAATTCATTTTCTCTAGTACTTTTCAGCATCTAATTTCTCCATTTATCTTTTGTTGATAAAGTCTATTTTTTCCTTTATCCTTGTCTGACATCTGTAATTTCATCTTTTTTTGTGTGTTTAGTTCAAATGAATCAAGTGGCTCTCAGGTAAATAATGTATTCTTTATTTTTATTACATTAAATCAATCCTAAGGTATCACTTCATGCATAGTGAATTGAAAATCATGATAAAAGAAACAAATCATAACCTGGGAAGAGCAAATATTGGGAGGAATATGGGAACACATGAATGTTAATATACACTTGGTGAAGTTGCAAAATGGTATAATTATTATTTTTTATATCTGTTAGAAGCATGACCCTGCTCCTACCCCTTCCAAATTAATGAAACTGGTTAGTCCTTTCACCTGGTAGTCTCACTATTGGGACTTTAACTTTATGAAATAAAAGTTAAAAACAAATCTCTCATCTAAATAAATGTGTTTATTCCTACATATTGGTGGAAGAAAATACATAAAAATAATTAGTATACCTGAATGAAGGTTGCTCAAAAAAGGCAAATGATTATAAAGTAATATTATTTTGTGGTAAGAAATGATGAATATGAGTAATTTAGAGAAATTTGTATAAATTAGTTTTGAAAGAAATAACCAGACCAAGATAAACAATATGTATTATGACTTCAAAAAATAGAAATGAAAAGATCTTTAAAAGCAATTTGAACTGAGTAACCAAAAAACTAATGAAACCTGAAGAAGAGATAGAAAAATGTATTTCCCTGATCACAGTAAAGAAATTGGACAATACTTGGTTAGAGAGTTGTATATATTGAAAAATTTGATCTCTGTTTTGAGTGTTTTGCTTTTTTTTCTCCTTTATTACATAGGAACATAGGTTGGTAAAGTATTGACTTTGATTAAAAAAAGGCACAAATAGAACGTATTTTTTAAAAATAAAGTATTTAAAGTAAGTGGTTAAAAACTAAATTGTATGTGTATTGAATTAGAGAAATCTGATTCAAACACATGTGTGAGTGTGCAAGATAGAGTGGACTGCAAATGTAACACGAATCAATAATATGTCAAGTAAAAAAGTTAATGAATTTCCAGATTGTAAAGTTATTCTGTATAGGGAAGCAGTGGTAATTTTATATTTTAATATTTATAATTTCATGTTTTCCCCTGACTAGGCCAAATCTTGAATATCACTCACAATTGTAGTCCACACATTTCAATAGGGACATGGACAATGTTCTCCATAGGAGGATTTCCAGAATAATAAAGAGACTTGAAATCATGCCATCTAAAGGAATGAATAAGCATTAATCAAATTTAAAAAATTTAGAACTACCACGAAGAAGCTTACATTCTAATAGAGGCAAAAGATATAGAGGCCAGAGGGGAAAAAGTTTTTACTGGAGTGTCTCAGAAATGGTAATCCAATCTATAGAACAATTCACTGACATGCACTTTTCAGAAACCAGAATTGTATTGTTTTAATTATTTTGACCAAGGTGAAATTTGGTGAAATTTCAGGTGAAATCAAGGTGAAAACTTTAAGGTAAAGTAGGAGGAAAAGGAAGCAATGACAATGAATGACAAAATGTAGAGGATGGACAACTAAATGAGATAGGAAGCTGATGAGTTTTGTTACTAGCTAGGTATAGTGGGTTAGCTGAGTTTCCTCAGATTTACTAAACAGTAAAGATAGTTTAGCCCCAGGGCAGGAGTGCCAGAGCTTAGTAAATTATTTCCTATGCACTGGGGGCATGATATCTGACAAAAGGGTGGGAAGGAGACATCATACTAATAGATTTAACTGACATCAAAGCTACCTGATAAAATGTGCAGATATCCAAATAGTTAGATAAATCTTTTTCCCTCTTTCATTTTAATTGTCATATAACCATACTATAAGATAGAGTTACTCAATAGGGTTGGTTCATGTTCCTCCCTGTGGAAAATATGCCCTTTCTTCATAACAAAAAGCTCCTTTAGAGTGAGTCCTTGATGTTCAGCAATGCTTCTCATGGAGAATTTCCAATCTAAAAAAAAAGGTTGAATTGATTTTCTAAACAGTCTGAATTCCCTAGAAAATTGCTTCAAGAACAACTTCACTTTGCCTAGGCAAATGTGGCTCTAAAAGTATAAAAGCAGTGGGAAACATTAATACCATTAAAGTTTTATTCCATGGTACCAAAGTGCTAAAAACTAACAAAATAACAAAATAATACATTATGCTATTTTATATTTTAATCATGTTGTAAATATATATAGTGGCTATTTGCAGCAATCTTATATTTATTTTTTCAACTTGGAAATAATGAAAACTATCTCAAAATGAAAATAGGAAACAAAATAAGTAGGTCAAATTGAAATTATAGATTTAAAGTTTGGAACATTTTTCCTCACCCATGAAATGGAAAGAGAGGTAATATACTTGATAGCTGTGTGACTCTGGGCGAGTCACATAATCTGGATCCTCATTGGTAAAATGAGCTAGAGAAAGACACAACAAATCACTCTAGTATCTTAGCCAAGAAAACTCCAAATGGGGTCAGAAGAGTCAGATAAGAGTAAGAAGACTCTACAACTACAAGACTAAAAAATGTGCCTCCTTAACAGTCATCTATGTGATGTCTGACCAACACATACTCATGTGAGTTATACCAAGGACTAATAATGACACTTGGATTTTCCTACCTTACAGAAGTATAGAAAAGAGGTAGAACGCAATACCCACTTAGACATTCAACTCGACTAATCTACTGTAAGCAGCAAGCACCCTCCAGTGTACAGAGCAGACCATCCTCCAGGGAAGGTATTTCATTTCTTCTTTTTGTATTTTGAAAATAGATTGCTTTTTTCTTTCCTGTTTACTTTGGGCTTTTCAATGAGTTTTGTGACTTGACTAACACTTCCAGAATTCAGATGCCAATACCAAACGCAAAAATCTGGTGAATACTCCACTTGCAGACCCAAATTCCATGCATCTACCCTGAAACACAAAACAAGGTTAAAATGAAAGCAGTAAAAATAGAAATGAAACTTAGGACTTCACTGCTAATCACTTATTATAATTTTATAATGCTCAATTTTTTTTTTGGAGTGGGGGAGGCAAGACAGTTGGGTTGGGTGATTTGCCCAGGGTCATACAGCTAGTGTGTTGTGTGTCTGAGGTCGGATTTGGAGTCAGCTCCTCCTGACTCCAAAGCTGGTCTCTGCTGGCTATTCCACCTAGCTGCCCCTTCATGCTTATTTTTTTATATTAAACTTAGCTTTAAACAAGACCAGTTTTTAAAACTTTATGACTGAATAGATGAACTGTATAAAAGGTGGGTAAATCTTTTTAAATTCTTTTTTGTGTCCTCTTTAATTTTCTTTTTTTTTATTCACCTATGTATTTATATTCCCTTCAGTACAGTTGGATTTAGTATGTGCTGATTTATTTATACTTTGCTTCATATCATATTTTATTTTGAAAATTTATTAAATTTAATTGGATGAGCCAATCCCCAGTTGTTTTCTTCCCTATTGGTGAAGGGAGTAAGAGAATAAGGATCCACAGTGAAAAATAAGGCTGCTATAAACAAAGAAACAAAAAAAACCAGAGGTAATGTGATGTCATAAGAAATGAAGTATACTTGCTGTATGACAAGCTGGAAACCCATCCTAGTCATTTCAATTTATTTATCTTAGATTTAGTTTCCTCATTTTCAAAATCAGAATTATGCCAGAATGACCTACTTCAAGGAGTTATTATGTGGATATACTTAAAAATGCCACAACAATTAGAAATGATTAGTTGAGTGTCAATAGGGGAAAAATCATGTATAATATTTATTTATTTAGTTAGTTAGTTATTTCTACCATGAAATTACCCTAGGAAATGATGGGCATTTACAGTCCATTACTGTATTCCTTGTGGGAAATAGCTTGGAAATAATCTGGGAAATCAGGGAGTGAGGCAGGGAGAGGCAGAGAGATGGACACAGAGAAGTAGAGACAAGAAAAAAGAAGGAATATTTTTTTTCTGACTGCAAGCCACCCAGAAAAAAATTTTGGAGCTTGATACAGTGCTTACAAGAAGTAGCAATTATTATGTCTATTCTGTGCGGTAAGCTGTAAGAGCACCAGGCATTACCATCTGCCCTGCTTCTGTAAACTTCATGACCCTTGAACTGTAATCTGACCTAATGATATATCCTAAGGACCCCTGGGACCAGTGTCACAACTGTATTCCAAGTCACAGGAGAAAGACAGGGGAATTTACTTTTATAAAGCATCTACACTTTACAAATATTATCTCATTTAATCCTCACAACAACCCAGGGGAAAAGATAACATTATTACTATTTTACAGTTGAAAAAACTGAGGCAGACTAAGGTGAAGTTAATTGCCTAGAGTTACTTAGCTAGTAAATGTCTGATGCTGGATTTGAACTAAAATTTTACTGACTCCAGGTACAGAAGCTTTCCACTGCACCACCTAGTTTTCTCATTTTCCCCAACTGCAAAATGGAGATAAAAATATCTATCTTTCATATTTATTGTGAAGGTCAAATGAGATAAGATTTGTAAAGAACTTAGCACAGTTCCTGGAATGTGGTAGGTACTGAATACATGTTTATTCCTTTTCATCTCCCCGCATCTGCCCTGCAACTGTTCTTCTTTTATGTGTTGACTCCTCGATTTAAGAGTATAAACTCTCCAAAAGCAGAGACTGTCTTGCTTTTTCTATTTTTATCCCCATCACTTACACAGTTCTTGGCAAATAGTAAATGCTTAATAAATGGTTTTCCATTTATTCATTTATTCATGGGCTTCTGAGGGCTCTTCCAACTTTGAGATTCTGTGACAGTTACCATCAATGAGGAACTACAGAGAAGTATAAAGTGAATAATAATGAGTATTGATGTCTGTTCTCAAATGCCAATTGGCATATGAAGGGTTTTGTAAATTGGTAATAATACACAGGATGATACTATATGGTATAATTTCCAAACATTGTTCTTACAGGAAACCAGGTAGAACAATGGAGACACCCTTGGACCTATCATCCTTGTGCTTTATAAAAATACCTCCCATAGAACTTATGATCTTCATGTATTTCAGATAAAATAACAGAGCTATTGTCTTTTCATACAATCATTAACTTATAATTGAAATATATAAGAAAAGCATTTCTGTGAGAATGTTATGAAGAGCTAAGAGATAAATAATGAGTCATCTGTATTATTATTTTTCATTAATGTGCTTATGTAATTGTATGGCAGTCAGAATGACATAGAACAATGGTGGCGAGCACTTTTGAAACCAGGGAGGCCTGAATTTGAGTCCTATCTGTGTAAAGCCAATCACAAGCAGCATTCCTGATGACTGCTGCTGTGAATAACTTTAAAGATATAAAAGCATAGTATAGTGAACTCTCTATTTATTTGGCAATAAAATAAAGCATAACATTCAAGAAACTAAAGCACAACATTCACAACAGCATAACATAACAAGTTGTTACTAAGGTGGCCACAGTTTTAAACAAAACATAGCATTCATTATATCTTATAGTCATCTTTAAGGGGTAACATAAAATACAAACACAATCTATCCCTAAGTTAAAATAAATCACAATCTCCTCAGTCAATGCAGAGTATCCAAGTAAAGTTCTCTTTCTTCTTAACTCCAGGCTGACTTTGAAACACCATGGCTCCTCCCACTCTTGCCTGGATTAACATGTAGGCAGCTCTCTACTGTTATTTCATATCTCAGCTCACAGGAACTCCTCCACTCCAAGCCCTTTGTAGTTTCTGTTTCTAGTAAGACCAAGGTTAACAGAGAGACAAGAATATTTACACATATTACTAGCCCTATCATCTCAATTCACTTTTTGTTTGAGAAATCAAACACAAATCAACAGAATGCTTCTATCTGACAAAGTAAGATTTACACCAATCAAAAGTGCTTTTGTCTGATAAAGTAATACAGGTGAACAGATAGAATGCTTCTCTCTGACAAAATAACACAGATCAACAGAAAGAACAATGAACTCGCAAACATTCTCTCAGTTCTCAGAAAGTAACACAGATAAACGGAATGCAGAAATCACAAATATTCTCTCTCTCTTAGTTCTGCTCACTCTCAGCTCTGCTCAGGCTTTTCTGTGCTCTGTTCCACCCTTCCTGTTCTGCTCCTACAGCAAACTCCTCCCACTTTGAACTATGTGATAACATTAGACAAATTAAGGAGAGGGAAGGTCTATAAATTTCCTTAGGTCTATTAAGGGCAACACAATGTATACTGTTTCCAATGAAGATTCTTGATTCAAAGTTGAGGTTCAAAGGCATCTTAATAGTTAAAACAAACAAAGTACTATTTTGCTTGCCATTACATTTTATAATACATACTGACTATGTGAACCAGGTTTTACAAATATTTTTTTTTTCATTTACTAACCATGATAGGGAGGTGCTATTTTTATTCCTACTTTATAGAGCAGAAAACTGAGCCATATAGAGGTTTAGGTGATTTACCCAGGGTCATATAAAAAGTACATATCTGAGACTGGATTTGAAGACATCTTACTGACTTCCTAGTGCTCTATGATTGTCATGTATCATGTATATGTGTGTGCATGGATACATATGTGCACAGGTACATATATACAAGTGCATATTATTACCCATATGTGTGCATGTGTGTATACATATATGTGTGTATACTATGTAATATTGTACTACATGGAATGACATGTGTGTGTGAGTGTGTGTGTGTGCAATATACAATATTTTACTACATAGAGCAATACTGAACATATTGCTTTATCAATATGTGATTCTCCTTGGGAGGAATTTCTTCTATTTCTTCTACTTGAAGCAACTAGTTAGTACAGTGGATAAAGTGCTGGGCCAGTATTCAAGAAGACTTGGGTTCAAATATGACATCAGATACTTCTTAGCTGTATGACTCTAAGCAAGTCACAGCCTCTGTTTGCCTAACATTCCTCAAGTGCAAAATGGGGATTGTTGCGAGGATCAGATGAGATAATTATAAAGCACTTTGCAGAACACCTAGCATATAAAAGGAACTATATAAATTTGACTTTTTTTATTTTTAATTTTTATTTACTGCTGCAGAACATCACTTCAGTTCCAGCATGTATCTTTCTGTATCCACAGGATATTTCAAAATATTTACAATCCAATGATCACAGTAAATGATATATTTTTTTTTATTAGAGATACAGATTACAACATCTTTGGAAAATTCATTTGCATTTAGGATTGATTCAAGAGGATTTCTACAAACTTAAGAAAACAAACTGATTAATTGAAAATCTGAATTTTAATTAGGGAGGGGTGGTTTAGGGATTTTGCTGAACTCAAATTGAATCTTAAAGTGGTTGCATGAAATTTGGACAAGAGGATTCTTGTTATGCTAGCATCTCTACCATAGACATCAGGTTATATTTTTTTTTCTTTAAAGGGTATTGAAAAGGAGGGGTGGAGTCAAGATGGCAACATAGAAGCAAGAGAACTCAGTAAGCTCCCTCCATAACCACCTCAAATACCTATAAAATATGACTCTAAACAAATTTTAGAGCTCCAAAACCCACAAAAGTACGGGGAAACCAAGGTCTCACTGAAGGCAGCCCTGCTAGTGGGATGGGAAGGGCTCATCACAGTGATCTGGGAGCCAAGACCAGTCACGGCTTCAGTCCCAGGGCCGCCAGGACAAGCTGCAGCTGAAGCATTTGGGAGAGTGGATCACTGGCAGCTGTGGCAGTTTCCAGAATTAACAACCCATAAGAATCAAGGATAAAGTGAAAGGTCAGTGGAACTTGGCTAAATTTTGGGGAGAAAAGTGAGTAGGGCCATCTGCCCCCAGGGCAAGAAAGCAGCAGAAGCCGCATTGCTGTAGCTGCCTCCACATGGCTGCTTCAGAGCTTCTGGCCTACAGACTGCAGAGGGGCCAAACAGTCACACAGAGGCTAAGTGCTCTTGCCTTAAGCTGCCTGGATTGAGATCGCGGTCTTGGGTGGTAGTACTGAGCCATGTGATCTGTGAGCAAAGCTGTTGGGAATTGCAAAGATAACAGGCTCCTCTTACATCTGGCAGCTGCAAAATCCCCAGGGATTTGGGACAAAGCTCTCCCCTCTGGAATCAGAATTCTACTGAACCCCAAAGTCAAGTAATTGACTGGCAACATGAGCAGGCAAAGGAAGAAAAGAAAGAACAGCAATCCAACTTTAGATGACTTTTTTGGGGGACAAAAAGGATCAAAGCATGGAACAGGATGAAGACAACAGAATCAGATCTCTGGTACCAAAGCTTCCAAGAAAAATGTAAACTCTTTCCAGCACGTATAGGAGCTTGAGAAGGATTTTGAAAACCAAATAAGAGAAGTGGAGGAAAAATTGGGGAGAGAAATGAGAATGATGCAAGAAAAACAAGAAAAGAGAGTCAATAATCTGACTGAAGAAAATAACACCTTAAAAAATTGATTAACTCAGATGACAAAAGAGACCCAAAAAACCTATGAAGAGAAGACCTTAAAAAGTCGAATTTACCAGATGGAAAAAGAATCTCAAAATCTCTCTGAACAGAATAATTCCTTCAGAATTATAGTGGACCAAATTGAAGCAAATGACTTTATGAGAAATCAGGATACTATTAAACAGATCCAAACAAATGAAAAAATAGAAGGCAATGTGAAAGATCTCCTTGGAAAAACCATTGACCTGGAAAATAGATCCAGGAGAGATAATTTAAAAATTATGGGACTACCTGAAAGCCATGATCAAAAAAAGAACCTAGAAATCATCCTTCAAGAAATTCTCAAGCAAAATTGCCCCGATATTTTAGAACCAGAAAGCAAAATAGAACTTGAAAGAATTCAACATCACCTCTTGAAAAAGATCCCAAAAAGAAAATTTCTAGGAATGTTTTAATCAGGTTCCAGAGTTCCCACATGAAGGAGCAAATATTACAAGCTGCCAAGAAGAAACAATGAGAGGTGATGTTGAATTCTTTCAAATTCTATTTCACCCTCTGATTCTAAAATATCAGGGCAATTTTCCTTGAGAATTTCTTGAAGGATGCTTTCTAGGTAATTTTTTTTTGATCATGGCTTTCAAGTAGTCCAATAATTTTTAAATTTTCTCTCCTGGATCTATTTTTCAGGTCAGTGGTTTTTTCAAGGAGATATTTCACATTGCCTTCTATTTTTCCACTTGTTTCAATCTGTTTAATAGTATCTTGATTTCTCATGAAGTCATTTGCTCTTCTCTAATTCTGAAGGAATTATTCTCTTAAGAAAGCTTTTGAGATTCTTTTTCCATCAGGCAAATTTGACTTTTTAAGGCATTCCTTTCCTCATTGGCTTTCATTATCCACTCAAAGAGGGAAATATAATCACAAACAGTTGAAATTAGAAATCTATCTTAATTGAAAATGATGTGGGGGGGGAGAAAGATCAGATAAAGAGGGTGACAAAAGGGACAGCAGATCAAGGGAGGTGATAGAAGCAAAACAATAGTGAAGTGGGAAAGGGTGACAGAAGAAAGAGGACAGATGGGAAGAAGAATACGATGGAGAGAAATACACAGAATAATTATAACTGCAATGGGATGAACTCTCCTATTAAATGAAAGTGGATAGCAGAGTGGATAAAAAATCAGAATTCTACAACATGTTGTTGACAAGAAACACACTTGAAGCAGACCTCAGAATAAAGATAAGGGGATAGAGCAGAATCAATTATGCCTCAGCTAAAGTGAAAAAAAGCAAGGGTAGCAATTCTGATCTCAGACAAAGTAAAAGGAAAAAATAGACTTAAATAGAAAAATAAGGAAGGAAACTAGAATTTGCTAAAAGGTAACTTAGACAGCAAAGCAATATCAATACTAAACATATGTGCACCAAGCGGTATAACATCCAGATTATTGAAGGAGAAGTTAAGTGAGCTATAGGAAGAAAAAGACAGCAAAATTATACCAATGGGGGACCTCAACTCTTCCCTCTCTGAACTCAATAAATCCAACCAAAAATGAAACAAGAAAGTAACTAAAGAGGTAAATATAATACTTGAAAAATTAGATATGACAGACTTTTGACATCATGAAGGCATAAAGGGGTACATCATAAACAAATTGGAAGAGCAAGGAATAATCTAACTCTCAAATTTATGGTGAGGGTCAGAATTCATGACCAAACAAAAGATAGAGAGTGTTATAAAGTGTAAAATAGGCAATTTAGATTATATTAAGTTAAATACCTTTTGTACAAACAAAATCAATGAAACTGAGATTAGAAGGAAAGCATAAAGATTGGAAACAATCTTTTCCATAAGTGTCTCTGATAAATGCCTCCTTTCTCAAATACGGAACTGAGTGAAACAAGAATATAAGCAATTTCCCAAATGAAAAATGGTCAAATGATAGGAACAGGCAATTTTCAGATAAATAAATCAAAGTTGTGTATAAGCATATGAAGAAGAGCTCTAAATCACTTTTGATTAAAGATGTGCAAATTAAAACAACTCTGAGGTACCATGTCACATGTATCAGATTGTCTAATGTGACAGAAAAGGAAAATGATAAATGCTTGAGGAGATATGGGAAAATTGGTACACTAATGCATGCTCTGTGATGTCGTGAACTGATCCAACCATTCTAGAGGGTAATTTGTAACTATGCCTAAGGGGTTATAGAATGAGCATACTCTTTGATTTAGCAATGCCACTATTAGTTCTGCATCCAAAAAGGATCATAAAATGGGGAAAAGGCCTATATGTGCAAAAATATTAATATTTATAGCAGCCCTTTTTGTAGTATAGAAGGAGAGAAGAGTTTTTGTAACTATGTTTCATAATCCTCAAGTGACAGTGATATCAAACAGAGTGGACCAGGAGATGACAATGCTTCCAGAATTACTGAAGGATACACATGGATACATATGGGTATAGAAAGTTAATTGCTTGCATTTGTCTGCCAGTGATGACCTTAAGAATCTACTTGCAATAACTAGGAATTGTGAGTTTACCCTTTGGCTACATGTGGTTAAAATTTTATTCTAAATGTAAACCCACTGTTCCCCAGAACTCTGAATTCATATGTGGAAGAATACATACCATACAGTTAAAAAGATTGTATTGCCCCAAATGATTATATTATATCATCTCAGTAAATACATTGTTTAAGAGCTAACCAAGACCACTAATTGTCATTGATAATCACATTGATGATGAATATGAGTGACGATACTAGAAAATCATTCTAGCCCCTTAAAGATATTCCAAGAATAGGAATAACTAAGAATAGTAGTCAGACACGTTCTGGGAATATAAGTAAGAACAGCATTAAATCCTTTGAGTGAAAAATGGATTGATTTTTGATGAAAGATATATTATATATATGATTTTTGAAAGGAATAATGCAGTTTTCCCATCAGCAGCAATATAGAACACCAGAATTTAAAGCATAATTTCTATTTGCACCTAGAAGTAAGGCTGGCTGAAGGCATTATGTACAGAGGATTTTTGTCTGAGAGAGAATGTTCCTGGGGCCCTTTCAACTAGGAAGGGAGAAATTAGTTAAAGTTATAACATATTCTCAAGAATGTTAGAGTGAGAGGAGAAAATAATTCTAATATTGAAACTGGCCTAAAGAAATTTATGCAATTTACATGAGACATTTTGGTGCTATCTTTCTACCAATAAGAAAGAAATTTCTAGATATTATCTTTTATAGTGATTACTATAACATACAATGGAATAGTAAGTATATGTCTAATAAGTAGAATCACGTCTTTTAGATCCTAGAATTAATTTCTACATGTATTATAAAGGTAAAAGAGAGACATATCTAATAATACAATAAGAGTGAAGAAAGAACTTATTTTCTGATCTTATCTGAACTTATTTAATATGTAGCTTTTAAAATAGTTGGTCAATAATAAGCCCAATAGGAGAAAGCTGTCAGTTACCTAACGCAGTGTCACTCTTATGTCAGATGATTCTGGCCTGCTTCTCTAGTACAAGTGTCACAGATACCAAGGCTCCTTAAGAGTCTGCCCATTTTGGTAAACTTTTAATAAACGTTGCTTTTCTTTGGCTGAAAAAAATTATAATAATAGACCCAATGAAAAATGTATTTTGGCTTTAGAAGACATTTCATCTTTTGTCCACTGGGAGACTAATCCATTAGTAAAATCTTTTTGGGTATTACTATGTTTGAGAACAAGAATTTAACCATAGATAAATATGGATATAGATATAGATTTAGATGTAGATACACACACATACATATATATATATATATATATATATATATATATAAACATATATTTAATTGTTTTAGTTTTCAAGTTAGGAAAGTAGAAAGTAATCAGAGGAATAATAAGGAAGACTTCATAGTTCTTCCAACAGCAAAAGAACATGGTGATTTATGCTTCATGAATTTGCATGTCATCCTTAGTCTAAAAGGGCCAGGGTCTCTCATTGCATCCTGAGTCGTCTCCTGTAATCCTGATGAATATCAGGTCACTGGATCCAGATATTTCTGGGGGAGAAAGTGAGACTAGTGACCCTGCACAGCCCTCAGTCACTCAAAGCAAAGTCAGCTGCAAGTCATGTCATCATTTTCCCTGGTACCATGGTCTTCTTCAAAAGGAAGGACAAACACAATGATGATTTAGAGATATTAGGGGAAAAAATACCACCCCTTGAGGGAAATATCTCTTTCTGTTGAAACTGTGAGCATAGAGATCTCCCCTGAGGGAAATTTTCTTCTCCATTTTTGATTACCATTATTTAAAGTCAAGAAATTAATGAGTTAATGAGTTACATATCTACTAGGCAAAAAACCTTATCCTTTCAGTCTTTTAATAGGTGTAAGGCAATGTTATCTATCTTTCCATCTATCTTCTATATCTATCCTTATAGGTAGATATATATACACACATATGTACATATATGTTTCATTAATTAAGAGAAAGCATTATGACAATGAAATTTTAATACACTACTCTAAATTTGTGTCTTCAATGAAAATTAATATTATGAGCCCTTATATCATGCAACAAGGTCTCAATATTGTGATTACACATATAGTAATAATATTTTAGAAGGGAAGAAATGTTGTTTACATTCCAGTTAGAAATTACCTTATGACATTTTTGCCTAATTACTTCATGAGCTTATCAAGTGTTTTGTAGTCACCCAGACGTGTTTGTTTATCTTTGAGGGAGAAGATTAAGAATTTGAACACCATAATTATATTAATTCACACTTGAAGCTTAAATGAGAAAGCAATATGTGATGAAAAAGCACAAAAAAGTGTGCCTGTTTTTATTCAGAGAAAAATGCAATTTAGTGACCCACTGACTTAGAAATCCTGAGTTATTAGCTAGCAGTGCAAAAGGCTAGAAAGAAGCACTGATGTCCAGGCAGTATATTTGGAAACTCAACCTTATGACTCTAATGATAGTGAAATCCCTGAAGGGAAGGAGGAAAAACAAAAGAAAAAAGAGCAAATGTTGCTTTTAGTGCAATGATAGCCTCTTATCGGAGAATTTGCAGCAATGCTTGAATTATAGAGTTGCCACAATGAGTTTTTACTGATAATACAGAGAGCGCTAGGAGGCAATGTTTCTAATGCATGATACAACCCTCTGCTCAGAAGCAGAGTGTCCTTCACCTGATGTCCTTTCTTTAGAAAGTGAGACTGAAATGGTCTCTATGCCAAATGAAAAGTTAAAATCATGGCCCAGAGCTAATGATCTTTCAAGTGTGTGCACATTCAGTTCACCAGTGAATTGCTAAGTTTTTTAATTGGATCATTGGGTTATATTTATTTCAGTTACCTTGAGAGAAGTCTATCTTTTCTATTTATGCCATGCTGTTCAAGGGTCAAGAGACACCTATGGTTAAATCTTTGAATGTTTGTGAAAGCCTCACACCATCAGTCAAATTATCTACCAGATATGAACTGTGATAGATCATTTAAAACACAAGCATGTGAATTTCTTCCCCTTAAAATGTTGAAGTTTTCATGGAGATGAAAGTCCATATTTTTCAGGGTCTGCTGCTTCTTTCACATTAATTAACTAACTGAAGTTAAAATGGATGCACTGTGACTTCTGGAACTGCTGTTGTTTGTGCTGTCACTAGGAAACTGTCCAAGAAAACAAGAAATGAAACTTAAAATCATTGGCTGGAGATACCATTTGCACCTTAAAAGCAAAGTTCTTCCTAAAATTATCATTTAATGATATATTTTCTTCCATAAGTTAGCAGGCGTCTCCATGACTATTAAAAAAATTATCCTGTTGTGAGCATGAATAACTTTTCATGTGTAGTGAGAATAGAATATTTTTAGTAAAGAGCAAACTTTAAACTGTATCTACTGTGCCAACTTTTAAAACCTAGAGTCTTACGGAAGTAAAAAGTGAGCACTAGATTTTGAAGAACAGGAGGAAAAAAAATAACCTTCATATAAAGGGTTTGAAGTTTGAAACTTCTGATGCTCTGTGTGAACTTTGTATAGGGGGAAAAACAATTTTAGGAAAGGTTTTGTTTAGCAAGTGGATTTTTTATATTCATTGTCGTCCCCACTCCCATTTCATGCACTCCTTTTTTCCCTTCTTCACAACTGGATATGCCCAACAAAGAAAGATTTTTTTTTTAATGTCTAATAAAACTGGTCTTTAAAGTGATTCATTTATTTATTCATTTAGTAAAGTATTGATCATCTACCATATATAAGGAACCTTTCTATGTATTAATAATTGTTGAATGAATGAATCAATGAATAAATAACTGAATGGACAGTAATAATTTCAATGACCACAGAATAATCTTTTATATCTTTCCTTTCTGTCAATCAAATCAAAGAGGTATTTCTGCATGAAGTCCCCTTTCAAGTCCCTTCAATTCCCATTCAAGGAAAATAAAGAAAAAAAAAAAGGGGGGGGAAGGAGGTTGGCAGATATCCAGTAAAACCAATATTTCCACCTAGAACAAAACAATTAGCTATAAGAGAACAGAACTATGCAATATCTTAGGGGAGTAAAAAATTATCAAGGGACTGGCACACCTAGGAACATGACATATACTAAAGTTTAGTCTGTTTCATCTCCTGTCATGTCTACTAAATTCAAAAAGATCATTCAAGCTGAATAGATTATTGTAGAGTCATATCTACAGCCCTAGGAATTTGGCCAAACAGAACAGAACAAGAGCTACAAAGTGTGTTTGGAATTTGTTCCTATTTAGACAATGCCATCATTATAGGGAAAATTTATGGAAAGCACTTAGAGAATCTGAGCAAAGTGCTATGGAGTCCAGAGTAACAGGGACTTAGGGCAAACAAGGCAAAATGGGATTTCTTTAAAGAGAAAATTGAGTCCTGTGTCAAGGTGATGGATGCAAAGGCCATATTGGGAACAGGATAAAATAGAATCTATCAAAAAAGAAAAGAAAAGAAAAGAAAAGGTTCCCTGCTAGACTTAGCTCTGGGATTTATAAACTGCTTTTGCCAAATTTCAAAACTCTCTGAGTCAGAAAATGGCAATGGAGTGGAATCTATATGGAAGCATTTGGGAATGCCAGGTTTCATCATTTATGGTAGTTTTCATGGATTATGATCTGAAACTTCTTTCAAAAGATACCTTTCCCAAGCACTAACGCAGAGAGCAAGTTCATTTATCCATTTTGAAAATTCCTAGAAACCTGTTGCACTAAATAGTTCAATAAATAAATAACCTGGTATTTGGAATTAGACAAACAAAGAAGTTTAAATCATTTGGTAACACTATCCTCTATTACAGGTCACAAAATTGTGAATTATCACCATTGAATACAGATATCCCAACAAATTAAAAGTTTTTAGGAAATAAACAAAGGGTCAAACTATACTTCCATTCACCTAGGAGATACACCAGTAGTAAAATATTACAGCAATAAATAGATATAAAGTAAATAAAAGTAAAATGTTTCTTACTCATCAAGCAAAAATTACTTGTAATAAATGACTTGAAAGTCTATCCTACTAAAAGTCTAGAGAAGGAAGAATTAATGTTTATTGTAGTTTTTTCCTTCTGTACAGTAATTGGAAAAACAAATCTGATGTTTATAAAATTTGCCTAATAATATAGATGATGGTCCACAGAACAGATATATAGTTCTATTTTCTAAGCATTTAGAGAACAAAAGAAATAATAAGTTGTTACATGAATCCATAAGTGCTGAGAAAGTATAGAAGCTTTGAGAAGTTCCTTTGGAGGTGTTAGAAATTAGGTGACCCAATAAATCAATGGGCATAGAATCAGAAAGACTTGAGTTTAAATCCTGCCTCAGACTTTCTAACTCTATAATCATAGGCAAGTCACTTCATTTCTATCAGTATATCTCCAAATATTTACAATCAAACAGCACTTGTTAGTGCTTCCTTTCCACTGTTAAGACACCCAGAATCCATAGTCACCTTCTTACCATGATAAATCATCAGAGTAGGAATTTAATGAAGTTTTATAATGGAAACTCTAGTTCTGTGAATGCACTCTAAAACCTCATTGATTTTTTTTTTTGGCTACCATATCAGACTGATTCACATGTATGTAACAAGAAATTTCCAAGAATTTTTCACCAGAGTTTTTTTAATGTTTTTTTTAAGTAGTTAAATTTCAGTTTCTTAGCTTCATACCTAAATTCTAGATTGTCAAGAAGTTTTCAATCCTAACTTTATTGTCCAATTTATTACCTATATCTATGGGATTCATTTTATCTGCAAAGTTGATGAGCATATTGTCTATGTCTTCATTGAAATGAAAATTTAAATAAGGGATTTAGAGTAAAAGGATCAAGGACAGAGTTACATATGACTCCATTAAAGACATAATTCTAGTTTCAATTAATTCCATTCTCCTTTTTTGTCTTTATTATCTATGGAATAGAGGAATTCTAGATTTAATTCATAGATTCAAGGGGATACATGATTAGAAAAGATATCTTCAGTATTCAAAAGGACACACAAACCCACACAAATGTATATACAAATATATAAATGTGTAACACTATACATCAATATACATATATGTGTATATAT
>CM053587.1:122301010-122321433 GCA_028646515.1 Pseudochirops corinnae
ATTTGGCATTTTAAGGCATTCTTCTCCTCATTGGCTTTTTTTTTTTTTTTTTGGCATTTGAGTTAGTCTATTTTTAAGGTGTTATTTTCTTCAGTCGGTTTGTTGACTTGCTTTTCATGATTTTCTTGCATCATTCTCATTTCTCTTCTCAATTTTTCCTCCAGTTCTCTTACTTGGTTTTCAAAATCCTTCTTGAGCTCCTCCAAGGCCTATAACTAGTTCATCTTTTTCTTGAAAGCGTTTGTTGCAAGAGTTTTGCCTTTTGTTGACATCTTCTGGTTCCATGTTTTGATACTTTTTGTCCCCCCAAAAAGGCTTTTTTGGTCTGACTGCTTCCTTTTCTTGCTCATCTTGCCAGACAATTACTTGACTTTTTAGCTCCTTGCCATGGTAGAACTTGCTTCCAGAGTGGAGAGAGCTGTGTCTCAAATTGCTAGAGATTGTGCAAATGCTGTCAGAGCTATGAGGAGGATGCCCTCTCTACAGACAACCCAAACTCTGGCACACTGGCCACGTACCTCAGGACCATCACCCCAGACTGTGTTCAATAGAAGCAGGTCAAAGCAAGAGTGATTATTACCCTCTGAATGTTGGGTTGCCCCCTACAATCTGCATGCCAGGAGTTCTGTAGGCAGCCACTTTGCATCTGTCACCTCTCACCCCAGGGGCAGGGGCCAGACCACACTCTTCTCCACCTGGTTCCCACAGAGTTCCCCACTGACCTTTTACCTTCTCTTAGCCATTATGGGTTGAGAAGTCTGGAAACTGCCCCAGCTGATGATCATTTACTCTGCTGAAGTAAGCTCAGGATGATCTGTGATTCTGGTTGGGGCTGCTCCAGGTCTGGGACCATGCAGCTCATGTGGGATTGTGCTTGGCCCCTCTCTGCGTTAGACCCTTCCTGCTGGCCTGCCATGCTGTTTTCAGTGGGATATTTATTTCTATCTGTCATTTTGTGGATTTTGTAGCTCTAAAATTTGTCTAGAGTCATACTTTACAGGTATTGGAGGTAGTTGGAGCTGGACGTCAGACAAGTTCCTACTTTTACTCCACCATCTTCATTCCACTCCCTATTTGAATAAAAAAAATAACCTCTTCAAGGAGTTGTTGTTGGGCTTTCATTCAATTCACATTTTTTTGAGGTTTTACTTATAAGTATTTTTATTTCATTATCTTTTTTTGATTTTTTGTATTAATCTTTGATGTCACAATTGTGGCATTTTATGCTGTTTCTTTTGTTTTTATTTGTTATTTTTCCGCAGTATTTCTTGATTTCAAAATTTATGTCAAAGCTGGTATCTATTCCTATGTGTGGAGGGGGCATTTTCCCAAGCTTCAAGTTTATTTTAATTTTTTTCATAACTAGTTCTGGGAGTTTGAAAGTTTTCAGTGCTTGCAATATAATGTGATCTGAGTATAAGTCTGGTCATTGCTCTCTTGTCTGCACTCTAATCTTTATCCAGGAAGGGTCTTTTATCCCTTTGGATTGTGGGTAATACTTGTCTTCAAGGTCCTTTGTTCTCTTAGGGTGTGAAATAATGCTATTTCTCAGAATTCCTGATGTTTTGTGGCCAAAAGTGTTACTGCTCCTTGGAGTTCTAGCTCCCTCTTCAATCACAGTAATCCTCTCAAGATCTTTTATCTTGAAGTAAGATCCACAAGTAGGTACAGACAATGAATTTGCCAAAAGGTATCTATTCTTGCATCCAATGTGCACAGAGGGCTCCTGTAATCTCTTTCTGACCAGTTGCCAGGTCCCATTACTGTCTCTGGTTTGAGAACTCCCAAAGCTGTTGCTGTTTTTGTCACCATCATCAAGTCCCACCATTGACGTTTCATTCATGTAGGCTCCAGACCAGCCCAAATGCATGCACACATACACACACACACATAAATGAACATACACACACATCACATCACATCACATCTTTCTGACTTCCTGGTTTAAATGTCTCACCATGACTTTTTGCTGTCTCTTCCATTATTATTGGTGGCATTATTATAAAGTTTTTTGGAAGGGAATGTTGGTAATGCTAATAGGAATGCTACTGTTATTCTGCCATCTTGACTGTCCTCAGATATACTGGTGGGATTATTTTTAAGAAAGAATTTTGCAAAGCTTAAGTAACCTTAGAAATGAATTATTAAAAATCTATCATTCAAAAAAAAATTATCATTCACCTGATATTCTTTCCTCACTACACTTTCTTCTCAAACTCATTTACTCTCTTATTTACTCATCCTTCCTTTGGAGCTTGAATTGGGGCCTTTTGTCAGGACTGGGTGCTACCTTTTGCCTTGCAAAGGGGTTATTAGCCTTGCTAATGATCTTCCCCTTGGATGACTTAGTGACTTATGACTTCTATGTACCTGATTTAGTGCTGCTGTCACCCCTCCCCACCACCACCATGGGAAGCTTCTTTGGGATTCTCTATGGCACCTTAAAAAAGACTATAAAGTACTTCAGAGCTCCTGGAATACTGCACTCCAAATTTAATTTCTGTCTCTGGAGCTCACTTGGTCTCTATCCTGATATCCTGGTATCCATACACTGTGAAGCTCTCTGACCACCTGTGCTCTTATCACTATCTATCTAAGGACATTGGATTTGTTTCATTTTACTAGCTGTATTTTATTTCTCCTTCTTTTTCCTTTTCTGTGAAAGTTCCTGGATTATTTCTTTTGTTGTTCTGGATTACAAGATTTTGCCATATTTTCTCACTGAATATATTGATTATTTTTCAGTATAGTATAAATTTGAGGGTTTTGGCTAGAGAGTGTGGCTGCGAGCTATGGAATTTTTGTCCTATTCAGATAGCCATCTTTGCTAGTTTGGAAACATTATTTCATGGCTTCAATTACCATTTCTACTCTCACTTGCCTCCTAAAATTATTCATCTAAATTTGACTTCCCTTTTCAAATGTAGGCTTCTGTACTTAAAAGAAGACTGTATTTTGAGGGAGAGAACCAAAGTTCAAATCTTTGTTCTGACATTTAGCAGATAGGTGAATTTTAGCTGGTCATTTAACAATTAGATGCTTCTATTTCTTTTCATACAAAGAGAGATGATTTGACTAACTGACTTAGGAGGTTCCTTCTATTATTATATATGTAATTCAAGGAAGTCCTAGTGTACAAACAAGTTAGCCATTTTTGTTTTTTATTTCAAGTGCCTCCCATTACTACAAAAGGATATGAGTATTACATATCACTGCTCTGGAGGATTGTGGGAAATTGTCTATAAAATGGTAAATGTTTACTTATTTAAGCAACACAATAGAAAGATGAACCTAATCTAACAATTCTATCTCTTAGTATATTTATTTATTTCTGGATTGTTTTTACTGCTCCAACCTCTCTAAAAATTTTATTCTTTTTTTTTCCAAATCTTGTATGAAAGCTGATAAAATTCTCAAATTTTGTCAAATTTGAAAAAAGAATGAAACGTTGATATTTGTTCATGTGTCTCTTATCTGTCTTTTTTCTTGTAGTAACAAAATTAAATAATAATTTTACTAAATTATTACAAAACGTTACATTAATTTTTCAATATTGTTTTCCTTTTATCTTAACCTGAAGATTTTCTGCTAACATTTCAAACTCAAAATGTCTAAAACTGAGATTGTTTTCTTGTCTCTGCATCATACTTATATTACTTCATTAGAAGGGATTATTGTGACATATAATATTGTCCTTCATATTAAATGAAAAATCAATTATTCTTTTTACCATATGATTATATGAGTGAGGCTACATCTGAAATATGAATGCACAATTATTTATTTTTATGAGCTGTTCATAGGTAGTTTTCCATGAAAGGTCCAGATTTCCAAAACAGCTTGCAAACTAATGGTCAAACAAACTGTTTTAAATAAGAGGCACCACCTCATCTGTCATCAGTGAATGATCAAAGACAATTAACTTAATTTTCATTCATCTATCTTTCCATGTTTATAAAATGATGCTGTCAAGGTAGTTGATTTCTAACGTTTTATGATTCTGTTTTCAATGTTTACTAACATTCCAGAACTCATTTTTAGTTGCCACCATTATTTTGTAATAATTTACAATTATGCAACCCTTATTAGACTGCACACATATGGAATGCTAATTAGTTTCTTGTGAGGTGCAGTTGGTGCAGTAATAGACAATTCATTTGATGGTATTTTAGTTATTAGGCTTAACATAGGTAAATATTTCTGACTATTGAGAACTCTACCAGTCAAAAGAATAAGAATATCACATTTAGAATGTTTAAATGTCAAGGATAATATTGTGATGACCTGCAGAAAATGCAGTCTTTGTTTTTCTACTATTGTCAAGAAAATTCTAGGAAGGCTAAAAGAGCAGACTCATCTGTCACATAGAAAAGAAGGTTAAGGGAACTGGAAAGTTCTTGATGTAATCACCACAAATAATTTTCTTTTTTAAACATTGAGGAGGGGTGGCTAGGTGGTGCAGTGAATAGAGCACTGGTACTAGAGTCAAGAGGACCTGAGTTCAAATGCGGCCTCAGACACTTAACACACTGACTAGCTGGGTGACTTTGGGCAAATCATTTAACCCCAATTGCCCTCCAAAATGTCAAAAAAAAAAACACTGAGAAACATATTCAATGTAAAAAAGAAAAACAAACAAACAAACAATATGAAGTACCTGAAGTGGGAGAGGAGATTGATAACCTGTGACCTGAAAGGGGAGGAATATTGTAGAGGAAATGATGAAGAAGGACAACTAAACAACTTCCCATAGATAGTGGAAGACCCTGGAATTTGTAAGAAGGAAACAACAGTTTATTTTCCAAGAAATAATGATATTGTTCAACAGTTTCCATCAGACTAGTGACCATCCAGGATCAGAAAAAGAAGAGGTAAGTGGAGTTTTTGGTTTCTCCCTGGAGAATACTACTGAAGATTATTTTAGAGGTGACATGGACAATATAAAAGTTAGCTGCCTTCCTGAAATAATTCCTCAACCAAGGGAAATTTTCCAACTCTTCAAACTTCATGATTACTAGCTACCTCTAACAATTGCACAGGATAAATGAAAATACAAGTGGGAGTACAAAAAAATAAGTGGCTAAGGATTAGGAAGTATTAATCAATAAATTGAACATATATTCAACCTAATGAATGTTTTTGTAATTTTGGTTAATTAAAGGTAAAAATTTCCAAAGATATTGTGGATTAAAGAATTGACAATTGGTTACAAATATTAAACCTTTTAATGAGATTGGTACCTGTGGATAATAGTTTTAAATATGGCAATGGGCTCTTGAGTGGGGATAGAATATAAATAAAGAAAGTAGGAAAAGATGAGATTTGCTTTTTTACTTACAAATGCAATTTTAATTTTTTTTTGTTTTTAATTTATGGAATAAAGCAAACACTTTCATAACAGCATAATTAAAAAAAAGATGATTGCATATAAAATTGCAAATATAATATGTAAACTTGCTATTCCTTTTAAATATAAAATAAAGCCATCATATACATTTCTTTCCCCCCCCACCCTTGAGATAGCTATCATTAGAGTAAATATATAGACATAGATATATGTAAAATCATTCTATATATTCATCTATTTAGAAATTCATTCTCTGGATGCAGAGAGTGTCTTCCTTCATATGATCTCTGTAACTCATTTGAGTTTTTATAATATTCAAAATGACCTACTTGCTCAAAGTTGTTCTTAAAATACTGTTGTTGTGTGTGTATTTATATATACATATATATGTATGTATATGTATATGTATATACACACACACACATATTATATAACATTCTTTTGGTTTCTGCTCATTTTGTTCTTCATTATTTCATGCAAGTCTAGCCATGTTTTTTTCTTCTAAAATCATCTACAAATACACATGAAACATATTAAAACTGAAAAAAGAATGTCATGTAGGAGTAAATGACCATAGCAAACTAGTGTTTCATCAATGCAAAGATCCTAGACTTTGGACACAAAACTCCCTATCTTACAAAAATTTCTCAAAAAAGATGAAAAGCAGTTTGGAGGAAACTAGGTATAGATCAACATCTTACACAGCATATACCAAGATAAGGTAAAAGTGGGTACACAAGAAGACATCAAGACTGATACCAAAAGTGAACTAAGGGAACATGGACTAATTTATTTGTCAAATCTATCTGAAAAGGAAAAATTCATCACTAAAGAGGTGATAGAGAGAATTAAGGGATGTTAAATGGATAACTTTGATTATATTATATTAAAATGTTTTTGAACAAATAAAATCAAAGTAGTCAAGATTAGGAGGAAAGCAGGAATAATGGGGGAAAACACAGTATTTTTTTCTGATAAAAGGCTCTTTTCTTAAATATATAGAGAACCAAGTAAAGTATCTAAAAATATAAGTCATTCCCCAGTTCATATATAATCAAAGGGTATTAACAGGGAATTGTTGGAAGAAGAAATTAAAGTTATCTGAATTCATATTTAAAATGTTCTAAAACACTATTGCTTAAAGAAATGCAAATCAAAACTACTCTAGGGTACTTAATCACACCTATCAAATTCAGTAATGTGACAAAAAAGAAAAATGAAAAATGGTGGAGGGGATATGGAAAAATTAGATCACTAATAATCTTTTAGTGCAGCTTTGCACTAATCTACCAATTTGAGAGAATAATTTGGAACTACACACAAAGTACTATACAACTGTGGATGCATTTTGACCCAGCTATACCAGTATTGGATATATACCAAAAAGAGATAAAATAAAAAGGAAAACGATATTTGTACAAAAATATTTATAACAGCTATTTTTGTGGTAGCAAAGAATTGGAAATAGATGAGATGTCCAACAACTGGTGAATGGATAAACAAGTTGTAGTATGTGATTTTAATGTAATAGTACTGTGATATAAGAAATTAGGAAAAGGATAATTTCAGAAACACCTGGGAAGACTTATATGAATTAAGGCAAAGTGAAGTGAGAAGAACCAGGAGAACATTGTACCAAGTAATAGAAATATTGATGAATGGTCTCCTTGGAGTGAGTTAGCTGTTCTTAGCACTACAATGATTCAAGACAGTCCCAAAGGATTTATGATAAAAAATGCTATTTATCTGAAGAGAAAGAACTGATGGAGCCTTAATGAAAATAAAAGAGTTTTTAACCTTGTTTTCCTTTCTGTTTCTTTTGCAAACTTGTTAAGGTAGAAATATGTGTTTTTTCAGTGACTGAACATGTATAATCCATATAAAATTGCTTCTCTTTTGAAGGACAGGAGAGGTAAGAAAGTAAAGGAGAAAGTTTGGAACTCAGACTTAAAAAATAAATAAATGCCAAAATAGTTTTACATGTAATTGATAAAAAATAAAAGAAGAAAAAGTAATTAATAGAGGGGGTATAAAATCTTCCTGTGAATCCCGTCAGTCGAAAATAGGAGGTATGATAATACAAGAAAAAGATTAACAGTGAAAAGGACAAATAATTCACTCAAGGTAAAACCTAATGAAAAAAGAAGATTTATGACTTCAGATATTCGGATATAATTGCACAAAAGATGTCTCAAAAATGAGTTCATAATGCATGGAAACAAATTGGAATTCAAATTATGGCTCTGAAAATATGTACATCATCCAAAAGAAACAGAAAAGATAGGGAAAATAGATAGAAGTGCCTAGTAAGAAGAAATACTGTTGTGAGGTGAACTCATACTATCCACAATGGATACTTGGAAGTATCATTTTCTTGTTTATCTGTGTCTTTTACCTATCAGAAGTTGTCTTCCAATATTGACAAGTTCCTTCTCTGAGGAGTTGCAAATTTTCCTGAGTTCTCTCTATCTTGCTCTAGATCTCCTTATCCTTCATGGTGGTTTTGTTTGGGAAAATGCACTTCCCATAAGCCCACATAACTGATAAGAATACAGTGAAGAACCATTGGGCACCAGAGAGTAGATAAGAGGTAAGCAAACATCTCATATACTGGGAACAGGGAAATGATAAAGATGAGACAAAAAATCAGTCGTCTTTTATTGCTGACATACTTTTTCTTTGCACAAAGAGGGAGGCTATTTTTAGGTTATTTAAATGACCACTTTATCATTCAGAATGGTGATGATATCATGGAATCTTCCTATTCTGAAAAGCATTCTTTGGTATAAAGAAGAGGTAATGGATAAAATAGAAACTGTAGGGATTTTTGGAAAAATGTGACCACATGATTGCAAAATAACAATAACAAGAAAAAATACCTCTGGTACAACCTGCTTCTATATGAATCACTGATTTGGGGAGAGAAACCCTCAAAGGGTTCAATGAAAGGAGAAAATAAGTATGCTAATGCTTGAAATTCTAAATGGTAAGTTACATCAGGAAAGATGTTTTTTTTTTAATTCCTCAAATAAAATTATTCCAACACAAGTAAAAATAATGAGGACAGAAAGGGAGTTATGCCTAAAGAGAAAGATATAAAGGACCAAGTAACTAAATGACAAACATGGAATTTATGTTTTTCTTATTTTTTGAAGAAATGCTCCAATTTTAATAATATTTGTAATATAAGTTTAAAAAATCTCCAAGACCACACTTTAAACCTTATATCAGAGCGAAAATGATTACCAAAAAAAAAAAAAAAAAACCAGAAATAGTCCAGGATGAAAAGGCTATGAAAAGATAATCATGCTATCTTTTAGCTAATAGAGATATCTAATTTTAAATTAACTTTTGTGTTTATTTTTAGTTTACATCATTCATTTCCATTATATTTTGAGGTACAAATTTTCTCCCTGTCTTTCCTTTATGTACCACCCCAAAACAGCAATCCCGCAGAATACCCCCTCCCCCATTCTGCTCTCTCCTATATCTTCCTGCATCCCCCTTCTTACTTTCTGGTAAAACAAGATGGATCTCTATAGCACAGTCCCTGTCCATCTTATTTCCCAGTGGCATGTAATTATTATTATTATTATTATTATTTTAAAAACATTTGATTTTAACACATTAAATTCCAGATTCCTTCCCTTCTTCCCTCATCTCCCACGCTTACTGGGAAGATAAGCAATTCAATATACGTCGTACATGTGTAGTTATGCAAAACATTTCTATAGTGGATATATTGCGAAAGACTGACTATATTTTTCTCCATCCTACCCCCCTGCCTTTGTTCTATTCTCTACTTTGTCCCTGTTCCTTTACGAAAGTATTTGTTTCTAACTACCCTCCCCCCAACATCCCCCCCTGCCTCATCCCTCTCTCATCCCCTTCCCCCTACTCTACTGTAGGGTAAGATACGCAATTTAGAGTGTATGTCACTCCCTCCCTAAGCCAAATTCAATGAGAGTAAGGTTGGACGATTCCCTTTTGCCTTCCTGTTCTTCTCCTCCATTCTAACAGTTTTCCTTTACATCTTCCATATGAGATAATTTACCTCATTCTGTCTCTTCCCATCTCCTCTCATTATATTCTGCTCTCACCTCTAAATTTCACTTTTATATATCATATCTTCCTATTCATTTGCTCCTGTGCCCTCTGTCTATGTATACCTGTACACACATAGACACATACTTACATATGTATTCAAATGCATATATACCCTCCTATATAGACATATACATGTGTATATATACAGAAATGTATATATATGTGTGTGTGTGTGTGTGTGTGTGTGTATACATACATTTGTATTCTCTTCCGACTATCCTCACACTGAGAAAAGTTTCATAAGTTACAATTGTTGTTTTTTTCATATAGGCATGTAAATATTTCAACTTTGATAGGTTCCTTATGAATTCTTTTCCATGTTTACCTTCTCACGTTTCTTGTATTTGAATGTCAAATTTTCTATTCAGTTCTGGCTTTTTCATCAAGAATGCTTGGAAGTCCTCCACTCATTGAATGATCATATTTTTCCCTGAAACATTTTACTCAGTTTTACTGGGTAGGTGATTTTGGTTTTAATCCTAGCTCCTTTGATCTCCAGAATATTATATTCCAAACCCTTCAATCCCTTAATATAGAAGCTGCTAGATCCTGTGTTATCTTGATTGTATTTCCACAATATTCAAATTATTTCTTCTTCACTGCTTGTAATAGTTTCTCCTTGGTCTGGGAACTCTGGATCCTGGCTATAATGTTCCTAAGAGTTTTCATTTTGGAATTTTTTTCAAGAGGTGATCAATGAATTCTTTCAATTTCTATTTTGCCCTCTGGTTCTAAAATATCAGGGCAATTTTGCTTGAGAATTTCTTGAAGGATGACTTCTAGGTTCTTTTTTTGATCATGACTTTCAGGTAGTTCGATAATTTTTAAGTTGTTTCTCATGGATATATTTTCCACGTCAGTGGTTTTTCCAATGAGATATTTCACATTGCCTTCTATTTTTTCATTTGTTTGCATCTGTTTAATAGTATCTTCATTTCTCATAAATTCATTAGCTTCCATTTTCTCCAATCTATTTCTGACAGAATTTTTCTCTTCAGTGAGCTTTTGAAATTCTTTTTTCCCTCTGGCAAATTTGGCTTTCTAAGGCATTCTTCTCCTTATTGGCTTTTTGGGTTCTTTTTTTACCATTTGAGTTAGTCTATTTTTTAAGATGTTATTTTCTTCTGTCAGGTTGTTGACTCTCTTTTCATTATTTTCTTCCATTTTTATTTCTCTTACCAAGTTTTCCTCCACTTCTCTTACTTGATTTTTGAAATCCTTCTTGAACCCCTCCATGGCCTGTGACCATTTCATATTTTTCTTGGAAGCTTTTGGTGTAGGAGTTCTGGCTATAGTGTTTTCCTCCCTTTCCATGCTTTGATCCTTTTAGTCCCCTAAAAAAGGAATCTAATTTTGGATGGCTGTGCTTGCTTTGCTTCCTTTGCTTGCTCATGTTTCCAGTCAGTTACTTTACTTTTGAGCTCTTTGCCACAGGAGAATTGTGCTTCCACTGGGGAGTGCTTTGTCCCAAATTGCTGGGGTTTTTGCAGCTGCCAGAGCTATTAGGAGGGCACCATCTCTACAGCCCCCACTTGCTTTGGCTCCCCGGTCACACAGCTCAGGACCACCACCCAAGACTATGATCCCAATTCAGCCATGTTAAGGCAAAAGCACTTAGCCTCTGAATGGTCACTTGGCCCCCCTATGACCTGCAGGCTGGGAGTTCTGAAGCAATCATATGGAGGCAGCTGCAGGGCCTCCATTTGCACCACTTCTTGCTCCCGGGATAGAGGCCAGACCACAGTCTGTCACCCCAGATCCAGGAGAGTTCCATTGAACTTTTACTTTGTCTTTTGTATTTCTTGTTGATAATTCTGAAAATAGACACAGCTGTTGGTGATCCACTCTCGGAAGTCTCTCCAGCCGTGGGTGATTTGGGCTGCCCAGGGGGCAAAATTGTGTGCTTAGGTGGGACTGGACTTGGCTCCCAGTATACTGTGATAAACCTTTCCTGTCTGCCTTCCAGGCTACCTTCAGAGGGAGATTTGTTTCTTTCTGTCACTTTGTGGGTTCTGTAGCTCTAAAGTTTGTTTAGAGTCATATTTTAAAGGGATTTGAGGTGGTTATGGGTGGAGGCGGGGCATGGAGTTTTCCTGCTTCTACATCACCGTCTCTGCCCCCATTTTTCTTATTTTTATGAAATCTATTTTTTAGCTTATTTATTCAATATATCTCTTTTTCCCCATCTAATAAACTATTCTTTTTTACATTCAAGTAATAACAAGAAGAAAATAAATAAATTTTAAAAAGAGCAATTACAGCAAAACAATCAACATGTAAATTTTATCTGATGATATATGTAATGTTCTATATGCATAGACCCCACCTTTGTAAATAAGTAAAGGAAATTCATTTTGTTATCTCTTCTCTGTAAGAAAATTTGGTAATTTTAATTATATATTGTTCAATTTTGTGTATGTATTCTGTCCATAATTTTGAATACAGCTTGTCTTATTATGTTTGTTTTATTCTGTATCAATTTATATAAAATTTTCACTGCATCTCTGAATCTATCACATTCATCATTTGTTACAATGTAGTAATACTCTATGTTATATTGTAAGTCACATAATCTTCATCAAACATTTTGCCATGTAAAGAAAATCAGCAAAACATTCTGTAATAAACTTAGAAATTCTGTTTCTACAATGTTTATTTTCTTTTCTGAATTAAAAAAATTGTTTCATTGATGTTCTCTTTTCATATCTGTCACTGTCCTCTAATCTATTTCTGTCTGGTAGAATAGAACATCTAACTTCTAAAGCATATGTATAGTGCATCAAAACAGATCAATGTATTGGGCACACATGAACCCAACTCTCATTCTGTATCTTTTTTCTTGCCAAGAAGCCAAAGTTTTATTTCAGCATCAGAATTTTGAAGTCATAATTATATGATACTTTGTTCAGAGATTAGGATTCTTTCAATTTTTTTTTAATATTATCTCATATATGTGTGTCGAGGTGTGTATATACATACGAACTTTTATATGTTAACACATATATACATATACACATATCCATGTATGTGAGGTTTTTTTGCTGCTCCTGCTCACTTCATTTTGCCTACAAATTTATATGAGAGTTTTCATATTCCTCAGAATTCATCATATTTGTCATGTCTTATAATGAAGTAACATTACCTTATATTTACCTACCACATACCACAATTTATTCAAACACTTCCCTACCAGAGGACATTTAATTTTCTTTTTACATCATTTACCAAAACAAAGAGTACTGCTCCAAATATTCTTGTAAGTCTGGATCCTTTCCCTTGGTTACTGACCTACTTGTTTTCTTCTGATAATTCTACAATACATTTATCAAGTAATGCTGTGGATTCTAGTCATCCTTAAGTGAGGTAGGATGTTATGTGATTTATTCACATATGTAGAGTTTATTACTTTTTAAAAGGTAATTATTTACACATTTATTCCTTTTATTTTCAGATATTTATTTAAAAGTTGATTTTTAATAATCATTTAATATATTTTTAGATACAATTATATTTTTTTTTTCCAGAATGGTTAAACCTATTTATAGCTCCATCAAATTGGTATTAGTGTCTATCCTCTTGATCTCTCGGATAATTTCTTGCTCAAAGTTCTAAGAGTACCCTGTGTGACTTGGAATTGCTTCTTCTCTTAATGTTATTTTTTAGAATCCCCTAGCCATTGGTTGTCAGTTAGGTCTATGCCATTTCATTTAAATACTTAAAAAATCAATTAGCTTTTATAAAAGAATATTTCCTTCAAACATGTAACAAGAAAAAAAAAATATAAACATTTTACCCATAAGCTCAGAGGCATAATGTTTCCTAACACACCACATTCTCTTAGGAGAGTGGGCACAAATTTAGCTGAGCTACTGCATAACATTAGTCTAATGAATTCAAGTCCAGATGTAGTGCTATTGTTGGATGAATCTTTATCTCAACCACCAGTGGCTGTGTTCTGAATGTCTCTCCTGAAGGTTATTCCTTGATCTTTCGGGCATCAATACTGGACTGGCTAAAATACCCAGATGCTAGAATGGTTGGCAATAAATCTGGCCTTATGAAATGCATGAAATTGTAATCTCCAATTCCTTCCCCTAAAAAAGGAGAAAACATTGAAAGGCATGCCAAAAAACAAACAAACAAATAAACCATACTCTTAGAACATTGAAGGGGAAATGTATTACACCTTGATCTGAGAGAGTAAGACTGGAACATACTGGCTGCAATTAACAGAAGTTTGTTCAAGATAATGTGTTCACTAACTTATATGTAATATTTCTTAAATATATTTTATGACTTCACATCTTCTAAGAGTGATGCTAATTATGCAAATTTCAGACAGCACAGTAGATTAACAAGAGTGGTCATGCAGTTTTTTGATAGTCATCAAGACACCAAAAACAGGTGATTGTTTTCTTTGCCCACATGTATAGTCAAACTCTTTTTTGAGACTGAAGAAAAAGAATATGACAAAGTATAGAGAATATTTATATCTTCCTCTAAAGAAATTGTCAGAAAGAAGAGTTGGAGAAGAGAACATTTTTTAATCTCATTTATTTCCCTTTATTTGGATGTGCCTTTAAGGAATTCTATGTTTGTTTTGAGTTTTAAGACAAAGATTTCTATGTAAGAGGATGCAAATTAAGAAAATATGATGAAATACAAACATAAGAATGAAACTAAAAGGTAAAATATGAGAAAATGATTTATGGAAAATTCAAATTCAAAAATTTCTTTCCTGGTTTTCTTTTCTCTTTCTTATGTTTTTTTGCACTATAACTCAAAAAGATTAGGGGATATTTTCTGCATGGAGAAAAAATATCTTTTCTGCCTTTCACAACCAGCCACAAGACAGGAGAAAGCATAAGAAGGGGGAGGGGGTTTACTTCTATTGGCATCAGCTTGATCTCTTGTAAGCAATCATGTGCCTTGTGACAGGAAATTGTTACTTTCCTTATAGATATATTTCAAAATGTTTCAGCAGTTTTTGTGCTGTTTTTGTGTGCCAGAGAGTATGAAGAGGCAGGAATAATAATAAAAAGAGGGGGAAATATCAATGTCTATTTGATCTTTAGCAAAAATTATATTAGCAGAACTGTGACTTGGTTCATAGAAGATACAATTTATCTTTCATCTTTAAAGGTTAAAAACAGTAAAGTATATATATATTTGAACTCAGAAATATCTGGTTCAAACTGCATAACAAAACTCAACTGCTCACCCTTTACATTTGATCCCAAAGAAGAATGCCAAGATGTGGAGTATTTAAATGTCAGTTGAGCTAGGAGCAGTTTTGGACCAAACATGAAGTCTTAACAGAATTACTTCCGTTCCTCATATTCCAAATAAAAAGACAAATAAAAACATTTCCTCTCATAAAATAACCCTCAGTAATATTATTATTGATTTATTATTGATGGTCATTTTAATTGATTATACTATTAAGGTAATTTTAGTGTGAAAAATTATTGTAAATAGTATTTAATAATCTATGTATGAAATTATGTAGGAGACATCAGTGACAATTTATTTTCTAAATGTTAGAGGGAATACTATGGAGATAAGTAAGTACTGTCACCTGCCTTGTATACTATGTATATGGAACTCTGTATTATCAGATACAACAAGGATTGCACTAGTAAATATTTAACAACCTGATCTCCAAAAAATGTACACCTGACACACTTAATTTTTGTTTGCATTATTAACACATTTCTCATAATTTTTTAAAGTAAAGCAATGAAACAACTAGGCCTTAATTCATAGCATTTATTGATTTCTCAATTAATTTACCAGCTGGTTTGAACTGACTGTAGCACACTCCTGTACTGTCAGAAACTTCAAGTTTTATGACAACTCCTGTGCATGCAATTTTGTTGTGCTCTCTATAGGTGATGTCTTAGATTCCCTCCCACTACTCTAGGGTTGGTGTGAATTAACCAATCAAATAATGATAATGAGGAGGAGGAGGAGGAGGAGGAGAAAGGGGATAAGGATAGTAGATCAAAGCTTTCTCATCTACACCCCTTTATAATCCTTTATCTTTTGGTTTCTAGACAATGGAGAAGCAATGCTCTCTTGTAATACCATAATCTAGTTTCCTTTTTTTTTCCAGCATACACAGATGCAAGTTTATTCTGAATAGAGACCTGTGGTTCTAGAAGGACTGTTACATGAACAATGAATTACTACTGGGTGTAAACATTAATTACAAAACACAGATTTAGATTTAGAAGATTTAGAAGGATGGATTTAGAAGACATCTCTGAGATCTTCTAGTCCATATATTTATAAACACATAATTTAGAGAGTAAGTGACACAGTGCTAGAGCAGTGAGATTTGAGTAAAGAGAATGTGAGTTTAGATACACCTTCTGACACTTACCACTTGTGTGAACTTATACACAACTTCATCTCTTTCTCTTTTTTTTCTGATTTATTTATTTTTAGTTTTCAACATTCATTTCCACAAGATATTGAGTTACAAATTTTCCTCCCTGTCCTCCCATACCTCCACCACAAAATAGCAAGCCTATTGAATACCCCTTCCCCCAATCTCTTCTTTCTTACATCCTCCCACCTTCAACTTTATGGTAGGGCAAGATGGATTTCTATACCCCAGTGCCTGTATATCATTTCCCAGTTGGATGTAACATGCATTACAATCACAAATATATTTATACACACATACACAGTCCTATACATAGATATGTTTATGTATACATATGTACATGTATATTCCCTTCAACTGTCCTCATATTGAGAATAGTCTCACGAGTTACAATGATCATTTTTCCATGTATGAATATAAATAGTTCAACTTTAATAAATTCCTTATGATTTCTTTTTCCTATTTACCTTCTCATGCTTCTCTTGCTTCTTGTAATTGAAAGTAAAATTTTCTGTTCACCTCTGGTTTTTTTCATCAAGAATGCCAAAAAGTCACTTATTTCATTGAATTACCATATATTCCCCTGAAGCATTATGTTCAGTTTCACTGGGTAGGTGATTCTTGATTTTAATCCTAGTTCCTTTGACCTCCAGAAAAGCATATACCAAGCCCTTCAATCCCTTAATGTAGAAGCTACTAGATCTTGTGTTATCCTGATTGTGGTTCCATGATAGTAAAATTATTCCCTCCTGGCTGCTTTTAATATTTTCTCCTTCACCTGGGAACTATGGAATTTGGCTATCATATTCCTAGGAGTTTTCTTTTTGGGATCTTTTTCAAGAAGTGATCAGTGAATTCTTTCAATATATATTTTTCCCTTGGGTTCTAGAATATCTGGACAATATTCCTGGAGAATTTTTTTAAGGATGAATTTTAGGTTCTTTTTTTGATCTTGACTTCCAATAATTTTAAAGTTATCTCTCCTGGATCTAGTTTCCAGGTCAGCTTCCATCTCCTCCAATACATGTAGAAAAATCACTCTAAACAAACTTTAGAGTTATAGAACCCACCAAGTGACAGAGAGAAACAAATCTCCCACTGAAGGAAGTGAGGCAGGCCTGGCAGGAAGGTTCCATCACAACACACTGGGAACCAAGAGCAATCCCATCCGAGCCTTGGTTTTACCCCCAGGGCACAAATTTAGGCACTTTTATTAGGGATTCTGATGTGAGAGACCGATAAGTCATTTTCAGGGCCACTCATCCAATAGCACTCCATATTGTGTATATGTACCTATATATTTAAATCTTGTCTCTCTGAAATACTCTCTTTGAGATCATGGCCTCTATTCTTTGGCTGTACTTATGTTTGCCTTTTTTTCTGTTCCCAGCATAGTGCTAGGCACATGATAAGCAATCAATAAATAATTATTGACTTGATTTGCCTAACTTCGTATCACTACCTGTCATAACTATGTATCAAATGGCTGGTTTACAACCAAAAGAAAATAAAAGAGAGAACAGAAATTTTTGATCTTTTACTTTGCCACAGAATGAACCACACTCTATTGTATCTGCTACTGCTTGATAATTGAACAGCAAATATTTATTACAAACCTACTATGTGCCAGGTACTACCCAAAACAGAATCTCCTACTTCTAAGAACTTACAGCTGGATTAGGGAGACAATATGTAAATAAATATATAAAGATAAATATATTTATAGGATAAATAGAAGATGATTAACAGAGTAATAGCAGTGGAATTAAGAGGGTTTGGGAAAGCCTTCCAATAAAAGATGGAAATTCAGTTGGGATTAAAAGGAAAGAAGGGAGGTCAGAAATTAGAACAACGGAGGGAAAGATTTGCAGGCATGGGGAACAACCTAAGAAAACCCCTGTACTGAAGGGGTGGGGTCTCTTGTTTGTGAAATATACAGTGAGTCAGTGTCACTAGATTGAAGTTTATGGGGTGCAGATTAAGGCGTAACAAGACTGATAATGGAGGAGGGCTATAATTCATGAAGGTCATTGAATGCCAGATAATTTAATATGTGATCCATGGGGTGATGGGGAACCACTGCTGTTTACTCAGTAAGGGAGTGACAAAGTTAAATCTCTTTTAATTTTTGAGTGGTAATTCCTGAATATATTAAAGGGGCAATGTCTCTTCTTTGATACTGTTCTTCCTTTAAACCTTGAGGTATAACAACAACTCTGAATCCCAGTGGATTAGTGGGGGCAGGGGTGCTACAAGACTTGGCCCCATGAGCACATAGCCATCTAGACAAGACAGTATCTGATGTGGATTTGGCTTCCCTTTCTATCTTTTTTTTTTCTTCATTTGATCCATAATCTTGTGAGATTTTATGTGGCAGCTGGTATCATCCTCTTCTGCTGAAACCAATCAGTGGGATATTGTCTACTGAAGGAGTTGAATTTACAACAGAAAAAAATGAAGAGTCAGAAAAAGAAAGGTCAACAGGGAAAACATAGTACACAGAGAAACCACTTGAAAAAAAAAAGCCCATTTGACATTGATTGTTCTTTAATCATTTGAGGTAAAATGTAAAAGCCCAACTTTTACAAACATTTAGTGAAGCTTAAAGACTAAAAGACAAACCTGGCAAATTGTAATAATTCTTTATTGTTTAGGATTCCTTTTTCCATATTATTTATACACACACATATAAAATATGTGAATATGTATATATACACAGGTGTATATATACATGTGTATATGTGTGCGTATACACACACACACATACACACATACACACTTGTCTTCCACACATGCTGGGGGAACACATAGGCTAGAGTAAAAAAAAAAAATGACTTGTTACTCAAGAATTCAAGGTGGAGATCTGGAAGCCTTTTTCTCCTATTGAGGAAAAGGGTAATTCATAGCAACAAATCTAGAACAAATCACAAGAGCTGACAAAAGATAATGAAGTGTCCTCAATATAGTCTGAGTGTCTGGCATACTACACAAAAAATCATCCCCCCTAATAATTAGGTTAATCAAAATTACTGTTTTTCAACATCACCAGTCAATTGAATCAAAACATATTCTTCTTCAAATTAAATATTGTGAGTTGGCACTGACAGAATCATAGATGAATGATAGGTGAAAATAATCTCAATCTTTCCAACCAATCAAGTTCAAATTTGTAATAGTTACTTGAGGGTTTGACCAAACATCCCTGTTATGGCTACAACTAATAGAGGTATGAGGAAAAAGGAAATGTATAAACTAAATCTAAGAGAGCATTTTTAACCTGCTTAAGTTTTACATATGAACAATAGATAGGAAAATTATAATGAATTCTTATCTATTCACTAACAAAGATTTCTCAGGAGTTTTCCATGACAACATTTAATTAAGACAGTTGCTTTATATATTATTACACATAATCAGAAATATAGAAGAATATCCTACAGGGAGAATTATTGACTTAAATATTTTACTTCTAAATTTCAAAAAAAATTAAATAAAATATTTCTTTTTAAAGGGCAGTTAAATTATTGGACTGTCTCTTAACTTTCATGGTTCAAGGAGCAGACAATAGGAGAAGAATTTGTCTTAGTTATTTTCTCAAATACTTCACTTATATAGCTTTGTTTTTAAAAGTTGGATGAAAAATATTTGAATTTTCTTTCATGTAGCTATTTATCAAACTTTTTTTCTCACTTTGGAAAGTTAGAATCCCTCTTTAATGTCCTTTTCTCTCTTTTCTACATATCACTTATCATATACTAGCTAATTTATTTTACACTTTCAGGATGAATAGGCAAGTCTTTGCTTTTATCCCACATCTTTTTAGAACCCAATCTGTCTTAAAATATGAATATTTATATAGGGAAAAGCAAAATAGCTTTAAAAAGCAAAACAATAAAAATGTTTGCTGCTAGTGACAACCTCTAAATTAGACAAGAATGAAAAAGATGAATTGGAACAATCAACCATTTTCCTTCTGCTTTCTTGTTTGAAATAAGTTTTATTTAGAAATATCTCTAGAACAAACTGCATATTTTGTGAGGTCAAACAAGTTAAATTTTAAATTACATAAATGGGTTATATTTACTGATATTGGGGGGAATTTTCCTATTTAAGATTTGAGATAAGTAGAGCTGAAATTAATTAGATCCAGTAGTGAAAATCTTATTTGTACATTTATAAATAACTAATTTGTATCCCATTCAGAATTCCTTATGAATCACGCCATTTTTTCTATAGTGTTTTTTTTTTCTATATCATAGGGAGAGCTAAAGAAATAGAACTCATTAGGAATTGATTAGACTTTGAAACAATACGCTCAAATGATTTCTGGAAATTATTTATGATAGCTAATTATAAACATATCATTGTATTTTATTTTCATGGACAATCAAGTTGTCTGTCTTTTCAATTTAGAATTTATAGCATAATTGTAATGCCATGCACCAGTAGATTCCCAAAGGAATGCTACTGTGAACAGCCTTTAGAGTTCAGATTACAAAATATAGTGAACACTCTGTTTATTCCATTACAAATCAAGACAAACATTCAAAACATTATAATATTCACAACATTACATCT
>CM053587.1:122321933-122359187 GCA_028646515.1 Pseudochirops corinnae
CACCCCCAATCTCAAAAGGAGCAGAACACAAAAGGCCATCGACCCTTAAGTTACAACAAGGTTAAGCTCCCCATTGAATACCCAAGGAAAGGGATTGTTTTCATCTTCACTTGAGGCAAGCCCTCAGCAATCTCAGTTCCTGGGGAGACAAGGCTCAACAAAGCCATAGCCAGTGTCCTCATCAAGTCACTCTCTGCCTGTAGAACAGTCCTAGAACCCATGAAAACATCAGCAAGGCCCTCTTCCAGGATTTCTGTGCAGGTACCACAAAAAAATACTCCTTTAAGGCTTCAGAATGGACAGCCAGGTTTCAGGACCTCTACAACAGCAGCACTGTCCTTCACCATCAGGTGAATCTGGCAAAACGACATTAAAACAGACAAAATACTGGCATCACAGCCAGGCCTCCTCAGTTCTTGGCAGCTCTGGGTGGCAGTTCTCAAAAGTCCTGGGCAGTTCCAATTGGCTCTTAGCAGTCTTTCTCTCAGCATCTGAGGCTCCACAATACTGGATACTGCTCTCCCAAAGTCCTTCTGGCCTTCTCTAGGCTTGGGCCTCTCTCCCATTCATGGCTCCTCCCAGTTCAGCCCTCTCTCTTCAGTCAACAAGTCCTTCCCACAAGTGGGATTCACAAACTCTGGGTTTTTAACACTCAACCCCAAAACCAAGCCAATACAGCGGCATCTTCAGTCAACAAGTCCTTCCCACAAGTGGGATTCACAAACTCTGGGTTTTTAACACTCAACCCCAAAACCAAGCCAATACAGGGGCATCTCCAAATTCCATTACCAATACATTTGGCACTATACCAGAGTGCTGGCCTTAATTACATGGAAAAAAAAATGAAAAATGATTCATCTTTCCTCAAGTCCAGATGAAACTAATGGCAAATAACCATGGTTTAATAACAAATGTTCCTAAAGTGGATAAACCACTTTCTCTAGAGATAAACTTCTATTACTTAACAATCACCACGGTCACATCATTGAAGAAAAAAATAAATAAATAAATAAAGACAAAGCAACACCTTTTTTTTTTCTCCAGGGTAAAACTTTTTAGTTTCTATTTTTAATGAAAATGCTTTCCAGATAGTGTTGTTACAGTATTCCTTTCTATAACTTAAGAACCATCTGACAGAGTGGAAAGCATATGATGTAGAAGAAGACCCATCTGTAAACAACATGTTTTCTGTTTTCTTCTAACTAAAAGTTTATTTTTAACATTAGAGATATTTCTATGGAATAGACATTTTGTTTCTTAAGAATAATCTACTATTTCACCATTCTTGCTAATTATTCCTACCATGAAAGTATATTTAAAATGAATTCAGAATTCATTTAACTAGCTTGTTTCCTAGAATGCAGCTATCTTGAAGTAAGTGTTACAAGGAAATAAAAGGCTATGGCATGTGATCCTGTTTAAAATGTGCTTTTCTTCTATCAGAATATTCACTGCTTAGATGACAATAGCTTTTTTGACTATATAAGGTTTCCTTCTCAATCGAATGAAAGTCAAACTGATGCAAAAGAAAGAAGAACAATGAGCTTTGCATTAAAATAAGTGAATACATTTTTAATAAATTAATCAGGATTTACATTCAGAAATGATGATTGTGAACAGGGCCAAATTAACTTCCACCTCTAAAAAGCATTTAAAGGAAAGAAAATAATTTCTAGGTTACTGAGAAAGAAGGCCAATATTTTAGGGCCTATATAACATAGTGGAATACAACTTGCAGTCCCATGATATCAATAAATTTCAGAGTCCTCTTAGGCTGTCTAGGAAGAAGTAGACATGCTGAAGTGCAGAATTTTGAAAAATTTTAGATGTTACTGGCATTCCTCTTGCAATCTTGCTGACATGAATTTGCTTTTCAGATGCTTAGGATCACATATATTGAGCTAGAAGAAACCAAGGAGATGATTTTTTTCAATCCTCTCATTTTACAAACTAGAAAACAGGCCCAGAGGATTTAAATGATTTGCCCAAGGTTACACAGGTAGGTGGCAATCCTCAGACTGGAAATCCAAACGTAAGTTGTCTAACTATAAATGGGGCTACAGATTATGAGGAAAGTAATTTTTATTTCAGTCCTTTCCAAATAATAAAAAAGCATGCATCTGAACAATTAATTTCTGAAATAATTTATTTTCTGAAATTAGTTCATTTCTAACACTGATTTGTGAAATTACATTCAGAATTGTTTTTATTTAAAACACATAATACAGCATCAGCAGAGGGCAGCGGGAAGAATATGAGATAGGGATTTAGAGGACCTTGGTTCAGTTTTAACTTTGAAATGTACCATCTGTGTGATTTTTAAAGTCATTAAACAGGATGGAGAATCAGTTTTCTTATTATTTGAGTGTAGGGTTTGAAACAGATGACCTCTAAAAAGACCTTAGAAGTCTAAACCTGTTTTCAATCCATATCTTCCTTTTCTTTGCCTTTACAGAGCATCATGTAAAGTTATAACCACTCTAACTATTCCTTATGTTACATATTTATTTGTTGCCATTTATATAGTAAAATATCCTACAAGTCATATGGAAAACGTTTTATTCAAGGCAGCTGGTTGACAACTTTCTCACTCTGCTTGATGGAGAGTATACAGTTTTATGAAGCCAAGAAGTACATATCTCTCCTAGAAATTTATTTAAAATGGAATGTGGTCACCATTTGAAATATTTGTATATATTTAGGAACCTATTTTAGTAAGTAGAAAAGTTGAGAGGTTTATGGGCTAAAAGTAAATTAATCAATTATAGAAGAATTTGGTGTATTTCTCTGTCATATGTAAAGGGAAAACAGTGACTGACGCTCTGCTCCACTTGATAAATACTAATGAGTTTTGAAAACATTCTTATACTATTTTTTTCACAATGTCAAGATTGATATAATGTCATTAGCAATATTTCACCAAAAAAAATTGAAAATTTGTTGAATCTCTAACAGAAGAAAAGTTTGCTTCAGGGAGAAACACAGTAAGCTAATGCAGTGAATCTATTTTCCTTTGTTCTGTTTATCCTTTCTGGTGTTAGCTACAATGTGCTGCTTCTAGACACTTCTATTTAAAATATTTTTGTAGTTACAAGTGTAGAGGTCATGGGAGGGGGGGAGGGGGACAAATGGTAATTGACACGGGATTGGACTATGACTTGAATTTTATATACATATTTTAAAACATTGCAATTAGTTCATTATAGTTAATTTTAATTTTTAGCAAAGTCTAAATCTGTAGGCTGACTAGCAGAAATTACTCTCCCAAAGTTCATTGACTTTTTTGTCTATAAATCATCTAACACTCTGTATGATCTAGCACTTAGGGCCCCTCAACCCACAGGTGTGTTTAGACCCACACCATGCAACTACTCATACTTCAATAACAGAAGCATCTAAGACTCTTTTGGTATGGCCTCTCCTTTCATCAACTGAGGCCATGACTCCACTACAACATAGTAAATCATCTATAGATTAGTGTGGTCAAAAAAGAAAAACATAACCCTGTGCTCAATATGGGACTGGGCCTCTCCAAATCCAGCAAGGCTTATCTTCAGATTATATTCTATCATTGTTTCTTTACATATTCACTGGATCCCTAAGAGCTGATATATCATCTTTGAGAATTCAGAATCATTTGAAGGGACACATGCATCTGAACAGGAACTGAAAGGAAGAACACGTAAATATTGCTCCAGTGTAGCATCATGTTATCTGAAGAAGAAGGGGCTTTAAAGGTCATATAAACCTATGCCTACATTGTATCAATCAGGGAACTGAATACCTAGAAGATTAAATAATTTGTCACAGGTCATTCAAGTAAAAAGTGGAGTCAGAATTTGAATTCAAGTCCCCATCATTCAAATGTAATATTCATTCTACTATTCTTTCCTACTGGCTCACTGACTTCTTTGCCCCAATACAGGGATATTTTTATATAATATAGATTTCATGAATAAACCCAACTGTGTGCATGTGTTTTGTTTTGTTTTAAATATCTGTTTACATTTCATTTTGGAAATTAAATGGTATCTGTATACATGTAGAAAATAATTTTAGCACTCTTCTCTCAATTTCATAGGTCTAGATAATCAGAAAGAATTATATGTTACTTCAGTTCACTTAGAAGCAAATAAAGTAAATTAATCCATACCTTAATGTGATTTAATATACTCTGAAAGCTTTGGCTTCAATTACAATATTTATTTCTGTAGTTGATTTATGATTCAACTTGTATTAATATATGTAAAACCACAAGTAAAATTGTTAGACAAATATTCAGATGCTCTCAGTTTTTGAAATCTCCCCAAACACCATTATAAAGTAAAAACCAAAGTAGCATGGTAGACATCATTCAAAGTTGAGCCTCAGTCTATACTGAGTTTCTTCCCACCGAGTAGACTAACAGTTCCTTTCTCTCTTCTACTCTTTCTAAACTTATGCTGTCCTCTGATTAGCCTGTTTCTTGTTCCAGGCATGGGTGAAATTTCTTTCTTCAATTGAGACAAATGTCAGAATGTTCAAAATGGGTTACACCAAAACCTAAATGAGAAAGACCAATCCAATATCATACAAAACAGAATTAGTAAGTTTATATATCATGCAAGTAGTAGTATCTGGGGATGTCTCCCATTTATTACATAACATCTTATCCTCATATGATCAAAACAACTACTCATAGTGCACTTTGTGGTCAAAGTACTTTACACGTATTATAGCACCTTATACACTTATACTAATATGTATTGTATTTGTCTGTTTCTCTTTTCCTTCTGCTAGATCATAGCTTCCTCAAGTGTAGGAAATGCATCATCTTCATTTTTGCATCTTTCATGGTCTCTAGAATAATATATTGAAAAGAGTAGAGGCTTAAATATCCTTCACCATTCTTCAAAGTTTCCATCTTTCTTTCCTCTTTGTGGTCTTGACCATATCTCAACTACATCCATGAAGATATGGATGATTTTGAACTTATCTGAAGGAATGTTTCTTTGTTTGTTTTTGTCTTTTGTTTTTGTTTTTCAGTTCCTATTTTAGCTAGTGCAGAGACTTGGCCTGCCTTTCTTTCCATGTGATTCAAAGATATAAACTGCACTGTAAAGAACTAGCCTCTGACCAAAAGCTATCTCTGGCTAACAGGGAAAGTTTGTTGTACCATACTGTGGTCCATTAACTGACAAACATTGGCCTTATTTTTACTTTATTAGATCTTTGTTGGCTTAATCCACTACTTTTCAAGGAGACAAAATCATTAATAAAATTTCTAGCTCTGTGAATTCATACATGCTCCCTAGTAGTTGCTTGAAATGTACTTGATCAACTAAATGTAAGACTGGCCTGAAAATCTGAAAACATTTTGCTACAGATATGTATATGCACGTATATATGCACATTCGTATAAGTGTATGTGTAAATGCATGGATTTATATATCTACTTAACTATTTATATAGCCATATCACTAGATATTTTCATATTAATATCTATCTACAAATCTATATTCATATCTATATCATCTGTCTAGAGGAATGAATAAGAAATATGGTTAGGTAAAAAGAAAATAAATACCTCAATGCCTTCTAGGTTTAGTTTTTGTTTTGGTGTCGTCCTGCCTGCCACTCACTTCTGAGATAGAGGAATAGAATTTTGCAATTGAGAAACTAGAGGGGGAAAGTATAAGAAGACTGTAAAGATAGGAAGTGGCTAGATTATGAAAGACTTTGAATGCCAAACAGACCACTTTTATATTTGATCCCGGAGGCAACAGGGAATCACTGGGGTTTATTGAGTATGAGGCTGGGAGAGAATGATAAAATTTGCATTTTAGAAAAATCACTTTAGTGACTAAATAGAGAACGAATTGGAGTGGGAAGAGACAGCAAGCTTTTGCAATAGTTGAGATATAAGATCATGAGGTTCTGCCCTACAGTGGCAGTATAAGACATAAAAAGGAGGCATGTTTGAGATGTATTGTGACTGTGAAATTGGGAGGCTTTGGTAAGAGCTTGGATATAGGGCTTGAGAGAGAGAAGTCTAGGATGACATCAAAGTTGCTAGCCTAAGGGACTGCAAGTATGGTGTGCTTTCTACAGCAATAGGGAAGGGAGGAGGGGGACCATGTTTAGAGAAAAAATAATGAGTTCTGTTGTGGACATACAAGTTTTAGACATTTATTGGATACTGAGTTTGAAATGTCTGAAAAGCAGTGGAGATAAAAGATTTGAAGCCAGAAGAAACTGAGGTAGGAAATATAGATATGAATTGTGTTTTATATAGGTGAACTGGCTATACATGCCCTCTTTTTGAATGTTTCAGCTAATAGGATTTTTTGGGAGAGTGTGCTGAATATTTTATTGTGATTTGCTATAGTATTTAATTAAATGTCTTTTATTTCAACTAATTGTATTTTCTACCAACTAGCAGGAAGAAAAAAGTTGAAGAGTTCAAAAGGTAATCTTTTGAGTAGTTATAGACTTATAGAGAACCCTGTACCTTGAGCATCCTATTCTTCTCTGAGGGATTCACATGTGAGGTAGTGAGTGACCTGAGATGCTACTTCAAAGGTTAGAAAATATCAATACATTTTTTGAAATTACTTAGTGTGTACATTCCTTGTGAGGAGGAATATTTTCATTGGTTGCATTAATATTTCCACTGTCTCACAAAGTGCTTGGCACTTGGCAGTAGGAACAATGAAATGTTGATTGACCGACTGACTGATCAATTTAACAGTAAAATCAATACTATAAAGCAGTTGATCAAAAATCATAGAGTTTTAGTGCTAGATGAATATTTGAACTTCTAACTATTATGGTGCCTTCATTTTGTAAACGTATAAGACCAAGTTTTGGAGAGTTTAAGCAAGTTGTCAGAGTTCATTCTTGAAGTTAATGGCAGAAGAATGACAAAGAATCAGCTCTCCCAACTCTAAGTGCAAGGCATTTTCCATTAGGCAAAGAGTTTTATAGACAGGCCTACAGAGAATACTTCAGGTTCATAGATCTATTCCTATGCAGACTTCTAAGTTTATTCCAGCACTTGATTTATGTTACAATCAATGCAGAAATTCAATCTGGAAAATTTAGTGTATATAACTCTTTGGGGTCTGAATTACCCAAATAATGCTTCAAGTCCATGCTTCACTTCATCTGAGAAGATAAAGTCATAGATCATATAAGCAGTCTTACAGAAAAATACACCAAAAAGTAGGTGCAGATTTGTTAGAGATAGAAGGGACATGAGAGCTTGTCTAGTCCATTTACCCATTTCATAAATGAGTAAATTGAAGCCATGAAAGGTTAAGTAATTTTCTCTATGTCCCAGAACTAATTAGTGAATGAGATAGGAACTCAAATCAAGTAATTCCTTATCTTTGCTCTTTTCATTACATGAAAAAGTATTCAAAAAGCAACAATAAGCAAACAAACAATGGAAAATAGTCAAAGGTGGTAAACACTAAATTTAAGGCCTTACAAATTTTAGATGTTTTAAAGAAAGGCCAAAAAAAATTCTGAATAAATGATAATAGCCTTACATGAAGATGCTACATGGCAAAGTGCCTAAAGGGATAGAATTATAAAGACTTGGATTTCAGGTCATCCTTCTGACATACACTGCTCGTGTGACCCTGGGCAAATTATGTATCTTTTCGGTGTTCTAGTCATCTTTTTAGAGTATATTTTTCCTGCTTTTGTAACCAGATTTTTCTCACAAGGGAAATCCCTATACTAAGGAAATCACAGCACTAATCCTATTCCTTCTCCCTTAAGTTGAGAATCAAAGAAAAGAAGATACAGTTAACTGTGCTCTAAAGGGAGAAAGCTAGATGGTTCAGGGGATAGAGTGCTGGGCCTCAAGTCAGGAAGACATGAGTTCAAATTCAGTCTTAGACTTATGATTTGTTTCACAATAGGCAAGTCATTTAACCTCCGTGCTCCTTAATCCACTGGAGAATGAAATAGCAAATAACTAGGATTAGGTTATTTAATTTCCAATAATTTCATTTTAAAAATGACAATGTGACAGCATTTCAAAATTTGTGGGATACAGTTAAAAAAGGAGGAGAATTTTTTTCTCTCTATGTGCAGCTAGGTGGCACAGTAGATAGAGTGTCAGGCCTAGAGTCAGGAAGACTCATTGTTCTGGGTTAAAATACAGTCTCAGACATTTATTAGCTGTGAGACCCTGTGACCTTGTGACTTAATCCTGTTTGCCTTAGTTCCCTCATCTTTAAAATAAGCTGGATAAGGAAATGGCAAACCAAATGGAGTTACAAAGACCTGGATACAACTGAAAAAGTGTGAGCAACAATAACAAAAATAACAAAAATGCATACTTCAATAAAAGAAAGAATAGATCAATGTATTGAAAATACAACTAAAAAATTAAAAGAGCAAATTAAAAATCACCAATTAGACACAAAAATGGAAATTCTGAAAGTCAAAAGAGGGACTAATAAAAACTAAAAGTAAAAATGTATGTATTACGTAAAACAAGAAGCTGTTTTGTTTTGATTTTTGCCTTTTGGGACAGGGAGGGCACAGCAATTGGGGTTAAGTGACTTGCCCAAGGTCATATGGCTAGTAAGTGTTACTTGTCTAAGGTGGGATTTGACCTCAAGTCCTCCTGACTCCAGGGTTGGCGCTCCATTCACTGTGCCACCTAGCTACCCCTAGAGGCTGGTTTTAAGATAATAAAATAAAACAAAGTAGATAATAAACCATTGATTTATCTGATTTAGAAAAGGAAAGAAAATGGAACTGCAAGTACCAAAAATGAAATGGCAAAGAGACCAACAATGAAAATGAAATTAAAGCAATTATTACAAGTTATCTGTCCAATTATATGCCAGCAAAAATAACAAACTCCAAATGAAATGGATTAATATTTTCAAAAATATAAACTCCTCAGCTTAACAGAAGAGGAAATAGATACTGAAATAACTCTATCTTAGAAAAATAAATTGGACAAGGTAAGGAAAAATGCTCAGGACCAAATAGATTTATAATTGAATTCTACCAAAAATTTATCAGAAAAAGAGTAAGTAAATAAGAGGTCCCACCAAATTCCTTTCAGAACACAAAGATAATTTTGATACTTTAATTAGGGAAAGCAAAACCTGAGGAAGAAGAAAAGGGCAAACCCAAATTCCTTACTGAATACTGATATAAACATTTTAAATAAAGTAGTAAAAAGAAAATTAGAACAATATAATTCCAAAAGTCATAAACAATGCACATGTAGGATTTATACTAGGAATGCAGGGCTTATTCAATATTAAGAAAACTGTCCGTGTAATCAACCATATCAATAACAACTACAACAAAGAACATTTTAAGTTTTTTTTGTTGTTGTTATTTTTATTAGTCACACACACATGACTAACTTCATTTGAGGTTTTCTTGGCAAAGATATTGGTGTGGTCTGCCACTTCCTTTTCCAACTCACTGTACAGAGGAGGTAAATGAGTCCATTATAGTTAAGTGATTTGCTTAGGGTCACACAACTTTAAAATGCCTGTAGTCACATTTGAACTCAGGTCCTGCTGACTCCAGAGTCTGTACTGAACCACTTAGCTGGCTAACAAAGAATATCTGACTATATTAAGACATGTAGAAAAATTATTTGACAAAATATAACACTCATTTCTACTAAAAAACACCAGAATGCATAGGAATCAATGGAACCTTTGTTTAAATGACAAGTACTATCTGTCTAAACCCAAGAACGAACATTATCCGTAATAGGGATATGCGTGAGGCCTTCCCAATAGTAACAGGATGAAGCAAAGGTAGCCACTTTTGGATTTTTTTTTATTCCTATATTATTTTTTCCAATTACATGTAAAGCCAATTTTTCAAATTTGTTTTAAAAAATTTTTGATTCCAAACTTTTTCTTCCCCACTCCTTATCCTCTCTCCTCCCTCCAATGGTAAACAAGTTGGTACAAGTTTATATACACACATACACACACACACACATATGTGTGTATAGGTATATATGTGTACATATACATATACACACACACGTATATATGTATATGTATATATGCATGTATATGTATACACATAGATATATATATATATATATGTGCAATTATGTAAAACATATTTCCATATTGGTCATGCTGTGAAAGAAGAAAATATAACAAAACTGGGGAAAAAGTTTTTTAAAAAGTTAAAATACTATATTTCAATCTGTATTTCGACTCCCCATCGTGAGTAGTCTGGATTGTCATGGATCATTGTATTACTGAGAAGAGATAAGTCTATCATAGTTGATCATTACACAATGTCACCGATACTGTGCACAAGGTTCTTCTTGTTCTGCTTACTTCACTGAGAATTAGTTGATATAAGTTTTTCCAGGTTTTTGTGAAATTCATTAAACCATTATTTCTTACGGAACAACAGCATTGCATTGCATTCAAATACCACAACTTGTTCAGCCATTCTTAAATTAATGTGCATCCTCTCAATTTCCAAATCTTTGAAAACCACAGAAAGAGCTGCTTTAAATATTTTGGTATACATAGGTCATTTTCTCTTTTTTATGATCTCTTTGAGATACTGACCTAGGAGTGGTATTGCTGGAAAGAAGGGAATGCATAGTTTAATTGCCCTTTGGGCATAGTAAGAATGGCAGTTTTCACCACTGTTAGTCGATACTGTTTTAGAAATGCAAGCTATAGCAGTAAGACAAGAAAAGGAAGCTGATAGTATAGAAATAGGCAATGGGGAAATAAAACTATCACTCCTTGCAGATGATACGATGGCATATTTAGGGAATACTAGAGAATCAACTAAAAAACAAGTTGACACAATTAACGAGATTAGCAAGCTTTAGGGTATAAAATATACTCACATAAATCATCAGTATTTCAATGTATTATCAAAAAATACCAGATGCAAGAGATAGAAAGAGAAATTCCATTTAAAATAAGAACATATAATAAAACATGCTTGGGAGTTTACCTACAAAGACAAACTCAGGGATTATATAACACAATTACAAACCACTTTTCACAGAATTATAGATATGAACAATTGGTGAAATATTAATTGCTCCTGGGTAGGCCATACCAATATAAAAAAATGACAATTCTAAGTTAATTTACTTTTTCAGTGCCATACTTATCAAATTACAAAAAAAAAAGAGCTAGAAAAAATAGTAACAAAATTCATATTAAAAAAAAAAGTCAAGAATATCAGGGAGAGGTAGTTAGGTGGTGCAATGAATAGGGCACAGACCAGCCCTGGAGTCAGTAGTACTTTAGTTCATATTCGGCCTTAGACATGTAACACTTACTAGCTGTGTGACCTTGAGCAAGTCACTGAAATCCAATTACCCTGCATTCCCACCGCAAAAAGGCATTTAAAAAAAAAGGATATAAAGGCAATCAACCAAAAAAAAAAAATGAAGAAAGGTCCCTTTAGTATAAAATTTCAAACGATATTGCAAATTGGAAATCATTAAAAGAATCTGATGGTGGCTAGGAAATATAGTGTTGGATCAGTGGAATACATAAACTATAGTAATTTAGTATTTGATAAAAGTAAAGATCCAAATTTTGGAAGTAAGAAGTCACTATTTGACAAAAATTGCTGGGCTAACTTGAAAGCCATTTGGCAGAAACTAGGTATACATAGCACAATGTATACTGAGATAAGGTCAATATGGATAAATAACTTAGACATCAAGTTTGATGTCATAACTAAATCAGAGGGGCTGTAATGGTAATGGAATTTAAAGATCCTCTTGTATTAGCTTTGCTTTCAGGTAAAGTGTTAAGACCAAGAGCTGGTGAACCCTACCAGGGGATAGACTTGTTGATGTGACGAGAGGGGGCTGAACTGGGAGGACCTGGTGCCCTGTATAGGGAAAATCCCAAGCTGAGAGAGGCCAGAAGAACATTTTTCAGCAGCATCATGGAGGCAGAGAGAGAGAGAGAGAAAACTGCCAGGGGCCAGGGTTGCTGAGAGAAAGGGAGAGAGAGAGAGAGAGAGAGAGAGAAATGCTAGCCAAAACCACCCAGACTACTGGGGGTCGGTTGGAGCTGCCCAAGACTTTTGAGACTGACACTCAGAGCTGCAAAACACTGAGGAGGCATGACTATGGTGCCGGTATTTTGTCTGTCTGTTTTGATGTTGCTTTGTCAGAACTGTTTGTTGATAAAGGCCTCAGATCTTGTTGGGCCTAGATTGTTTTCACAGGCAGAAGGTGAACTGAAAAACATGCTGGCAGTGTGCATAAATGTTGTGGTGTCTTTGTTAAGTGTTATCTTCCCAGGAACAGAAACTGATGAGAACTTGCCACAAGTCACGATGAAGAAAAGACCTCTCCTTGGGTATTGAATGATATGAAGATATTGTAGCCTAGCTGTGAACTAGGGGTGGATGGCGTTTGTGCTCTGTGACTGACTAAATGAATGTACTTTTTTATGACTGGAAACTAATCTCCAATGGAGACTATCCAGGGATGGAATACATTGACTTTCAGTACTTTGTGATTGAATTGAGGATTTAAGACTTTGTGATTAAATAAATGAATGTATTATGCAGGGATGGAGTACTTTGACTTTTGTACTTTGTGACTGAATTGAGGACTTAAGACTTTGTGATGGGCTAAATTAATGTACTACACAGGTGTGGAGTACTTTGAAGTTTGTACTTTGTGATCACACTAAGAACTTACTATATGACTGAGTTACCCTACATTTTGATTTTCTCTTTTATGTGAATGTTTTGCCTTAATTTGTTACTGAATAAATGGAGAGTTAGTATGCTTGTAATCAGAACCTGGATGTTGCTTCTGCTTGGCATCACAGAGGCATGGAAAAATGTATCTGTCTCATCAGTGACTAAGGGAAGCGTTTATGATCACCAAGAGATAAAGAGCATTAAGATTTGTAAAATGGATCATTTTGATTAGATGAAATTTAAAAAAAAGTTTTCCACAAACAAAACTAGTGCAGCCAAATTTAGAAGAAAAACTAAAGTGGGAAGAAAAATTACAGCAATTTTCTATAATAAAGACCTCATTTCTCAAATATACAGGGACATGAGCCAAAATGATAAAAAAGGACAGTCATTTCTTAAGTGATAAATGGTGAGTGAATATGAACAGTTTTAAGAAATACTTAAGATAAAGAGCAGAAGGAAGAAGATAGAAAACAGAATTACTGGGTTTGGAATCCAGTGAGATACAATCGGCATTACTAAAGTTCAGGTAAGGATCTAGACCATAATCTAAAAGAGACTGCTGTGGAGTCTTATCATGAAAGAATTTCTTCCTCTATATTCCAAAAGATGAAATTAAGTGAATGAAATCATGCACTAGGGTAAATGAGTTGAAGGGAAATATTGGCATCCCCTAAAATAATAAACCTGAAGCAGGAATCTTGAATCAAGTTGAGAAAGTGGTATTTATGATAGGGAGCACCTGGATGAAACCTTCAGACCTATTAATTCCTGTCAAGCTGAATAAAACTTCAAGTGCATGCAGTCTGTTCTGCTGAATTCTCACTCTAAAATAAACTTTAGTTTCTGCACCTGTGTCATTTGTTGGATTACTTTGGACAAGTTGAGAGGATTTCATTGAGAAAAGAGGAAAGAATGTGATCTAGGGGCACTATTTTTGAAGGAAAATATCTCCCTCCTCTTCCCATTTTATCCTTAAGAGGTAACAAGAAGAAATTGATAATATTATTACTATGCATGAGAGGTTTGGACCACTTCTTGAATGACAGATATCCATTCTTCTCTATTTGGAGGAGGCTAAAAATATTCCAGTCATTTTCAGTTATTTTTATAGGAATATTGGAACATCAACAACTATTTCATTTCCTTCAATCAGAATGAGTAATGTAAATGGAAGTTGTGAAGTCAGGTAACCATGTATATTGCATATTTATATAAAATAAATAAACAACTTTGCAATCTTTAAAGCCCTGTATGTTAGCCGTAATTATCATCATTGTCATTATTACTATATTTAAACCATCTGTTGGCATCTTTTTCATTATCTTTAATACGCACAGGAATATTTAATAGTTATCTATAATATTATAAGTAAAAATTTCTGACAGACACTGTCAAGGTCACTACAGATGATTAAAATATTGTCCCTTTATCTAATGAACCTATGGTCCAGTTGAGGTTATTGGAAGTGCACAAATAACTATAATTACAACTATAATAACAACAAGAAGAAAGGGAGCATATGGCAAGTATAAAAGAAAAGAAAGATCATTTTCTTCTGGTAATAATCAGGGAAGGTTTTATGGGAATTCAATTTAAAGCTTGAAGGATTAATAAATATTTCAACATGGATTTAAGGGGGAAAGGGTGGTTTGTTTTAGCTAGAAGTTCATTATGTGGCATTAAGTCTAGTTATGTCAAGTCAAGAAACATTAATTAATCACCTAATACATACTAAGTGCAGGGGATTCAAAGAAAGGCAAAAAAAAAAACACCTTGGGCTTTCAAGAAGCTGACAATCAAATGTGGATGACAACATATCAAAAAACAACTATATACATGAAATATACATGCAGGATAAACTGTAGATAATCTCAAAAAGGCATTAGCATTAAGGGGGACTAGGGAAAAACCTTGAAGGCAGTTGGATTTTATCTGAGACTCGAAGGAAGGGAATACTATTAAGATCCACAAAATAAATTGGAGTCAAATTGCACATAACTTCAAAAAAAGTCAGTAAATCCAAATATTTTAAGATGTTTGAAAAAAAAATGGTGACGATATCATGCAATAAAATGGAAAGTGGAGTCATGAGACCCATGTTCAGATCCAGACACTACTATTTACTATTTATGTGAAAATGAATAAATCACCACCTCTATAGGGCCTATTTTCTCATTTCTAACATAGAAAAGAGAAAGGGAATTCATCGTTTTTCAACCTAGTGCCCTAGTGGCTTAGATTAAAGTTTGGAATGAAAAAACTTGGTATTCCATCTAACAGTAAACAAAGGGAGAGTTACTTAACCGTAATAGCAGAAAGATATAGCATAAAGATATACAGCAACGTTACCACATGATTTAGCTGAGTACAACTCTGCTAACTGAAATGCTAGTGGTGGTTTCCAAGTCAAGTATCAGGGAGTAGTAGGAGCTTCTCATGGATTTCTGTTATCAGACTACTCAAAAGTTCAATGAGAGGGAGCCTTTAGTCTCTTCAATTATTTTAAAGAAATATAAAGTAGTCCATTTTATATATTTGAAAAGTCTATTAGATACAGACCTTTTTTTTTTTTTTTGGTTTTTTTGGCTTTTTGGCTTTTTGGAAGAGGAGAAAGCAGGGCAATTGGATTTAAATGACTTGTCCCAGGTCACACAGCTAGTAAATGTAAGGTCTCAGAGGCCAAATTTGAACTCCGGTCCTCCTGACTCCAGGGCCAGTGCTCTATTCACTGAGCCACCTAGCTTCCCCTAGATACTGATCTTAACATAGAGGTGGACTATGTAATATCTAAGATCCCTTCTAGCTCCAACGTTATAATAAAAAATAAGAATGGTGCATTAAAATTTATGCAAGAGATTATATGGAGAGATTATGGAGTATCTGAGTTAAGAAATTGGAATGATCTTCCTTAAGCATTAAGATTAAAGTTTTTTTTTTTTAATACGAGGAATGGCAATATCAGAGTTGTAAATCAGGAAGATGTGCCATAATAAATGGGTAGGCTGCTGAAGAACTAATACAGATGGAAAGTGGAGACAATGGAACTATAGAAAGCATTCTTAAAGATCATCTGAGGTTGTTGTTTAAAGCTACAGAAAGATAACACTGGGGGGGTGAAGTCAAGATGGCAGCTTAGAAGCAGGAAAACTCTGTGGCTCCCCCAATAACCATCTCAAATACCTAAAAATTATGACTCTAAACAAATTTTAGAGCTCCAGAACCCACAAAATTACAGAGTAACAAAGCTCCCGCTGAAGGCAGCCTGGCAGACTGATGAGAAGGTTTTCACAATGAGGTGGGAGCCCACATCAGCACCACATGAACCCATGGGTGGAGCCCTAGGGCAGCCAGAACAAGCCACAGTTAAAGCTTTCAGGAGAATGGATCACAGGCAGCTGTGGCAGTTTTGAGAATGATCAATGCATAAGAAACAAGGAATAAGTGACAGGTCAGTGTAACTTGCCTAAATTTTGGGGAGAGAGTCCAGCCATCTGCCTCCCAGGTGAGAAGCAGTGGTGGAGGCCCTGCAGGTGCTGCCATGTGGCTGCTTCAGAGCTTCCAGTCTGCAGAATGCAGGGGGGGGGGCAAGCTATCATTCAGGGGCTAAGTGCTCTTGCCTAAACCTGTCTGGATTGGGATCATGTTCTTGGGTGATGGTCCTGAAGTGTGGGATCAGTGAGCCAAACTGGTGGTGGTTGCAGAGACAGCAGCCTCCTAAGAGCCATGGAAGCTGCAAAAACCCAAATTATTTGGGACCACACACTCCCCTCTGGAAACAGAGTCCTATTGAGCCAAAAAAGTCAAGTAACAGACTGGCAACATGAGCAAGCAAAGGAAGCAAAGCAAGCCCAGGAATCCAACTTTAGATTTACTTTTTGGGGACAAAAAGGATTAAAGCATGGAACAGGAGGAAGACAACGCAGTCTGAACTCTGCACCCAAAGCTTCGAAGAAAAATGTAGATTGGTTACAAGCCATAGATCACCTTAAGAAGGATTTTGAAAACCAAATAACAGAAGTGGAGGAAAAATTGGGAAGAGAAATGAGAATGATGCAAGAAAATCATGAAAAGAGAGTCAACAACCTGACTGAAGAAAATAATCCCTTAAAAAATAGATTAACTCAAATGGCAAAAGAATCCCAAAAAGCCAATGAGGAGAAGAATGCCTTAAAAAGTAAAGTTTGCAAGATGGAAAAAGAATCTCAAAAGATTTCTGAAGAGAATAATTCCTTCAGAATTAGAGGGGAGTAAATGGAAGCAAATGACCTTATGAGAAATCAAGATACTATTAAACAGATACAAACAAATGAAAAAATAGAAGGCAATATGAAATATCTTATTGAAAAAACCAGTGACTTGGAAGATAGATCCAAGAGAGACAATTTAAAAATTATTGGACTACCTGAAAGCCATGATCAAAAAAAGAACCTAGAAAGCATCCTTCAGGAAATTATCAAGGAAAAATGCCCTGATATTTTAGAACAAGAGGGCAAAAGAGAACTTGAAAGAATTCACCAATCGCCTCTTGAAAAAGATCCCAAAAAGAAAACTGCTAGGAATGTTATAGCTAGGTTCTGGAGTTTCCCAGATCAAGGAGAACATATTAAAAGCTGCCAAAAAGAAACAATTTGAATACTGTGGAAACATAATTAAGATAAACCAGGATCTAGCAGCTTCTCTATTAAGGGATCAAAGGGCCTGGAATATTATATTCCAGAGATCAAGAGAGCTAGGATTAAAACCAAGAATCACCTACCCAGCAAAATTGAGTATAATGTTCCAGGGGAAAATATAGTCATTCAATGAGGGGGGAGGACTTCCAAGCAATCTTGATTAAAAACCAGAAATGAATAGAAAATTTGACATTGAAATACAAGAAGCATGAAAAGGTAAACATGGAAAAGAATTCATAAGGAACTTATCAAATTTGAACTGTTTACATGTCAATGTGTAATTGTTGACAATAATTGTAACTTATGAAACTTTTCTTGGTATGAGAAGGGAATATAAATGTATAGTTGAAGGGAATATGAATGTATATGCATATATATATATATATATATGAGATACATATATATGTATGCATACACATATGTCTATATAGGAGGAATACATATGTGAGTGTGTGTATATAAGTATACATAAACAGAGGTCACAGGATCAATTGAATAGGATGGGATGATCTTTTAAATGGTGAAATTGAGTGGTGGGCAAGGTATAGTATGAGAGGAGACAGGTAGAGACAGAATGGGGTTAATCCTCTCATATAGAAGAGGCAATGGCTAACTGTTACAGTGGAGGGGAAGAAAAGGAAGGCAAAAGGGAATGGGTTAACCTTTCTCTCATTGAATTTGGCTTAGGGAAGGATTGCATACACTCTAAACTGGGTATCTTGGCCTACAGGATAGTAGGGGGGAAGGGGATGAGAGATGGGAAAATGGAGAGGAGGGCAGTTTGGGGGGGGAGGGTTGTTAGAAGCCCACACTTCTGTAAAGGGACAGGGACAAAATAGACAATAGAATAAGTGGGGGGAAGAATAGGAAGGAGGGAAATACAGTCAGTCTTTCATAATATGTCCATTTTGGAGATGTTCTGAGTAACTACACATGTACGGCCTATATTGAATTGCTTGTCTTTTTCAGTGGGGGTAGGTGACAAGGGATGAAGGGAAAGAATCTAGAATTCAAAGTTCTAAAATGAAATGTTAAATATATATATATGTATATATATATATATATATATACACATACATATATACACTTATCATTATCATTATTTACATGCAACTGGGAAATCAGATATACAGGTACTGGGGTAGGGAGATCCATCTTGCCCTACCAGAAAGTCAGAGGGGTGATGAGGGAGGATATAGGAGAGAGCAGATTGGAGAAGGGGGTACATAGTGGGATCACTTTTTTGTGTTGGTGGGTAGGGGAAAGATGGGGAGAAAATTTGTAACTCAAAATCTCATTGAAATGAATGATGTAAACTAAAAATAAACAAAAGTTTAAAAAAAAGAATAAGATTTTTTCTAGATTTGTAGATTTAATTAATATTTATTTAATATATGTGGGTCTATGGCAGTTATTATAGATCAATAATGGATTTGAGGCTAGACTTACATTTGGACAGCTGGGTTAAAATCCTCTTTTAAAAACTTACTGCTTATGTGACCTTAGGACAGTCACTTACCCTTTCTTAATCTCATTTTACTGAACTTTAAAATGGGGGTGATATTAATGGCACTTTGTTGATAGAGTTATTTGCAAAAACTAATGAGATAGTATATGTAAAATACTTTGGAAACTTTAAGTGACTGTCTAAATATTAGCTATGAGTATTTCTGATTGTGGAGGCTGGCTAACTAGTTGACAGAGAATGGAGTAGTCTATCAATGGAAAGAGTCAGAGTGACTGACTGATGATTACAAGAATTTATAGAGAAGCACCTAAGACATTTCTCAGCCTGGGCAAATCTATCTATAACTATATCTATAAACTATCTATTATATGCTTGCTTCTGGTTCATGTTATTTATAGTTCTTAGAGTTTTCTTACCTCAGATTTTTGCATTTGTGAAATCTGCCTAAACATGTTGTTTATTAAAGATTATAAAATATTATATTATAAGGCAGGAAGAAGTTATTTAGAGACAATATGCAGTCCATCCAGGAAGAAATCATCAGATACTAAGTGCCTGAATGTTCTTTGAGGCATAACCTGTAATGACAGCAAGTCAAAGACAGTATGGAAATATCAAAATATATGCTCATTTTATTCTTTATTTTAAAATAAATAAATCAATTCTAGAAGCCAAGATGGTGGGATAAGCAGGAAATTGCCACAACTCTGCCATATTCACCTCCCCCAAAAACACAAAATAGTGCCCCCAAACAAATTCTGCAGCAGAAGAACCAACAAAACAAAAATAGTGGGGTGCAACCATATTTTAGCCCAAGAAACTTGGAAAGTCATCAGGAAAAGTCTGTTTCAATCAGGTAAAAAGGGAACACAGTCCAGGACAGGAAGCATCACAGCAAGCCAACAGCAAACCCTACCTCAGTAAACCAGTAGGAGATCGTGAGGCCCAGTGTGGTGGAGCAGGCAAACACCAAACCAGGACTCCTGAAATGTCCCTCAGCATAGCCAGAGTCAGATATCAGCAACAAGAACAGCCAAGTGCTTCAGCACAGCTCCAGGAAAACAGGTAGTTGCCAATGTCAGGACCCTACCAGTCCCTAAGCAAATAGGCAGATACCAGCATGAGGACCCCACACATAACACAGCATAGCAAAGCAAATAGGCAGCTGCTAACACTGGGACCCACCACATGCATAGCTCTAAAAAACAGGCTTACTCCAATGTAGGAACACCCCACCAGTGTCAGCACAAGTCAGACAGCAGCACTAGGACCCAAAGTCAGCACTATGTAAGCTGCCAGACCCGTATGGGCTCCAGTAGCAGTGACCACCTTTTCCCACACCCTTCATTGTCGCACCACAATAAGAGTCCCTTTGGGCCTCAAGGCAACATCAGTGCAACAACAGGTAAACAGCCAGGGCCTGTAACTGCTAGCAAAATAAGGTGCCCCTTCTACCCTGGGAACAGAGCTCAAATTTAAAGGTAAGAAAAAGTGCCCAAAAAGGTGAGCAAAAACAACATAAAAAGAATCTGACCACAGAAAGTTACTTTTGGTGCGAAGAAAGAACAAAAACAAACTTACGCTCAAAAGAATATAACAAAGTCAAAGTTCCTACATCTAAAGCCTCCAAGAAAAATATGAACTGATCTCAAACCAGAATTCAACAAAGATTTGGAAAGCCATGAGAGAGGTAGAGGAAAAAATGGGAAGAAAAATAAGAGCAATGCAAGAAAATCATGAAAAACAAGTCAACAATTTGGTAAAAGAGACACAAAAAATAAAGAAGAAATAACAGTTTAATAAACAAACTAGGTGGGGCAACTAGGTGTCACAGTGAATACAGCACAGGCCTTGGAGTCAGGAGGAACTGAGTTCAAATCCAGCCTCAGACTTAACACTTACTAGCCATGTGACCTTGGGCATGTCACTTAACCCCAATTTCCCTGCCCTCCTGCCTCCAAAAAAAAATAAATAAATAAACAGACTAGGCTAAGTGGTAAAAGATATACAAAAAGTCAATGGGGAGAAGAAGGTGTTAAAAGTAGAATTGGTCAAATGGAAAAAGAGGCAAAAAAATTCACTGAAGGAAAAAGGTGAAATTGGCCAAATAGAAAAGGACATACAAAAGCTCACTAAAGAAAATAATTGCTTAAAAATAAGAATGGAGCAAATGAAAGCTAATGACTCTATGCAAAATCAAGAAACAGGAAAACAAAACTAAAAGAAGAAAAAAATTAGATTATGTGAAACACTTCATGGGAAAAACAACTGATCTGGAAAATAGATTCAGCAGAATTAAAAAAAAAAAAGACCACCTTAAAGTCATGTTCAGAAAAAGAGCCAAGACATTATCTTTTAAGAAAATATCAAGGAAAACTGCCCTGATATTCTATAACCAGAGGGTAAAATTGATCACCTCCTGAAAGAGATCCCAAAATGAAAACTTCCAGGAATATTGTAGTCAAATTCTGGAGTTCCCAGGTCCAAGACAAAATACTGTTATCAGTCAGAAATACTTCAAGGAAGGTTTAAAATATGATATTCTAGAGTCTAAAGGAGCTAGGATTATAGCCAAGAGTCACCTACTCAGCAAATTTTTTCAGGGGAAAAATGTACATTCACTGAAATAGAAAACTTTGAAGCATTCTTGATGAAAAGATCATAACTAAATAGAAAATTTGACTTTCAAATACAAGATTCAAAAAAAGCATTAAAAGGACCACTTCAATGATCATCTGCTGAATCTGTCTAAGATTTGGGGAGTGGCGAGCCACCTTTACAGAGCTGCATATTATTTTCTGAATGATGGACATTTTTAATCTCCTTCATTTTCCTTGTGTAGAGAGAATTAGACTAGAATCTTCTGAGTGATTATGGATCTCATTTAGAAGTCTCTGTGGTGTTCTACACTAAAAAGAAAAAAAAAACAAAATATCAATTACAAATAAGAGCATCTGGCGGATCACATAATCTAAAGGGAATCCTTCCATTTGTACTGTGATTCAGACATTCTTTATGACAGTGGTAAAAGACTTCAGTGAGAATAATTCTCCCACTTCTATACCTCATTTTTTCTTAATTTTCACAGTGCTGTCTACAAATATTAAGTTTGTTTTGTCTTTCAAGAAAACTAGTATGATATTAGCACAAGCTCTCAACATTTAAAATTCCACTAGATTTGGCAGATATCATGTATATATAGGAGACACATTCTGAGAAGAGTTAAAATTCTTTGTAAAAATAATCAACAAATAATATTCTAAGTTATCCTGTAATCTCTATACATTTCAGACAATTGTGCGAGAGTAGAGAAGTTGGATACTGTAGGATATCATTAGAATGTCCTGAAAGCACATACAGATAATTCCCTAAAATATTTTTAATGGAAAAGCAGGCACATGGATAAATGCTATTGTTATTTTTCAAATCACTCCCATCCCTTGGGAATGATAAGACCCACAATTTTAACTGTTTGAGAATCACTCCTTCAATGTCACTTCTTTCTTTGATTTCTTTAGTGTCATTCCTGCTTCACACAGTTGACTAAGGACAGTGAGGTTAGAATCCAAATGTACAAGAGTCTCTTGTGCACATTTTGACAGACTGTTTCCATTTTTTCGAGTCTGCTGTCATTCTAGTTTCAATCTTCAATACTCTTGATATGATCTATGTAACTGAGTATCTTGCCAAATTTTCTGTAAACAAATTTTTCTTACATTGCTTTTCATTATTTGTGAAGTAATAGTATATGCAAATTTCCACCAACTTCTTCAATAAGATTGCATAGAAAAGTTTCCATTCTAAACTGGTGTTAGATCCCTTATTTCTTCACTTGGCAATGATAGCAAGTATGTATCAGATGTGATTTTTTTTTTATACTAAATCAGTCTCTTTTTGTGATGACTTAGAAAACTTTTAGGAAATGGTAAAAAAAAAATTAAGACCTTTTCCTATACTTTTATCCCTTTCCCATATTTTAAGAAGTTACCTAAAATGCCCTTTCTGTGAAGTATTGACATTCTTATTCCAAAAGATTGAGAATTTCTTCTTTTATCTGTGTCTCTCAAAAGTAAAAGTTTTATACATTTTTATCTGAAAATGAAAGTGTTATACAATTTGATACATTTTATACTTTACAATGTGTACTAGAGTTTTCCTAACCTGGCTTGGAACTTAATGTCCCAATGCTCCCTTTCTGAGAAAATGATTTCTGTTTCACCGGAATTAGTTTCAACTTAATTTCTTCCAAATCAATTCATCAAAAATGAAATAAGTACCTACTATACCTAAGTTCTTGCATTAGGTTCTGGAGATACAGGGATGAATGGGGTATGGTCTTTGTCTTCAAAAATGTTTCATCTAATTGGGGATACATGTGACTATGATATAAATGGATATAATAAATACATAAGGATTACAAATAAATTGTTTCAAGGATTTTTTCATCTAAAGGGGCTGGTTTAACGCCATTCCACATGAAGAATTGTCTAGGGATCCTAATTCTGGAAATGCATGAATATGTGAAAAGTCTCTTCTCTCCAATCTGGAGCATGAGCACATATTCTTGTAGTGGCTTCTACTCTGTTAATTTTATGATTTAGATAATTGATTAGCTGTGTAACTGAACAAGGTGACCTTAAAAAGTCCTACCACTTAGAACCTGCCACTTGCTATGGTTAATCCTTTTCATGCCATTCTATTAGAATGAGAAAGACAATTATATATGGTGAGAGACTCTGGATTCAGCATTTGATGCTGATTTGTGGTCCACAGGACGAATTTAATTTTTTACCTTTTGACATTTTTTTCTTTCTTGTTTTGATTAAAGGAAATACAGATTGATATGACTATCATCTTATGAGCTCTTAAACAAGAGACCAAGTCACCAGTGTCTGGCAGTCAGAGACCAAGCTAGAATTTGCCTAAAACCAGACAATGAGTAATGATAATTCTAAAGACTTGTCTGACCTAGCCCAGCAGTATCAGATTTCTGAACTCAATTATCTACGACTGCTGTATTTGAAAGGTAAGATGCTGGGGTGAAAACTATCTAGATTCTGTACTGTTTTAACTCACTCTTCCTAGGGACTTAAGATAATATCAGGAAGAATGTGCCTCTACATGTTGAGGGAACATATTCGGACTTCTATTTTTGCTAAAATTTTGAAGAAAATATCCCTTTGTAAAAGTTAATTGATATCAAGTGGCTAAATGGACCCAGAGTGATAGTCATTGGTAGCTAACATGCATGAGGGGAAAAAAGTGGGTTAGAATGAGGGTTCAAATGAGTAATATTAGAGAAAAGAAGCTGCACTCTCCATCAGTGGCACTTCTAGAACACTTAGGAAATGATGGACCTTGCTTTGCTGTGACAATGGATGTAAAGTTTCATTATATTAGTATCAATGATGTCACGTGTTGAGATACAAAGAGATATGGATGAGTGGAGAATGGCAAACTTCTTTGTAGGATTTCTAAAGAGGGGTAATAAGAGCTCAGACTGGAAAGATGTTTTAGAGCCAAATTACAGAGACCTATGAATGCACAACTGTGAAGTTTAAGCAACAGGGATTTTTTGAGTGAGTGAGGACTGGGAATACTCAATAGAAAACAAACAAAAAAAATAATGTCTTCCTAAGGTCAGATTACAATCCTTTCTACTTTATTTTACAAAATACATATTAGTGTTTAGAAGTGCCTTTATATTCTAAGAAAAGTCTTGATTTAAATAAACATTCCCTTTAGATGAACCAAATGAACAAACTTATAAAGTTTAATAGATATATTTAGTTAAAAACAAAGAAGAAAATCAGGTGAAATTCAGAAATTTATATAAAATGGTAATTGTTGAATTTAGAAGAAAATCATTTTATAGATGATGTATTATAAAAATCTTCAGATTAATTAGTGAAGTAATGGCATAAACTGTCATGATGGGAATATATCTGAAAGAATTTTTAATTTAAAAATTTTGGAAATATTTTATGCATTTTAGATACATAGATATGTGGTGTTAAAATTTCTATTTTAATAAATAATTCATAAACTAATTATCTGTGCACTGTGAATATATCTAGTTTTAACTAAAACTTTTTTTTCTTGTGTATTAAGCAAAACTGGTATAATGCCATGCACGAGCAGCTTCCCAAAAGAATGCTACTGCGAACAGCTTTTAAGGCTTGGATTACACAAGATAGTGAACACTCCATTTTTTCCATTACAAATCAAGGCAAACATTCACAACAAATCACAATATAATATTCACAACATCACATCTTATCACAGAAAATCACAATATAGTGTTCACAACAGCTTAACATTAGAATGGCCACATAGTTTTCACTACAGTGGTCACAATATTTAGAACAAAGAACAAAAGAATAATCATCTGGTTTCCCTAAGGGGGAAATCCTCCTTACTTAATCATTCAATCAATTCACAATACAATAATCAATCTTCTACTCATTGTGCAACCATAGATTAACTTAATCAGTCACTTATCTAGCAATCAGTCACTAAAAGCAATCACTAGAAAAGTACACAAACCCTCCACCCCTTGGTGTGCAGCAAACTTCAATTTCATCAGGCATTCTATATCCAAGCAGAGGCCTTTTCTTTATCTTGACTCAGGGCGATCCTTTAGATTCCCTGGATCCTCTTCGATGGTCCCAGTTTCTACTTGAATCCACCAAACTCTCACCTGGATTAAGAGGCAGACAGCTCCCAGCTCCTTGTCCAGTCCTCTGAGGAGTTCTTGTTACACACTGAAGTTCACAGGGTGCAGCACATCTCAAACCCTTCACAACTTCTGTTGCTGGGAACTCAAGGATCAACCAAGCCACAAACAACTAAAGTCTTAGCATTCTGGTCATGCTTCTTCAGTCCTCCAGCAGTTCATGTGGCCCTAGGACCCAGAAGGAATCTCAGAATTCCAGGTGGCCTTCCATGCAACAACTTCAGCCTTCACCAGATTCTGGTCTCATAGAAAACTCCAACACAGTTCGCTGTCCAGCAAGCCCAGCTCTCAGATGCTGGGACAATCCTGCTTCCTCCATCACGAGTCATGAGAAGGAACATTCCTGATTCTTATTCTCTGTCTCTGGAATTCTTCTTATATACACACACTGGCCTCCTGTCTCAGCCAACCTCCTCCTGCCATGTCTGCAACAGCAGACAGAGTTCACACCCTCTGTTGACACACAAGATAGAGTCCATACCTTCTGCTTCTTTCACACAGGAGACAGAGTTCACCCTCTCTGCCTCTTTCACAGAAGTACTAAGTCCTTAGCCACTAAGGGCCAAGTAGTTGCTAAATTAATTACCATCACAACTGGCAATCTTCTAAGAACAAATTTCTGAATTAAACCTGGGCACATCCTCTTAATGGTGAAGATAATAATAATAACAATAGTCATAATGATGATGAAGGTGATGATTATAACTGATGAAGGCCAATGCAAGTGTTCCCAAATTGCTATGGAAATATCTGGCTTTAAATGTTTGACATGAGGCATTACTTATGAAATATAACAGATTCGGACCTTTTTCCTTTGGAGCTTATTGTCATATAACATGATAGACGGAAGGCCTCTGGTTAACTGGAAGGCAATTTCCAAGACTAAGGATTATAGATCTCATGTTTTTCACTTTGACCATAAAAGAAAAATAACAAAATGAAGACAACATGCTCACTTTCACAACCCTTTCATTTGTGAATTTTCATTTAAGCTCATTTCCTCATTTTTCTTAGTAGAAGATCTCCTCATATGCCTTAGATTTACTCAACTCAACATCTCTACATGAGGTGATTATGTCCATTCTTAAAGACCCAGACCAAATTCTTGGCCAGGAACAAGTCTCTCCTTTTAAACTCTTATATTGTTCTGTCTTTCTTGATCGTCCATTGTATCCTATTTTATGAGACAGGTATAATTAATTGTATACATATGCTCTTCTATGAAGAACATTTTTCTGTTGCTTCCTGCCAATGAAAAGATGATTAAAATATTTGCCAAGTCTAACAGTCCAGTAAAGGTTTACAATTTCAGGTCAACCATCATACCAGCATGTAAAGATGGACCACTTAAGTAAAGTGATTGTAAAGCCAAGCACAAGCATCTTTCCAGAGGACTGCTGCTGTGAATAACTTTTCAAGGTTCTGATTACACAGTATAGTGAACTCTCTATTCAATTACAAATCAGAACAAAACATTCAAGAAAAATCAAAGTACATCAGTCACAATGTTACAACTTATCACAAAAATAGCCACATAGTTTTCACCAAAGTGGTTACATAATTTTAAGCAAAGTACATTCATTTAGTCAATCACAAAGTCCTTAATTCAATTGCAAAGTACAAAAATCAAAGTCATGCACCCATGGGGTGCAATTAAGTTACAATATCATCAGTCACTACTCAATACCCTCTTAAGGGGTAGTGGAAAGTACAAAGGCCATCTACCCTTACGTCACAAGAAAGTTACAATTTTATCAGTCACCATTAAATACCCAACAAAATGTCTTTTTATCTTGACTTGAGGCAGGCTCTCAGTTTCCATGGTTCCTTTTCCAAGGTCAGAGCTACTGTCTAAATCTAACCAACTGCCACATGAATTCAAAGGCAGACAGATCCCAGTTCCTTGTCCAGCTCTCTGTGCAGTTCCTGTTCCATACAGAAGCTCACAGTGTCGAGTCCACCTCAAGTCCTTATTCAAATACCAGGAAACTGAGTCTTATAACCAGAAAGCCAAAGTCATTACAGTAACCATGAAGTTGGTACACATGGTTAATGTAGTAAATACACACATTCCCAAGCTTTCAGAACAGAACAGGCTCCCTCAAGCAGGAATTCTGCTATCTCACTCACAGTAGCTTCTCAGCAGAAGTTCCAGCTGGTTCTCAGAAGCTCTCAGCAGAAGTTTCTAGAAGAAAGATCTCGGCAGAAGTTCTGGCTGGCTCTCAGAAGAAGGTCCGCCAGCACAAGTTCTGTTGTCAAAATCAAAATCACTTTCTCCAGCCTGGGCCTCTTCTCCTCAGCTTCCACACAGCTTACTTTAACAAGTTCTGTCTCAGTTCTAATTTCTCTTCTCAGTTCTTCTCTATTCTCAGTTCAGTCCTCAGTACAACAGTAGCAGCCCAGGCTCCAGATGCTCACTGAGAGAAATTATGGCCTCTCTCAGGTTGGGATTTTCCTTATATAAGGTATTACCTCCTCCCTGATTTGCCCCTTCCTGTTACAACAGGAAGTTCCTCCCACTGTGGGATTCACAAGTTCTGGATCATAATACTTGATATAATTACACTTGAAACAAGATGCTAAGTGCTTGGCAATAAAAGGGGATCTTCAAATTACATTATTATTACAGTAATACATTTCAGGGAGTTTATCAGTAAACAAGGAAATTTTTTGGATTCTTTTTTGTTATTGTTCAGTTGTTTCAGTCATGTCTGACTCCCTGTAACCCCATTTTAAGGTGTTCTTGGAAGAGATATTGGAGTGGCTTGCCACTTCCTTCTGATTTTACATATGAGGAAGTAAGGAAAATAGGGTTACATGACTTGTTGAGGGTCACACAGCTAGTAAGTGTCTGAGGGCAGATTTGAACTCATGAAGCCAAGTCTTCCTGATTCCAAGCCCAATGCTCCTTCCACGTTGGCTTTAAAAACTCATAAAGAATTCCTGTGGTGTGAAAGATCATGATTTTCATCAGTGAAGGTGTCCACCGGAATGAAATCATCAGATCTTTAAAAACTGAATAAAGTATACAACTCTTAATTTCCCTTATATTGAAAGACATATGAGTTCAGGAGATAAAACTATTATCTCTGTATGTTGAATATTTAACAGGGAACCTCAAACTTAGGTAGCTCTTATAAATATTTCTTAGGCTCAATTTTCTATCAATGAATGCTGTATTATATGTATATATAACATATATGGTGCATGTAAAATATACACAAAGCAAAACATCATCATCATCAGTTAGTACTTATATGATATTTTAATTTTTGCAAAATCCTACATATAGATATTTAGATATTCTATACACACACAAACGTGTTTGAGTGTGTGTGTAATTTTATTTTCACAACAGCCCTAGGAGGTACACTGATACTGTTATCTTTATTTTACAGAAAAGACAATTGAGGAACACAGAGGTAAAATGACTTGACTAGGTTGACAGAGCTAGTAAGTATCTGAAACTAGATTTGAAGTCTAGTATTCTTGATTCAAAATCCAATGCTTTCTTTACTACATCATCTAGTTGCCTCTAGGGAAAGCTTAAACCACTTTGGTATATGGTACATATTTGTCCTTCAGATCATTAGATACAGTCATACCCTCCCACCCACCCCCCCAAAAAAGGGGAGGGGGCTGTCATGAGACTAAATGTGTGTCTATCATCTATAAACTACTGTAAACAAACTGCAGATTACAGGACAGCAAACAAATGTCTTAAAGAAATAAAATATAGGTGGGAGCTATGAAAATATTTACCTTCTGAAAATCCAACCTTAATATATGTAACAGGAAAGTTATGCTTCTCTTTTTAAAAAAACATGTTTAAAAACTGTATCTTTTTGAAAATCAAGTATTCTTATCAATTTTGAAATTTGTTACTGTTCCAACTTTCTTATTCTATGATACATGAATGGTTATAAGAATTTCTACTGAGCAGGAAGGAAGAAAACAACTTGACTACATTTAAAGATCGATTAGAAAACTGAACCAGAAAAAATGGATGTTACCCTTAAATTAAACTAAACTCTAAACATTTGTAAGGAATGCATCAGTTCAACCTTTAGTTCTTTACTTCATTTTAGCTTGGTCATATTCCTAGTGTTATGGGTCATCTAATTTTAGTATATATACATGTATACATACATAAAACATTGATTCACACATATATATGTATATTCACATGAATATTTGGCTAAACCATATATGGCCAGATTCATGTACATATACCTACAATATGGAAACACATATATACATGAATATATGTTTATATACATACACTCATGCATATAAATATCAACATGAGGTTAGCAAGAATCAGTAATCCTATGTATTTTTCCTTTTATTATAATATTTTGTGATACATTTTCTGCTTATTTATCCTTTTAGGAAATAGTTTAGCAGGTCTCAGACTCTTAAGGAAGAAGTCTCAAATCCATACACACCTATGGCAAGCACCACTACAATAATCCTCACAAACTGTCATCCATCATATACCCAAACACATTTAGATCACCAGTAGCAGCATTATCATCTTCATCATTATCATCCTCTTCATCATCATCCTCCAATCATTATCAGCACAACAACAATAAACATTCCTATATTACTATGATTTAAATTAATGAGAATTAAACTACTTCAAAAAGAGCCCATTGTGGCAGCTCTAATAAAACTCTAGTTCCTTGATTTGATTCTGTTATAGCGAGGCTGAATTTCTTGTGTCTATCTTCTAGACATACTGCAACTCCTCCATTTCCTTCCTAAAATGTATTGACCCAAACTGAACTCAAAGATTACTCTCATTAACTCACAGTACAACAGAATTTCACAACCCTTGGTGTGGACATCATGCCTTTCCTCATGTGACCTAGAATTGCTTTAGCTTTTTTGACTATAAAGTCACACATTTGACTCATATTTAGATTGAACTGCATTAAAAAAGATCATTTTTACATCAACTATTATTTAGTAACACTTGCCCCTTCTTGTACTTGTGAAGTTGTTTTTTAGAACTAAAGTGTAAAATTTAACATTAATGCCCATTAAATTCTACCTTATTAATTTTATTTTAAAGTTCAGGACTATAAAAATTATTTTTGCATTCTCATTGCCACCAGCATGCTGTGTATCCCTCTCAATGTTACATAATCTAAAAATTGGCAAGTGTGGCAACTGGATGGCACCATTCATAAACTATTTGATTTGGAGAGTGGAAGTTGCAAAATCAAATCATCCTCAGACACTTCATTAACTTTCTGACCCTCACTGAATCCTTAATTTCTTTCTGCAGTGCATTTTTCATCTATAATAGGTATAACAATAGCACTTACTTCTCAGGGTTATTATGAGGATCAAATAAAAAAAATACATTTGCAAAATGCTATACAAACCTTTAATTACTATATAAATGTTAACTATGATTTCTAAAATATAATTACTGGCAATGGCTTACCTGTTACATAAATAATCCAGTGCTCAGAGAATACATTTCAATCCTGACCTTTTGACTACGAAGATGAAATACTAGGAGTCAATTCTATGAAATGATTCCAGAAAGAAAAGTACTGTAGAAAATTCTGATAGCAGCTATAGAGACTTTTAATATCCTTAGAATTGTTTTTTTTCCCTTGAGTATACCAAGTAGGGTTATCCAGTCCACTTTGATATGGATTAGGAAGAATAAAGCATCAAAGTAAAAAGAAAGGAAGGAAGGAAAAAAAAAAAAGTAAAGGTAGATACTTCATGTAGCCTAGAGTGGAAATGGCTTGAAATTAAATTTAATACCTAGACATATAACACCCAAAATATTGTGTTTCTTTTAGGCTTACTGAGGAATGTAAAAAATAATAATAATAAGGATGGTCAGTTGATTTTATGAGTTTGTTGAGTAGCATATGATGTAATTATTTAGCCAGTCTGGGCTCAGTTTATCACATGTATACAATAAAGTAGTTAAAATACATGATTTTGTATATTCTTTCAAGTTCAAAAATTATTTATATTCTATGATTCTATGATGATTTCATCACACATTGTTTAAAAATCTAATGTTTTCACTAATTTATGTCTTACATGATTTACTGCTATAAATAATTAGAATAATAGGCCTATTTCTTTCTTCATTTATATTCTTCATTGAATGGTACAACTAAATAAGCAAGAAGAACAGGTAAAGAATGAAACATAAAAAGGAGGACTAATGGATTTACTGAATAGACTTACATAGGAGTTGTGTACTAAAAATACTGGAATTTGATCCAGGAAACCTGGTTTCCTGGAAGCTGAAATATTACAGGAGCTCTTAGTCTAAGGGTAGAAACACCATGTAAACAACTATGTAAACACCAATATATATGAGATGATTTGGGAGAAGGCATTAAAAATAAGGAGGACCGAGAAAGGCATGTAGAAGCAAGCCAAGACTTGAAGGAAGAGATTAGGAAGAAGACTGTTCTAGGCATGATGGATGCCAATGAAAAGGAGTGAAATAAGTAGATGGAGTATCATGTGTGAAGAATGGCAAAGAGGCCACTATTCTGGATTATAGAATATGTGGACAAGAATAAAGTGCTAAAAACTTTAAGGCTAAGAAGGATCAAGGTTATGAAGGAATTTGCTAATATATTTTATTTGATCCTGAAGATCATGGGGAACCACAGAAATTTGTTGAATTGGGGATGCGGGTTGATGTTGTCAGATGTGTGTTGTATGAAGAATAATTTGACAGCTAAATAGAGGAATGACGGAAGTAGGAAGATATCTGAGGCATGAGGACTAAGGAGAAGATTATTGCAGTGGTCCAGGCATCAAGTGACAAGAGTCAGCACCTGGATGACAGCAGTATGATAGGAGAAACTGTTTTGTATAGTCCTCCAAGATTTAATTAAGGTTTTCAGGCCAACCTGCCTTCTAGAAGACTATTTTACTGTCATTCAAATAGTGGCAGAATAGAGAGGCAATTATGGGCTTTGAACACTAGCCATCTGATAGACAACATGCCTGTTGCTTCAGTGGTAGTCTAGTCAGTTGAAGAAAATATCTTCAACCAAGCTGGCCACAAGTTGATGTATGTATGGGTCATAATTGTTCTCAAAGACCATACAGCATGCCATATAGTGGGATTGCAATCTGTTTTGATGGAAGAAATATCACTAGTGAAGCAAAAACGAAGAAAATGATTGAGTTACACATATAAATATATATGTGTATGTGTATATACACATGCATACTTACATAAGTTATCATTTATCTGCTATCTATCTATCTATCTATCTATCTATCTATCTATCTATCTATCTATCTATCTATCATTGTTCCTCAATCTTTAGCCTTTGCAAATTCCAGTATACTTTTGTTGTCTTTTTCAACTCAAAATTTCCAAAATTTTTTTTCTTTACAAAGTACACTTGTGAACTTCCCAAGGCAAGTGTTACAGAAGCAACGTTTAACACATTTTAAGGAAAAAAAATAGATTTTCCAGACAGTACTAAAATAAATATAACTGCAGATAGCTGAAATGAAAAAAAAAAGGAGAGAAAAAGGAACCAGTACAAAATTAGCATGGAATATAGGAGTCATATTCTGTAAACAAGTGTCACTGCCAGTTATCCTTGAAGTCATTACCTTAAACCACAAAAGCAAGTTAAAATGTGATTATGAAGAGTCTGAATGACAATTCTATATCTATAATAGATTTACCCAAAGGTGCACTTGTACATCTGTTACCTGCTATGTTTGGCTTATTTTATTTTATTTTTTTCATGGGCAACGTGAAAATATGATTTTAGTACACAGGTCAGAAGTGGAGTCTAACATGATAACAATATTAAGCTGAAATGACTTCTTCTTCAGAGCCTCAGGATGAAGACAATCAGTAAATCAAATGTCAGTCAGCATGCAGTTTTTGAAACCAATGCTTCTGAAGTTACAAATTAAATGTGTTATTCAAATTGGGATTTCTAAGACATGAAGGATGCAAGGTGGGAAAAGTGATGGACTGGGCATTAGTATTTTGGGAACCTTTGTACAGAAAATATAAATGAGAAATACATTCTATTTTGTTTATTTATTTCTTTATTCCTCTACCCAGATTATATTGTAATGAATTCCTTTCTTTTCCTCATGCCTAGGCTTTCCTTGAAATTAGATGTGACAACATCTTGCTTTATATGAAGCATTATATATAAACTGGAAGGAATTTTTCGAAAATTTCTTCCACTAATGTGAACAACAGACCAGGATTCCAATCTTTGGATCAATTCAATATTTGCATGGGGTAGGTCCTGAGGAACAAAGAGATGAATAAGACCTAGCTCCTGCTCTCAAAGAGTTTATGATCTATGAGGGGGTGATATAGCTATAATGCAAATAAGAATAAGAATCAGAGAGTATATGGGAGGAATAAGCAAAGTTCTCCCAAAGGAGAAAACATAGGTCATTTGTGGGTGAATTCACTTGTTGGTTTTATGTAATCTTGGCCAAATCACTTGCCTTATTTGTGCCTAAATTTCCTTTTCTGTTAAAAGGAGGTGGCTAGCCTAGCTACTCCCTAATGCCATTTTTTGATCTAACATCCTTAGGATCCTATGATCTATTTTTCATATAAGATTTTTAATTATACTTAAATAGCTGTTGTGAAATTTATTAGGTCATTATCAGATGAAGGATGGTAATAAAATGGAATAGACCCAGAACAGGACAATTAACATAGTGAAGTATCTTGTGTTTATGACCTCTGAGTGTCTGTTGAAGAAACTATGGATTTTTAAACTTAGGAGAAGACTTAGCATAAAGCTTGATAGCTATCTTCAAATACATGAAGGCCACTGGGTAGAAAAGGTATATGATTTCTTCTGAATGATAGCTGTGGGCAGAAATAGAAGCAACAGAAGAAAAAAAATTGCAGAGAGGCAAATTTAAAGTGAAAATAAGTAAGGAAAACCAAATATTGAATGGGTTTGCCTAAGGATGTGGGTACCCTTCTCTTTATCTGTGTAAAATGAGAGGCAGGAAGGATGCTAATTAGATATACTGGACCAAGTAGTTTATATCTCAGTTCCCCTCTAGCTCTGACATTTTATGATTCTAGCTATTTCCTAACCATGTAGAAAATAGTGTGATTTATGTCTCGGTCATAGCTATGAACTTCCTTTAACTATTCCTGAATATCCTTTGAGTCAAGTAGGCCAAAAAAAAAAAAAAAAGAATTGTTTGATTTTATTTTATTTAATTCTAGAGTCATTTAAAATATGTTCTTTAACTTGCATAATTTCCAAATTCAACAGTTTGGTTTTCCAGTTGATAACCACATGAACATATCATATTTTTTTTTTCTTAAGCCTTGCATGTTAACAGTTTTTTTCTAAGCAACAGATTAGTGCTAACTGCAAGGATACACCTTCTGTATTTTGAAAATTAAGTTGTATCAGCCCATGAGAACTATATATATATCATTTTGGGGAAAAAATAAAATGAGTAGCAGAACATAATTATATTTAGAGAAGATTAATATTCTTATCTTAGTACTTAATACCTCAACATTAACCTAACACTCAATCCGTTATGGAAGGCATAAGTAACATATTAGTGGCTATTAAAAAAAAATCTGGGGGAGAGGAGTAGTTGAAAACAGGAAAGATTTTATTTATAAATTTTTGTTTCAATTGACAAGAATTTACCTTCTCCCTCTTTCATTCCCTGATGCCCACCACTACAACTATGCCCCTGAAAAAGAAAAGATGAACATATTTAACAAATATGAAGTAAAGTAAAGAAAAAAAAATGAAACATCTGACATGTCCTAAAGTATGTCTTTTTCTGTATATGACTGAACAATTTTTTTGTTCCTTTTTTAAAAACTTTTATTAATTTTAGTTTACATCATTCATTTCCACGAGATTTTTACTTACGAATTTTCTCCCCATCTTTCCCCTACCCACCATCCCCAAGCAGCCATCCCATTGTATAACCCCTCCCCCAATCTATTCTCTACTATGTCCTCCTCTATCCCCCCTCTGACTTTCTGGTAGGGCAGGATGGATCTCCCTACCACAGTGCCTGTGTATCTTAAGTTCCAGTTGGATGTAGTTAATAATAATAATAATAATAATAATAATAATTGTATATATACATACATTTATATTTTTAACATTTGATTATAGAACTTTAAATTCTAGATTCTTTCTCTTCCTCCCTCATCACCCACCCACAATGGAAGGACAAGCAATCAAATACAGGCTGAACATGTGTAATTACGCAGAACCTCTCCACAGTGGGCATATTGTGAGAGTCTGATTACATGTTACTTCTTCCTATCCCACCCCCCCCATCCACTCTCTACCCTGTCCCTGTCCCTGCCCCTCTGGAGAAGTGTGTACTTTCATCAACCCTCCCCCCCACCCCGCCCTCCCCTCCATCATCATAATTCTCATCCCCATTCCCCTTATTCTTCTATGTGGCAAGATGCCCAGTTTAGAGTTTATGTCATTCCTTCCCTAAGCCAAATTCTGTGAGAGTAAGGTTGACTCTTTCCCTTTTGCCCTGCTGTTCTCCCCCTCCATTGTAACAATTATCTTTTGCTTCTTCCATGAGATGATCAACACCATTCTGTCTCTCCCTGTCTCCTCTCAATCCAATCCTCTCTAACCTCAGAATTCACCATTTGGAATATTGTCCCTTCCTATTCAATTGATCTTATGCCCTCTATGTTTCATATGTACATATACTCAGATACGTGTTTGTATGCATATATATATATATATATATACCCTCTTACATAGACATATGTGTATGTATATGTATATATACATTTGTATTATCTTCCTCTATCCTCATCCTGAGAGAAGCTTCATCAAGTTACAATTGTCACTTTCCCTTGTTGGCATGTAAATAGTTCAACTTTGATAAGTTCCTTATGATTTCTTTTCCGTGATTATCTTCTCATGCTTCTTGTGTTGGAGTGTCAAACTATCTTTTCAGTTCTGGTTCTTTCAGCATAAATGTTTGAAAGTCCTCCACCTCACTGAATGACCATATTTTATCCTAGAATAGTATACTCAATTTTCCTGGGTAGTTGATTCTTGGTTTTAATCCTAGCTCCCTTGATCTCTGGAATATCATATTCCTGGTCTTTATACCCCTTAATGTAGAGGCTGCTAGATCCTGGGTTATCCTAATTGTGTTTCCACAATATTCAAATTATTTCTTCCTGGCAGCTTGCAATATCTTCTCCTTGGTCTGGGCATTCCAGAACTTGGCTATAATATTTCTAGGAGTTTTCTTTTGGGCATCTTTTTAAGGAGGTGATTAGTGAATTCTTTCAAGTTTTATTTTGCCCTCTAGTTCTAAAATATCGAGGCAATTTTCCTTGAGTATTTCTTGAAAGATGCTTTCTAAGTTCTTTTTTTTTGATCATGGCTTTCAGGTAGTACAATAATTTTTAAGTTGTCTCTCCTGGATCGGTTTTCCAGGTCAGTGGTTTTATTCAAGGAGATATTTCACATTGCCTTCTATTTTTTCACTTGTTTGGATCTGTTTGATACTATCTTGATTTCTCATGAAGTCATTTGCTTCCATTTGCTCCACTCTAATTTTGAAGGAATCATTCTCTTCAGCAAGCTTTTGAGATTCTTTTTCCATCTGGCAAAGTTGACTTTTTAAGACATTCTTCTCCT
>CM053587.1:122359687-122377989 GCA_028646515.1 Pseudochirops corinnae
TGTTTATATTCTTACATTCCTGAGTAATGTAGACTTTTGTTCAAACTCTCAATGTGCTAGATTTTATAAATAATGGTGATGTTTACAAAAGATCCTCTTCAACTAACCTTTTACTCATACTCCTCATACTATATATATTCTATATAATAGTTATGTGACAAAGATGAGATACAACATGTCAACGGGGTAGGTTTGGCCTTGCAAAACAGTTTCATGGTCCCCAAAATCAAGATATTCCAGTAAATTTTAAACTTAGTTTTAGAAAATCATTTTCTTAAATTAAATCAAGAAGCTGGGGTGGAAGAGCCAAGATGGTGGTGTAGAATCAGGAAAACTCCATGGCTACCTCCGTAATGATCTCATAAACCTATAAAATATGACTCTAAACACATTTTAGAGATACAGAACCCACAGTGACAGAAATGAATCTCCCACTGAAGGCAGCCTGGCAGGCTGAAAGGAAGGGTTCATCACAGCTTTCTGGGAGCCAACGCCAGCTAAATGTGGGCCCAAGGCTTTAGCTCCAAGGTGGTCCCAGCCAGCAGCTTCAGCAAACAGCTTGAGAGTGGATCACCATCAGCAGTGGCAGTTTCCAGAATTATCAAGCAATAAATGCCAAAGAAAAAGTGAGAGGTGAGTGTTGGAACTGTGGAAGAATGGAGGAGCAGGTCTGGTCTCTGCCCCCATGAAATGGTGGAGCTGGGGCAGCCTGGCCACCACCTCCATGTAGCTGTGTCAGAGCTGCTGGCCTGCAGATCAAAGGGGGACCAAGGGACTATTCTGAGGGGTAATCACTCTTCCTTTAACCTGCTTGTATCTAGACCTCTATCTTGAGTCCTGAGGTATGTGACCAGGTGCCAGAGCCTGTGGAGGCTTCAAAGAGGGCAACCAACAAATAACTCAGGCAGCTCTGAAAACCCCAGCGATTTGGGACAAAGCTCTCTTCTCTAGATTCAGAGTTCTACTGTGGGAAAAACCTCAAAAGTCAAGTAATTGACTGGTAACATGAACAAGCAAAGGAAGCAAGGCAAGCACAAAAATCCAACTTTAGATTCATTTTGGGAGGATAAAATGGTTCAAAGAATGAAATGTCAAGAACACAACCAAGTCAGAACTCCTGCACCAAAACTTCCAAGAAAAATATGAACTGGTTACAGGCCATGGGGGAGTTCCAGAAGGAATTTGAAAACCAAATAAGAGAAGTAGAGGAAAAATTGGGAAGAGAAATGAGAATGATGCAAGAAAATCATGAAAAGATAGTCAACAGTCTGACTGAAGAAAATAACATTTAAAAAAATAGATTAATTCAAATGGCAAAAGAGGTCCAAAAAACCAGTGAGGAGAAGAATGCCTTAAAAGGCCAAATTTTCCAAATGGAAAGAGAACTTCAAAAGCTCACTGAAGAGAATAATTCCTTCAGAATTAGAATGGAGCAAACGGAAGCTAATGACTTTATGAGAAATCAAGATACTATTAAACAGATCCAAACAAATGGAAAAATAGAAGGCAATGTGAAATATCTCAATGGGAAAACCACCAACCTGGAAAAAGGATCCAGGAGACACAATTTAAAAAATTATTGGACTATCTGAAAGGCATGATCAAAAAAAGAATCTGGAAATCATCCTTCAAGACATTTTTGTGGTGGCTAGGTGACACAGTGAATAGAACACTGGCCCTGGAGTCAGGAGGACCTGGGTTCAAATCCAGCTTCAGACACTTGACACACTTACTAGCTGTGTGATCTTGGGTAAGTGACTTTACCCCAATTGCTCTGGCCTCTGCCCTCCAAAAAAAAAAAAAAGAAAAGAAAAAGAAAAAAAAGAAATTGTCAAGGAAAATTGCCCTGATATTTTAGAACCAGAGGGCAAAATAGAAATTGAAAGAATTCACCAATCACCTCTTGACAAAGATCTCAAAAAGAATACTTGTAGGAATATTATATCCAGGTTCCAGAGTTCCCAGATCAAGGAGAAAATAATACAAGCAGCCAAGAAGAAACAATTTGAATATTGTGGAAACACAATCAGGATAACACAGGATCTAGCAGCTTCTACATTAAGGGATCAAAGGGCTTGGAATGATATTCCAGAGGTCAAAGGAGCTTGGATTAAAAGAAGGAATCACCCACCCAACAATATTGAGTATAATTTTTCAGGGGAAAATATGATCATTCAATGAAATAGAATACTTTAAAGCATTCTTGATGAAAAAAACATAGTTAAATAGAAAATTTGACAATCAGATACAAGAAGCAAGAAAAGAATGAGAAGGTAAACAGGGAAAAGAAATCATAGGGGACTTATCAAAGCTGAACTATTTACATTCCTACATGGAAAAATGATAATTGTAACTTATGATACTGTTCTCAGTGTGAGGATAATTGAAGAGAATATAAATACGTATACATCTATTTATGTAAATATATACAATGTTTATAAAGGAGGGTATATGTACCTATGAATTACATATGTGCATGTAAATATGTGTACAGGTATACATAGACAGAGGGCACAGGATCAATTGAATAGTAGGGGATTATATTTAAAAGGTGAAGTTGAAAGGTGAGAGAGGAATATAATGACAGATGAGATGGGGAGAGACAGAATGGGGCAAATTATCTCATATAGAAGAGGCAAGGGATAAATGTTAGAATGGAGGGGAAGAACAGGAAGGCAAAATTGAATAGGTCAACCTTACTCTCATTGAATTTGGTTTAGGGAGGGAGACATACACACTAAATTGGGTGTCTTGCCCTATAGGAAAGTAGGGGGGAAGGGGATGAGAGCGGGGATGATATAGGGGAGGGCAGGTTGGGTAGAGGTTAATTAGAAGCACACACTTTTGAAAAGGGACAAAATCAAAGTAGAGAATAGAACAAGTGGGGAGTGGGATAGGATGGAGGGAAAAATAGTCTTTTATAATATATCCATTATGGAAACATTTTGCATAACTACACATGCACAAAGTATGTTGAATTGTTTATCTTCCCAGTAAGGGTGGGTGACTAGGATCTAAGGGAAACAATCTGAAATTCAAAGTTGTAAAAATCAAATGTTTGAAAAAATATATTATAATATTATTTACATGCAACTGGGAAATATGATATATAGGCACTGGGGTATGGAGATCCATCTTGCCGTACTGGAGAGTGGTAGGAGGAATGTGGGAGTCTATAGGAGAGAGCATATTGAGGGAGGGAGTATACAATGGTATCACTGTTTTGGGGCGGTGGGTAGGGGAAAGACAGGGACAAAATTTGTAATTCAAAATTTTGTGGAAATGAATGATGTAAACTAAAAATAAACTTAAAATTTCATTTAAAAAATAAATCAAGAAGCTGAGAAACTGATACCAACTCCAAAACATTACTTTTTTTTTTTTAAGTCAAAAAGCTATAATGTGTATTGTCTATCCTCCATAAACATGGGATACTGCAGTTAGTGGAGAGCTTTAAAGATTTGCCCCGGTCCCTGGAAAGATGTCAGTGACATTTATATTTCATCACTGTGATCCAAATCCTATCAGGACTCATTCAATTGTACAGTATCCGTTTGTCAAATTCTTGTGTAAATAATTAAATGCAAGGAATGGATCATCATTTCATTTCTCTGACATAACAATAGTGGCCAGAATTTGTAATGTGTTTTCAAATTTGCAAAACATTTTAAACTTGATATCTCATTTGATCCTGTTGCAAATTCTGTGAGAAATATTAGTATTATTGTAATTATTATTATGATGATGATGTTCTAGATGAGGAAACACAATGAAAAATTAGGATGCTTTGTTTTGGAACACATATCTAAGAAAGTGTCTAAAACGGAATTTGAACTCATATCTTCCTGATTTGAGACCTGTATCTCTGTTCTACCTACCTGATAACTTAGAAGACACAGTGTAAACAAGCATTTAGAGTGCATTTGCTTCTTACTGTTGGGGAAAGAAAAGAAGAGATTAAAATCTTTGCTAGGAACCAAACATTTCTTCAACTTTTCAGAAGTGCTGTGTCACTGAAAAAGACTTTGAGAATTCATCCACATCCCCATACCATGATTATACCTCAGAGTAGAACTTTGGTTGAGGATAAAATTTAACTGTTTATATAATCTTATGGGAAACTATGGATACCATTTCTGAACAATCAGTGTGATTAGCTTGTCCCATGAATAGGGCATAAAAATAGGAATAAACAGCAGACACTTATTGTGTACAGGAGAAGACTCCTATTTATTGTTCTTTCCATCCATGAATGTGCCTTTATTATGAATCTATGTGTGCAAAGTATGATAATGATATCTCGGAAAGAGGAGAAATAAATTATGAAGAAATAACTGTCCTCAAAGAACTTACAAACTTGTTGGTAAGTCAAAAACATAAATATAAATGAGTAGCACCAAGTAGCAAATACAAAATTTCAAATAAGTGCCACAGACAGGGCTTGGTTTTGTTCACAGAGAAGTCATTCAAAACATTAAGACCCAGAAGTTCCTTCTATCTTAGATTCTAATTGATTGTTTGGAGTTTTGGGAGGTCACTTTTCTTTAGTCCATGAAGCACTGCTCAACAATTCCATACACAGTAATAGCCACGGAGACAGTAAAGCATTCTAGGTAACTTCATAAGATTTCTTCTGGTTGGTTACGAAATTGTATAAAATATTTAGTTCATAGAAGTTTTTTATTTAAAGAAATGTTGTCATTGCAATTTACAAACATGAATTAACTGACAGGAAGTGAAAAAATAAAACAAAACCTTGTAAGCAGTTTGGATCTAATTTAGGGTACATATATCTTAAGAAGCTGGCTAAATATGTATTGAGCTGTTCTTGCAATGCAGGTGAAATAATGCATATTTTATAAACTGCCATGAAATGTTATGAAAATACAGCAAGGACATGACATGCAAAACTAGACTCACATTTTCTTATTGCTTTGATGTGGAACATGAGAAAATAGAAGAGACAAATACCTTAAATTGTTTGGTAAGTCAAAGAAAGAAGTGATACACTATTTCTTTTTCCTTTTAGTGACTTGAGTGAAGATTTGAATACCTTCTGGTACTATTGTAATAAATTAGTTTATTTTATATTTAGATAAACAAAATGGAGGCTAAAATAGCAGTTAAATGGTTCCAAAAATTTCCTCCTTCCCCCAAATACAAATTTATAATTGTTATTCCTATCAAGTCATTGAAGATCTTCTTATGAAGCCCAAATAGAATTTGGTGCAGATTTGTCATGATTAAACTCATTTATCATTGAACATAAAAGAGGAAGTGTTTGCTTCAGGGCTGCTTAATAGCTTTCCTTCTCTGACTGTTCTACAATAAACCTGAACTTGAGCACCACAGGCATTTAGCATCTTAGAAACTTGGTGCTCAAGTTCTTCATCCACCTAGCTAATTGCACATTCCCAGGAGATGTACGATTCAAGCTTAGAACAATTATTTTCCCTTGGAATATGTAAGTTTTGTGTCAACTAAAATGATTCTGCTGTACACTGGAATCTACTAAAAGCATCAGGGGAAAACTATTCTGACACTCAGGAGCTAGATATAATGATAATCACCATTCATACTTAACAGTGAAAATGTGTGACAAATAATAGAAAATATTTAATATATTGTGAAAATATGAAAAAGTATCATGTAATTTTATTTCCCCCATTGTATTCTATGTGAATAGAAATTAGAAACATGCTTTAAAGCAGAATCATTCGTATTTTAGATTTAATTAACAGTAATGGAAAATACATATATATAATGTACAAGGTAGACAAATGTCAACAATATTATATAGCCTATTTTCGTATATCATCTGTAATGTCAAATGTATCTTGGAATAATGGGTACACATGAATAAATTGCCAAAAAGAGAAACAATGTTTAAGTTCAAAGAACTACTTTTGAGTTTTAGATTTAAAATATGCTTCTTTTTAATCTCTGAGCTCCTTGAAAGCAGAAACCATTTTTTGTTCCTGTTTTGTTTGTTTGTTTTTCCTATTCTGTCTCTAGAACTTAAAACAGTGCCTGGCACACAGTAGGATTTAATAATAAAGGATAATTGATGAACTAACAGATATCAAAATTGAGAAATTTTGATCCCAGGTGTGTATGTGTTTATGTATGTATGTAGGTATAGGTGTGTGTATATGTATTAAAACCAAGAATTATTGTAATTTCAGTTTTACTTCATTTTTAGTAAAACAATGATCCTGAATACTACACTAATTAAAAGAAAATCATCACATAAAATCAAAAGGTATTTTTTCCCTTTTTTTTTTTCATTTTAGTACAACATGACACCTCTTCAAATCTTCAGGTCTTTGAGGAAGTCAATTAAAGCAGGTAATTCAGCTTAATGAATTCTGATTCAAAATTTTTGTACATTTACTTTGTTACACAAAAAGACATATTTACTAGTAAAGTCAGCAAAAATCATCCATTTTTTATCAATGACAAAATAATCAGCATTGTTGTTAAGTCATTTCAGTAATGTCTGAGTCACGATGACCCCATTTGGATTTTTCTTGGCAAAAATACTGGAATGGTTTGCCATATCCTTCTCTAGCTCATTTTAAAGATAAAGAAAGTGATATGAACAGGGTTAAGTGACTTACCCAGGGTCACACAGCTAGTATCAGAAGTCACATTTGAACTCACAAAGAGTAATCTTACTGATTTCAGGCCCAGTACTCTATCTGCTATGCCACCTAGCTGCCCCAATGATGATTCGAGTAGTGTTATTTTTTAGGTTCCCTGGTTGATATTCACTTTTGAAAATATATTTGAAGTTTAGAACGGCAGGTTCAAAATAAAAGCAAACAACATATCATCCAAACTTCATTAGTTAGTATTAAGAGAAAAAAAAAACATAATCTAATAGATGCTACTTCTTCATACCTACTGTGTCAACATTTTTACAATTAAAGAGATATTTTGAAATTTTCTTCCTTCAAAATATCTTCCACTCTTGGTGGGGAAGAGGGGGACACAGGAATTATATACAATGTACATTTGATGCACACAATGTATACTCTCTTATACTGAGTGTTGTTTGGATCTCTAGTATTTTTTTTTAATTTAATGTGTCATACTGGCCTAGCAAAATACACTTTCATAGTCAAAATGTTGGCAAATACTTCCACAAAAAAACTCATTTGGAAAACTATACTGAAACTCTTCCATTGGAATCAACATCCTCCTGATTCTTTTCTGAAATCACTAATCAAAGTTTGGAAAGCTCTTTTTTCCACTCAAACCATCAGTGTAGGCATCTGTCTAAGGCTTTCTTTTTTTTTCCTTTCCACATCTCAAATCATTGTCAGCCAGCCAGTCAATAAATATTTATTCAGGGCCTACTGTGTGCCAGGTAATATGCTAAGGTAGGGATTTTTTTTAATAAAGGCAATACATAGTCCCTCCTCGCAGAGAGTTCACAATGTAGTGGGTTAGAAAACAGGGAGATATCTATTTAAAAGGAAGTTATTCAGATGATAATAAGGAAATGATCAACACAGGACAAACAATAGAATTAAGGGATCTGGGAAAGTCTTCCTGGAGAAGGTCAGATTTTAGTTGGAGTGTGAATGATAGCAGTGAAGCCAGGAGGCAGAGATGAGGAAGGAGAACACTCCAAGCATGGGTGACAGCCAGTGAAAATGCCCAGACTTCAGTACCTTGAGGAAGGAACAAGGAAATTAGTGTGGCTGGATTACAGAATCAATGAGTGGGAGCTTGAAGAGCCTAGAAAACAGATTTAAAGCATTTTCTGATTTCTGAGATATTAATGTTCACCCTGAAAATTCACCTAGTATTTCTTGTGAGCACGAAGGAGCCGGCTCCAGAGCACCTCTGGTTCTGACCCACCCCATTTCTAAGGTAGGCAATAATTTTCACCTTTGTGGGAATCAGAAGAACTTTGGTGGTGGTATCTTGATCCTCTATCTATGTATTTTTAAGAAGGTCTTAGGTCAGTATTGTATCTATTCCCCATACATCAAATGCATATATTCTAGGGCTATGATTTATTTGCATTTAAAAATAAAAGTTACTTTCCCTGATCACTCTCAAAGGTAGCTTACTCTACCAGATTGATTCCTTCCCACTAAACACTTGGTACAAAAATAAAAACAAAACAACCTCTCAAATATCAAGCCCAGTCTCATATTTATTGAAATAATAAGGTAAAATTTAAATCGGAGAAGTTATTTAGATAAGAGGAGGTTAAAAATAAACAAGAGTAAATGATTAACCAATACTAGAATTATTTCATTGGAGAAGATTATTTTCAAATACACTATGTTGAAGGGATTGAAAATGAAGACTTATGCTGGGGAATAGCTTCTGCCCATGTATGTTGCTCCAAGCAGATTTTCCTTACATTATTCAAAAAGCAATGCTTGCCTCTCTAGTTCTTGATCAAATTACTTCCTCAACCTCAAACCCCAGTAGTCCCTCTCAATCAGAAAAGGAATCTTCTGCATCTAGGTAGCCAGCTTTGCAGTATCATGGGCCTAAAGGTCACTTATCTTATCAAGAGTCAAGTCTAAAGAAATTGTGATTAATGTCTAAAGAAATTCAGTGAGCTCTTAGGATCAGAAGGTTTCAGAAGGAGGTGATGTGGTAAAGTTAAGAAGAGGTTTAGGAGCCTCTGTGCTAAGTGAATAAATTCTACAGTAAACACATTGTCCTGATGGCCCACATGAGACTATATATCACTGTAAAATGATAAGTTCACTAGTAAAGAAAGTGAGATTGAAGATAGAGCTTTGAGATTCACACTTTGTAGCAATTGAACCAAAAGGCAGATGACTAGCGTATTAGATTTGAGTAATTTTGTAAATAACATCATCACTTTCTTTTTCTCCTAAATTCTACTTGTAACTAAATTAAAGTGATGGCACCAGTCTAATTTATTCATGGACCAAAGTCTATTTTCTATATAACGTTTAGTGTGTTCATTACTATGAAAAATTTGGAACTTAACCATTATAAATTCTAGCCTCTATTAGTGTTATTTACTAGGTTTGTGTGATGGCATAATATAACTTTGGATTCCTGAAGTCTAGGTAAGCAAATAACAAACCTTAACATATTCTACCATGATGACAAAACTTTGAATATATTCATTTATAGAGACATTGTCTGCTTTCAAAGAACCAGTCTAATTCACTAGAAAATCTCATTCCCAGGAAATTAAACACAATTGCTTGCCATTTTTTATGTTTTATGTATGTTTGTATGCGTCTGTCTGTATCTATTTTCTTCTTTTTTTCTTTTTGGAGGGCAATTGGGGTCAAGCAACTTGCCCAAGGTCACACAGCTAGTATTTTTGTGTTAAATGTCTGAGGCCAGATTTGAACTCAGGTCTTCTTGACTCCTGGGCCAGTGCTCTATTCATTGTGCCACCTAGCTGTCCCTTTCTGTATCTATTTTCACATAATTTTATGAAGTTTGTTTTCTAAATAATGTTGCTAAGACTAGGACAGTTGAATATTTCATTTATCCTTTTAGACATTGCAATAATTATTAAAGTAATGTAAATGTAGTTAGACCTTGTTATCTTGCTGACATCTAAGATCTTATGTTCTTCACTCTGTAAGAAGTTAGAGAACTGAGTTGATAAATCTTTTGAAATGTAATCACTGAGGAGGAAAGTGGGCTAAGAGTTAAACATTCCTTCTAGCACCTGTGATACTGTGACCCTATATCTTCCATGTAATTAATTATATAGCACCTTTTCTTTTTCTTTAATTCTAGTTGTACTAAGATGTTTTGCTTTTGAATTTGTCTGTTAAGTGAATTTTTTTTCCCAAATTTCTTTTGCTCTATATTAATTGTCAAATATAATTCATAGTTCCTAGGCTGTCTTTTTAAGCCCTCTACAATCTGGTTCTAAATTACAGTTATAATCTTGTTTTATATTTCTTCAAGTTTGTATGCCATCTGAGCCATCCTTCACACTCCTCAATTCAAGTTGATTCAGATCTCATCCCAACTTTTCTATCAAGTTGATTCAGATCTCATCCCAACTTTTCTACAATTTCCTTCTATGTCCTTTCCTTTCCTAGTTGGACATTGATCCAGCCTCACCCATCTTTATCCTCACTTAGTTCTCATCCTTAGATATAACCCTCATTTTCAAATGTTGGTGGATTGATCCTCTCCAAATACCCCAAGCAGACAGACAATATCCTGTTGCATATCAGAACTCTTGAATCTTGTCATCCACCCTTCTGCTGAACCCTTAGGACCTGCAGGTCTTTCCAAATCTCCTTCCTTTGTATCTGCTAATTGGAGTATGAGCTCCTTGAAAGAAGGAAATGTCTTATCTTCTTATTCTGTATGTTTATCTATCACTTAGTTAAATTCTTATCATATAGTAAATGCTTTAAAAATCATTCATACATACAACCAAAATTGGAGGAAAGCAGAAAACTGGGAAAGAATTCTTATAACGTGCCTCTGATAAAGACCTCATTCCTAAAATTATATAGAGAACTGAGTCAAATTTTTAAGAATACAAATCATTCCCCAATTGATAAATGGTCAAAATATATGAACAGGCAGCTTTCAGAAGAAGAAATTAGAGCTATCTATAGTAATGTGAAAAAAAATGTTCTAAATCACTATTGATTAGAGAGACACAAATTAAAACGACTCTGAGGAACCATATCACACCTATTACATTGGGTAACAGGACAAAACTGGAAAATTATAAATGTTGAAGAGCATGTGGGAATGTTGGAACACTAATTTATTGTTGGTGGAACTGTGAGCTGATTCAACCATTCTGAAGAGCAATTTGGAACTATGCTCAAAGGACTAAGGGCCATGTGTACAGAAATGTTTATAGCAGCTCTTTTTGTGGTAACCAAGAATTGGAAATAGAGTGGATGCCCATTAATTGGGGAGTGGCTAAATTTGTTGTGGTGTATTAATGTAATGGAATACTATTGTGCTATAAGAAATGATGAACAGGCAGACTTCAGAGAAACCTGGAAAGACTTATATAAACTGATGCTGAGTAAGGGGAACAGAACCAGGAAAAAATTGTACACAGTAACAGCCAAAGTGGAAGGACTGATTTTGATTGACCTAGCCCTTCTCAAGAAAAGACAGGCCTAAAATAATTCCAAAGGAACGTGATGTTAAATGCCAGCCCCATCTGGAGAAAGAACTATAAAGTCAGAATGCAGAATGAAGCAGACTATTTTCTTTTTGGTCTGTTTTGTTTGTTTGTTTTTCTTTCTCATTGTTTCTCCCATTTGTTATAATTCTTCTATGCAACATTACTAATGTGAAAATATGTTTAATAAGAATATGTGTGTAGAGCCCATATCAGATTACAAGCTGTCTTTGGGAGGGAGTTTTTAGGGAGGGGGAGAAAATTTAAAACTTAAAGAAGCAAATATTGAAAACTAAAAATAAATAATATAATAAATAGGAAAAAATAAAGTGATAAACAAATGTAAAAAAATAAAAACAAATTTAAGGGAAAAATCATTCATACTTAGCATTCATTAGTCAACTCCAAATTCAAGCACAAATTGAATTATAAATTGTTTTCTATCTCTTTCTATACCTTCCCACTTCTGCCCATTCTGGTAGCTCGTGCCCTATGTTTAAAATGTACTCATCCTTCTCTTTTCTTTTTATACTCCTTCTCTGCATTCAAGATAGTCACAGATCCTCAAAGAGCTGTCTCCTGACAGTTGGGATTTTTTTTGATTGTTTCCTTTTTTTGTTTGTTTTCCTTCAGCAAAATTTCCTAGAGGATTTTGCATAGTTTTTTTTTTCTTTTGTCCTATCACCCTACCTTATATCACACTTCTTTATGTGTATAGCATATTCCCACAGTAAAATAAAAGTTTCTTGAGGAAGTTTTTTTTTTATCTTTATATTCCTAGAATCTGCAACAGTGCCTTAGAGTTAATAAACATTTATTCATTATATACATGTTTGAAAGAGTAGCTTTTTCTTTATGTATTTCTCTTCACTTAACTAAACAAATAATATTTCAAATCTTCAATGCCAATTCAGGCAGGTTATTTTTTGTTGCTTTTGAAACTTAGAGTTCATGCAGCCTAAGTGGAAAAGTTTTGAAATTATTTTATAAGTTTTAAAATAAATAATTTCAACTTGAATTTTATCCTTTTTTATTTATGGTTCATAAACTCATTCTTAATACATTTTTATCCATAAAGTCTGTTTCATAGCAACAGATGAGAGTCTTAACTCTGTCAGTTCCCACAGGAACCTTAAAATGGTTTCCATTTTTGAAATTATACATAAGAATATCTGGGTATAAATATACACATATGTACAATAAAATACATATATATTTATATGTGCATATGTATATATGTTTTGTATGAGTTCAAATAATTAACTCAAAGAAAAATCATCCAACTTTTTCATTTCAAGACAATTTTGATTTTTTTCTTATATTAGGATTGTGATTTAGATACGCTTCCCAATTATAAATCAAAATGAACCCCAAAACTTACAAACCTTGTAACCCTTGCATTAAAGGCAATAACACAATTTCAACTCTGGTATTTTTATCAGAATGGATCAAAATCCTTCTGTTTCCTTAAATCTCCATTATTCTCCCTGTAGGTTTATATTCAGTTTTGCTGGGTAGGAAAAATCATGAAAATTTTCTCATATAAAAGAGTCCACAAGAAACAGTCTATAATGGAGGAGAAAATGAGGGAGGGAGCATAGGTTGAAACTCTCATCTGAACATTCTCAATAAGGGAAGAGCATATATGAACACACATCACAGTTGGGTACAGAAATTGCAGCAAGAAAGCAGGAGAGGATGGAGCTAATAACAAAGAAAGGAGAGATAAAAGGAAGTGTAGATTAAGGGAGGCAGTGGTCAGAAAGAAAATAGGTCTTGAAAAAGAAGACAGGGTAGAAAAGAAGAGAAGGATAAATGAAAAAAAATAGAATAGAGAAATAATACACAAATAGCATCCATGACTATGAATGTGAATGAGCCTAACTTATTTATAAAATGGAAGCAGATAATAAAATGGATTAGAAACCAAAATCGAAGTATATATTGTTGACAAGAGACATGCTTGAAACAGAAAGATACACACAGAGTTGAATTAAGGGGATGGAGCAGAATCTACAATGTTAAAAAAAAAATTAAAAGGAGGTAGCAATCATGATTTCAGACAAAGTAAAAGCACAAATACACTTAATTAAAAATATATTCAGGGAAACTGCATTTTGCTAAAAGGTACCATAGATAACACAATACTATCAAAACTGAACATATGTACACCAAATGGTATAGCAAACAAATTCCTTAAAAGTTGTGAGTTATAGCAGGAAAAAAGATGGCAGATTTGTATAAGAGTGGGACCTCAGTTTCTTCCTCTTAGACTTAAATGACACTCACCACAAGAGAAAAAAATAGAGATGATAATAATTTTAGAAAAGTAATATGTTATAAGTCTTTAGGAATATTGAAGGAGAATAGAATAGAAAGGAGTATGCCGCTGTGTATAGAACCTTCACATGTAAAAAAAAAATGATCATGTGTTAGGGCATAAAATCATCATTAAAATGCAGAAAAGTAGAAATATTAAATCCATTTTTTCCACACAGTAATGAAATAAAATTACATTCAATAAATGACCTTGAAGCACAGTTTAAAAATATTTAGAAACTAAATAATATAATCCTAAAGAATGAGTTGGACAAAGAACAAATATAACACACTCCATTTTAGTGGGATGTAACTTAGAAAGAAGGGAAGGAACATGGAGAGAGAAGAGAATCATTTGGAATTAGCTGTGGTTATAGATTCTTTCTCACATGAACCATTGATTGTCTCACACTCATAAGTCATCTATGAACATTATAATTGTTTTCTTGTTTCCTACCTTATGGAGATTATCAGATCTTTGCATCTTCTACAACATATGCCCAAATCTGTTATTTTCTGAAAAAAAAAATGACAAAATTCACTTCCTCATTGCTTGCTAAATGTTATAGATCTTCTCACCAAAGAGGTCACAATGACCAAGATTTGCTTATTTCCAACTACTCAGACCTGTTCCTTTTTTGTTCATTTAGAATCACATTGTTAAGGACCTCCTAGGATGGATTTCTGGTCATGAATAATGATCTCATAGATCTTCATCTCACTCTGGAGTTAGATCATGTCTGGAGGCTCAAGTATTCAATTCAATTATGAACTCAATTCTGGAATACAGTATTAAATTGATAGGTGTAAGTACTTAGTGAAGCACAGGGAGCCATGACAACATAATGTAATGCAAATCACATCATATTATCCTCTCCCCTACTCCTAATTTTTCTAAGATCATTGCATCACAGATTTAGAATTGAAGAGCCTAAGGCATTATGAAGTTTAGCTGTCTTATTTAAAATAACTTTGAGAGCCAGAAAAAATTAAGTAGTTTTTCCTATTGCTTAAAAACTAAAAAGACAAAAGAGGATTTGAACATAGGTACTAGAGTCAGTCTCAAGCAAATTTAACACTACCATTCTGCCTAGGCTCCAGGGAATGCCATTGACATAGTATATCTGCATTTCAGCAAGGAATTTGACTAATTCCTTCATTTTAAATATGTGGGCAAGATGAAAATATAGTTAGAATTGGAACTGGTTCAATGATGTGATCTAAAGAGCAGTAATTAATGAATAAATGCTAACCTGGGGGAAGGACAATACTGTGGTGGAAGAGAACTCTGTCCTTGGCCCTATTCTGTTCAACATTTTTATCAATGACGTGGTTGTAGGCATTGATGGCATGCTTATGATATCTACTTATCTGCAGATGGCTAAAAAGCTGGGAGGGCTAACTAATCTGTTGGGTGACAGAATGAGGATTCAAAAAGTTTCAGACAGTTTAGATTTTTTCTAATGAAGATGAAATTTAATACTGACAAATGTCCTTCACTTGGGTTAAAACAAAAACAGTATAAGTATATGATGGGCCTAAGACTGTAGGGTTTTAGGGTTCTAAAATCTCAATAACAATACTGTTTAAAGTTTACATAGAACATTACTTTTTCTGTAAAGTATTTAATATATTTTACCTTATTTTATCCTCACAGTAAATCCTCAAGATTAATTTTAGAAATGAGGTACTGAAATTCAAACTTATTAATTGACTTGATACTGAAAGTCAAATGTAGAATGAATAAAAATCCAGATTTCACCTATCTCTTAGTTTAGTGCCCTTTCCATTATGGCATACAACCACAATAGTAGCATAAAGAATAATGAAATATCCAGAAAATCTCATTTTTACTTTAGCTTCAACAAGAGCAATTCTGTACTCTACTGAGTGGATATTTTTTGATTTTTGTTTAGTTCTGGATTCAACATTTTAAAGAAAAGAGGTTAGAATATATCTAAAGAAAAGAACAAAATAGGGAGGCTCAAGCAAAATTATATGAGTATCCACTGAAGTGATTTGGGGAATCAGTCCTCTAACCTTTAAATGCTAAAATTCTTTGATTTCTGATAAAAGCACCTTGGAGAACCTGGATATTATAAAGAATTCAATTGTCAGAGGATTGTGGGAAGATGGAGCAACAGGTCACAAAATTCCAAGTTCTCAAGATTTTCCACAACGAAAGAGTTAAACTAATACCTTAGGGCAAATAAAGTGTGAGTGGAGATGAACAAGAGCAGGGGCATAATCAGGGTCCTCCAGGGATGATTTTATAAGATCAGAAGGAAAATCTCAGCACAAGGTTTGGACCCTGTGAAGAGTAAACACTTCCAGGGTAGGTTCCCTTTTAACAGCAAGCTACAAACCTATTCCAAAAGAAATGACAATCCCTGGGGTTAGTTGGCTTGAGAGACAGCCTTGGCCCCAGTCACTGGAATTTTTATCCTAAGGAAAGTGAGGGGACTTGGATGAGGGAGCCCAGGGAGATGAGACATGCCAGATCCAGCTGTGCTGCTAAGAGCAGCAGAATGAGAGTGAACCAGCATATGCCCAGTGAGAACAGAAGCAGTGGGTCAGTAAGACCCTGATTGTGTGCACTTAAAGGAGGTTGGAGGTTTGGCTTTGTTTTCAGGCTAGAGGGAAGAACAGAAGATCTGGCGCAAGAGGCACCATTTTCCATACCCCAGGGCTACAGGTGACTACAAATCATTAAGCTATCAGTACAAAAAAAAATGCACAAAGGAGAAAAAAAAATCCAACAATAGAAACCTATTATGGCAATAGAGATGTTCATTTTCAGAGGAGGATATTGAAGTAAAGAAACCTGGTCACCTGCCCAAAAAGAATTTATAGAAGATCTTTAAAAAAACACCTTAAAAATCAAATGACAGAGATGGAGGGGAAAAAAAATTAAAAACTTAAGAAGGATCCAAGAAAATCAAGAAGGTTATGAAAGGAAAGTCAACCAACTAAAGAAGGAGATCTAGAATCTTAAGGAAGAAAATAACACCTTGAAAATTAAAACTGGGCAAAGTGAAGCCAGTGAAATTATAAAGATATCAAGAAATGAATAAACAAAATATGAATATTGAAAAAATAGAAGAGAAAGTGAAACATAAGTAAAACAACACATTTGGAGGATATATCAAGAAGGGAAAATGTAAAAATAATTTGACTAACTGAAAGTTATAAACAGAAATAGAATCTTGATACAATAATACAAGAAATAATTTAAGAAAATTGTCCTGAAGCATTAGAACAAGGTGGGGGGGGGGGGAATAGAAATAGGAAAAAAAATGCATCAATTACCACTTAGAAGAGATCCTATGAAGAAAATTCATAGGAACATCATAGTCAAATTCTGAAACCCCCAGCTCAGGGGAAAAAAAAATGTTAAAAGCATCAAGATTAAAACAATTTAAATATGATGGTGTCACAATTAGAATTACACAAGACCTAGCAGCAGAGACATTAAAGGACTGCAGGTCTTGGAACAAAACATATTGAAGAGCAAAAGAACTGGGGCTCTGAGCAAAAATATCATACGCTGAAAAGTTAAATATTGAATTAAAATACAAATGGACATTTGATAAACTCTCAGACTTCTAAGACTATTTAAAAAATTCTTAACTTAATAAAATATTTGACATACAAGAACCAATTGAAATATCAGGCAAATAACAAAGACTGATTTTAAGGGATCCATAAGGACAGACTTTTTGTGTTTTATATATGTAAAATGTATGTCTAAGATTCTTATTTATAATTGGATAATTCATAGGAAAGACTGCCATATACCTGAGTATGATATGAATTGAGAAAGCAAAACCATTTAGGAACAGCTTTTTTTTTTTTTAACTCTTTTGAGTAATTATTTTATACAAATAACATGCAAGAGGAAATACTGATACACAAGAATTAGATGGAGAAGGAGGGCTGGTAGTTCTGGTTACTTATTTCATTGCAAATGGGTAAAACAATGAACAATACATGTACATACATATACATATATATATATTTAAAAGAGTATAAAAGTCTTCTAAATTCAGAAGAAACAAAATGGCAGGGGCAAGGGGGGAGAGCATAAGGGAGGGATCTTTAGAGGTGAGGGTGGGGGAATAGGTAAATAGGGCTTAGTGTTTAGATTTATGGGAATGGGATGATAGGAGAGATATTCTTCAAGGTGGTAGACAAGTCATTGCAGGGCAAGGTAATAGGTAAAAATAAAGTAGTAGAGGCATGAGGGATAACCAACAAGAGATAAGCACATCCATAAAAACAAAGATCATAAGCTGAATAGCTTTGGGAAAGAATATGTCTATATGTCTATGTGTGTGTGTATATATATATATATATATATATATATATATATATATATATATATATATATATTTGTCTATAACTATGGAGAAACATATCTAAATGTTATTGTGACTTTTTGGAGAATATTGGTGGGGGGAGAGCAAAGTAAAAAGTGCACATCAGGGAACAAAAGAAAAATCACAAGGAAGCAAAGATGGAAAATCCTCAACATAACAAATATTGCTTATCATATAGACTATGTTGAAATAAAAATTTATTGTTACATATTTTGAATCTTCTCATGTTCTGTTATGCACATGACATACTATTTTTTTCTTTATAACTTTTTGTCTAAGTTCCAGAATTTAAGTTTGGGATATATTTTTGTTTCTTTTCTCTATTCTGCATTTGTGTTCTGGCATTTGAGTCTGTGTAATAGTAATCAGTTTAGCAGGATACTTAAATGCTAAGTGTGGAAGATACAAACTCTGTCCCACTGTTGAGAAGGCATGAACTCCCCTGTTGATGTGGAAGAAGGGGATTGGCTGAG
>CM053587.1:122384938-122405639 GCA_028646515.1 Pseudochirops corinnae
ATAGATAAAAAATAGAAATAGACAGAAAGACAGAAAGATACATAAGTCAACAAATATATGAATGAACAAATAAATCAGTAGTCATATATAGGAATGAATAAATAAGTGAATGAATGAATGAATAAACAAATGAGCAAATTATTCAAACAATCTAGTTAACTTTCTGACTGGACATGACATTATGTAGAAGCAGTGAATAGAAATTTCAAGGTGACACATTTAGGTATGACTAAGGAAAAAACAAACAAACAAACAACAGTCATTTGCTAGCAATAAGGCCTATCCAAAATTGTAATGAGTTAATTTGAGAGGTATTGGACTCCTCTTTATTAGAAGTCTTTACGAAACATTGGGTGAACAGTTGGGTGAACATTTGTCATGTGTTATTTTGGAAGATATTCTTTTGGACAATGAGATATCTTTCAATTCTTTGAGTCTGTGATTCTGTGATCAAATTATGTTATCCATCTTTGCCATAAAACATGTTATACAGTATAGTTTAGATTCTAGCTTCTACAAAATGTCATAATAGAGGCATACCAGTTGGTATCATGGGAACTTTAAAATTTAAAGTTGTCAGAGACTTCAGAGACCATCTATTCAAACCTCCTCATTTTACAGAAGAAGATACTGAGATCTTGAGAAATGAAATTAATTACTCAGGGCCACACAGACAACAACCAGAAGAAAGAAGATTGGGATGAAGGTCCTCTATTTTCAAATCTAGCAACCTTTCTTATGAATGATGGTACAAGGAAGGTTTCATAGTGGAGGTCTGACTTGAGTCAAGGTGTTAAAGATTTGAATAAAAAAGATAAGTAAAAGGGAAAAAAAAAAGGTAGAGAACTATGAGATGCAAAAACATCTATGGCCAGTATATATTTAAAAGTGAATAGTTCATCTACAAATGATTGAAAGTTGCTTATATTTGGTTGGTACTCCCCTGGAAGTTGAAGACACTAAGTTCACCTTTCTACTCCCTTCTCCACCTCAGTTATATGTAATGATGCAATTGAATAATACTGAGATCTGGGTCAATTGAAAATCCTAAAATATTGGCTATCCTTAATATATTTCTTCTATATGGTGTGGTTCAGTGTTCTCTGCTTTTTGAAGAAGAAAGAATTGCAAAATGCAAATATTTATCCATCATGCTGATCTAAAGTAATCCTCAGTAGCATTTTGAAATACAGTGTTAAATTTTACAAGTAAAAAAAAAAACTGTTTGCATTGAGTGCTACCACTGCTCACACAAAAAACCTTTTTCTTCCAAACTTAATTTCTTTGTTTCTCCAGCAGTCTTTTTTTCCAACTATCTTTAAAAAAAAATCTAAAACATCTTTTGAAAGGAAATTCCATTAGGTTCAGCTTAAGTGATTATTCATGTAAATTATTTCTCCCCAAACTAAATACTGCAACAAGTAGGGGATCTCTATAAACTAGACTACATTACCTTCCACATGAAATAGAATAGTTATCATGCAGCTTGCTGCTCACACTTGATCCTGAAAGATGAAATCCTTTGAGTTCTGAAAGAGTTGAAGATCAATAGAATTCCAACTTGAGCCAAGATCAGACTGAGAAATGTGCTTTGCTGCCTACCTCAATATGACCCATGTAATATGAACCAACTGATTTTATATGGAATACTGAACACACGGAGGAGGCACCTTCTTTTTGTACTATCCTTGAATAGAAGCAATCATTTTACTCCAATCTATTAGCACAGAGAAAAAAAATATGCATGAGTACAGAAGATCAAGATACCTTAAACTGATGTGGTAGGCATAAGCAAATATGCTTGAGAAGTGTGAATTTGTTTTAAATAACTCAAGAAACTGCAATTTTCAGAAAAGTGAGTATTTTTGAGAAAAAATCCTTTTTTTGATGAGGAACAAATTATCATTTGATATGGGGTTTTGAATTTTATCATAAAATGGAGAAGTGATAAAAAAAATACCTGTCAATTTTTTCTACTAGTAGTGCTTTTTATCTTTGCCTTTCATATTTTATCTCTTGCATCTTGGATTTTTTTTTTTATAATTTAGTGGAAAAGTAAAAAAAAAACTTTATAATATGTGGGAATGACAGCTCTGCAGTGAAGGATTAACTGTAATAATAGTGAACATTTACATGCTAGACACTATGCTACATACTTGATAATTATTATCTCATTTGATCCTCACAACCACCCTTGGAAGTAGGTGCTATTATTATCACCATTTTACAGATCAAGAAATTGAGGAAAGAAGAGGCTACATGACTTGCCCAGGGCCATAGTGTTTCTGTGTATCTGAAGAAAGATTTGAACTCTGTTCTTCGGCATTCAGGTCCAGGCTTCTATCTACCATGCCGCCTAGCTACCTATAAGAGATATATAACAAAGCAAAGGGAAGCAACATGGTATAGGAGGAAGAGTGTTGCAGTGAAAGTCAAGATTCTGTCATTATCTATCCCAGTGAGCTTTGAGAAATCACTTACCTTTTTAGGCCTTCATCCTAGTCTCTAAAATGAGGGAGCCCTTCCAGCTACAAGGATCTACAAATCTGTTTCATAGCTTCTACGACTCTCAGTTTCCTCTTCTAAAAATGGCAGGATTGGACTAACTGCTCTCTCAGCTCTTTTTGGATTCTAATATCCTATAGTTCTAAATTCTAATTTTTTTTTACATTAAGTAATTACATAAATACTATTTTACTTATTCTCTGAAAAAAGTCTTCAATAGATAAATATTGCACAAGCAATAAACAGTGTCTATTGAGTAGATATCTGGTCACATAATTTAATCCGATGTAGAGAGGACTTCCTGATTAGATGAAGTATTGGATAGTGAAGTACATATCAAATGATATGACATGCCTCTCATTTTCTGACATGCCTTGAAGTATTATGTTTTCCAAGCAAAATTCATGTAACTAAAAAGATAATGTTAAATTCATTCTTGGAAATGAGATTAAAGTGAATGTTTAAGTTGTTATTAGACTTTTTATTGTCATTTTTCTTGATCCAGAAAGAGAAACAAAATATTAGATGATGCTCTTAAGTTCTTCCAAATATACCTCTCTCTCTCTCTCTCTCTCTCTCTCTCTCTCTCTCTCTCTCTCTCTCTCTTTCTCTATCTCGCGCATGTGCTTTTTGGAGGGAGAAGGCAGGGCAATTGGGGTTAAGTGACTTGCCCAAGGTCACGCGGCTAGTAAGCCTTAAGTGTCTGAGATCAGATTTGAACTCAGGTCCTCCTGACTCCAGGGCAGGTGCTCTATTCATTGTACCACCTAGCTGACCCTTCTCTTTTCTTTTAAAAAAAAAGTGGCAAAGGATAGGAAAGAAAGAAAATTGATTTGTGTTAATAAAAGTAGGTCAAGAGTGCTACAAATGTAAAATACTGCATAAACATCAGATAAAAGGAATAAGGATTTTTGTGAGGGTCTACTATGTGCCAGTCAAAGTACTAAGCTCCTTACAAATATTATCTGGTTTGATCTTCACAGGAATCATGTAAATGATCACAGGAGGTAGGTGTATTTATTATTCTAATTTGACAAGTGTGGAAATTTAGACACACAGATATAGGGTCTGAGGATAAATTTGAACTTTGGTCTTTCTAATTCCAGTCTCAATACACTATCCATTCTGCTACCTAGCTGCCTGTTGTGATGGCATCCATTTATTTAGTATAGCTTAAATTATTTATTACAAGAGATAGGGATATTGGGTGGCACAGTGGATAGAGCACTGGGCTGGGAACCAGGAAGACCCATCTTCCTTTGTTCAAATATAGCTTCAGAGACTTACTAGATGTGTGACTCTGGATAAGTCACTTAGCCCTGTTTGCCTCAGTTTCTTCACCTGTTAAATAAGTTGGAGAAGAAAACACTTCAGTATCTTTTGGACAAAAACCCCAAAAGGTATTACAGAGAATCTGACATGACTGAAAAACAACAATTATAAGGGATATAGTGTGTATTTGTGTAAATGTTAGTAAGATTGAACACACACAGAGACTTTAAAAAAAGAAAAAAAATCAGGTTAATGTATGCTTCCTCAAAAAAATAAGCCTTATGATGCTTTTGTGTCTCTTTTTTTTCTTTAGCTCCAGTAACCAATGCCTTCTTTTTGTCTTTTCCTCATCAGAATGTGGCTGAATATCCAAATTCAGAGTTTGCATCACTGAAAAATATGACCTTGCAATAGAAGTCAATACTCTTCTTTGTAAATGACTTTTCATTTTTGCCATGAGTTTCAATGGGAGAAATAAAATGTCAAGTAAATGGCAATTACAAAATGAATACATGATATTTTATGTTTGACAGATAATCATTCAAAAAAGAAGTTCAAAGCACGTATAATAGCAAGTATAGGGATAAGTAGATTGGGATATAGCTCTTAACCTTCAAAAACACTGGAAGAAACCAAAAGTGATCTGTATTTTTCAGTGACTTAAAAGGTTATATTTTCAATATTTTGTTCCCAGGAGGAATCCTTAAAATGATAAGAAAAAAGAAAAGAGACTTTAAAAAATAGCATTGCTACTTATTGATGAAATTTTATTGAATGGAATCACCATGGATCTCAGTTACTAGAAAGAACACTGATACAAATCCTTTCATCTAAACTATGAGATCAAACTAAATTTGGTAACACAATGGAAATAGAGAAGAGGAAATGTAATCTAGATGAGTCAAGGGAGTCTTTCATGTTTAGGGCATTATGCATTCCCTGAGTCCTCATGACCACATCTTCATCCCAACCATTTTATGGAGTCCAGTTCCAACTGCTATTGTTGCACGACTGTCTAAATCAAATCACCAAAGATCATGACTGAGAGGAACTCGAAACTTAGTTGTGTACTCGACCTCTTTGAGACTTCCCAGACCATAACTCCTTGGACCTTATTCCTCTTTCTTTGTTATCCTGACCTGGAATCTTAATTCTTCAGGGAAAAAGATTGAATTGTTTCTCTATTCATATCCCTTTACTTCAGCATAATTCCTGATGTGTTATGTAGTTGATTATCTGTGTCTGACATCATGAGCCCATTTGAGGTTTTCTTGGCAAAGATAATGGAGTAGTCAGCTGTTTCTTTCTCCAGCTCATATTACAAATGAGGAAAGTTAGGCAAACAGCGTTAAGTGACTTGCCCAGAGTCATACGGCTAGTCAGTATCTGAGGCTAGATTTTAAATCAGGTCCCCCTGATTTCAGTGCCTGAATTCTATCTAATACACCACCTAGCTGCCCTTCTGACACATAAGAAGTACTTATAAGAAGTGCTTCTTTTCTGATTTTCATTCATTCTTTAATTTATTCAAAGTACTTACTAGCTAAGTAACATTTTCCCCATATTAATAAAGCATGGGAATTATAAATGATGGAATTATTCAGCCTTTTAACTTAATTTGGACATTTATAGAAGATAACATTTACTGTACATCCAGTTGTTTGATATCATGTTCTATTTTGTACACATATTAGAATAATATCCATTTTGGTTCATATAAATATAAATGCTTCTAAGCGCATGAATTAAATAAAATATCTGACCCAAAAGGGAAAAAAAAAATGGCTGTGTCTTCCCAAACCATTATACATGTAATCTAAGGTAAAAATTGAGGGGAAAGAGTGGCTAGGTGGTACAGTGAATAGAACACTGGTTCTGGAGTCAGGAGGACCTGATTTCAAATCCAGCTTCAGACAGTAAACAAAAAACTATCCATATGACCTTGGGCAAGTAACTTAATTCCAATTGCCTTACCTTCCCCCCTCCAAAAAGCAAAAAACAAGAAATTGAGGGGAAGAGAGTCTGTGCAATATTTTTTAGTTATTTACATTTTTCTTAAATTCTTATTATATTCAATTAGAAAATCACCAAATACTGAATCCTAGTTTCTAAAATGATAAAGACCCATTATGATCATCTTATCTCACTCCACTTGCCATCCAACAAAAGCAACATGCCAAACTTTAATTTCACTGGTAGAGGGCGACAGGTTTCAAGTGAATTTTCTTTAAAGGTAACATGATGCCTCTGGTATATAAAAAGGAAATAATGATTTAAAATAAGCAATAGGAAAGGAGCAAGTGGTTATCATTAATAAAGTGGGAAAATAACAGCATGTATAAAGGGCAAAATTCAGCAAAAATAACAGCTGTGGAGCCTTGGAACATCTAAAATTTTGTGACTTTTCTATTTATGTGAAAAAAAATCTGATGATGAGATGACAATTATGCTGTTAATTAATATGCTTGTTTAAAGCTCTTCAAGATAGACTGGAGGTTCGAAGGGAAGAAGAATTTAAATACCTTCATATAGTCAAAAATGCATTTTCATCTGCAACATTAAATTGTCAAAGGATATGAACAGGCAGTTTTCAGAGTAAGAAATTAAATTTATGTATAGCCATATTTAAAAAAAATGCTCCAAATCACATTGTTTAAAAATGCAAATCAAAACAACTCTGAGGTACCACATCACACTTATCAGATTGACTAACATGACAAAATGGGAAAATGACAAATGCTGGAGAAGATGTGGGAAAATCGGAACACTAATTCATTGCTGGTGGAATTGTGAACTGATCCGGCCATTCTGGACAACAATTTGAAACTATGCTCATAGAGTTATAAAAATGTGCATACTCTGAGCCAGCAATGCTAGGACTGTAGCACAAAGAGATCATAAAAATGGGGGAAAGGACCCACATGTACAAAAATATTCATAGTAGCTCTTTTGGTGGTGACAAAGAAGAAGAAATTGAAGGCATGCCCATAAATTGGGGAAATGCTGAACAAGTTGTCACATATGAATGTAATGGAATTCTATATGATATGATGAACAGGCAGACTTCAGAAAAACATGGAAAGACTTAAATGAACTGTTGCTGAGTGAAGTGAGGAGAACCAGGAGAACACTGTAAACAGTAACAGGTCGCAGTGTATAATGACTGACTTTGGTAGACTTAACACTTCTTGGCAATGTAAGGACCTAAAACAATTCCAAAGGACTCATGATGGAAAATACCATCCACATCCAGAGAAAGAACTATGGATTTTGAATGAAGAATGAAACAGACTATTTTTTTAATTGTTGTTTTGTATTGTTTTTGTTTTATTTTTCCTTTCTCATGGTTCTTCCCATTTGTTATAATTCTACTATACAACATGAATAATGTGAAGATATGTTTAATAGGAATGTATAGGTAGAGCTTATATTAGCTTGCATGATGGCTTTGAGAGTATGAAGGGGAAGGAGGGAGAGAAAATTTAAAACTCATGGAAGTGAATGTTGGAAACTAAAAAATAAATAAAATAAAAAAGAAACATCTAAGAGGAAATTTAAAAAAAAATACATTTCCTAATGGGTAGGTCCTGACCCATGTGACCTTTAGAGAGTCAAAATATGTAGCACAATGATGAAATTGACTTTGTAATAGCTGATGGAATAACAATGGAATAGGCTATACATGATAAATCTATTTATTTTATTGTATTCATAATCATGTCATGGTATGAGAAGTAAGAAGGGAAAGATCTTCAGGAAGATTCAAACTAGAATTAACCACATTTTAAGAGGAATATTTAACTAACACATTCAAGAATGAAACCAGTCACTAATTTTTTTTAAAAGATGCTGTTTAGAAAACTAGAGAAGGAAAATAATTAGAATAGGGGAAAACAAAATTTATCAAGAATAAAGAAAGCTCATACCAGTAAGCATGAGAAGTTTAAACATTAAAAATAGAAAAAAAAAGTCATGATAGTAATTTTAATAAAACAAATATAAACTAAAAAATATATCTCAATAACTAGAAGAGCTGGATTGGTACAGCTATTATATCTCCCTTTGAGGGATTTTAATATTTCAAAGGTCTTTTCAATGCCCTTCATGACCCACCTTCACCCCCACTAAAAATAGCAAAATACGACTAGTGGTTTGAATCTTAGCCAATACAACATTAAAAAAAATAGCTATTTTTATATCATAGTTGAAATGGCATAAGGAAAGCTTCCAGGAGTATCTTGTTTCACATCCTAATTACAGATTTATCAGAATGATGGACACTAATGAAATTTTCTAGCTGGTGCTGAGTAAGGCAGTTTTCCTGGTGATGTTGATAAAGATAGACAGTGCATCATTTATGTTGAAAGATTTGATTTTTTCATGTGATGGATATGTGCCATGACTTTGTGAGGACTGTTTCATTAACATAGTTGTCACTAACTCATTTGTTTAAACATAGAAGAGTATTATTGTTTTACCTTTGATGTAACTGTGCAGATATTTCCAGGCATTCAATAATTTTACATTGTTTATACTCATCATTTTAATGTGCTCTTTTCAATTAGGAACAAGGAAGAAGAACCAGAAAATAATAAAGCACAAAATATAAATTTTAGTTAAAAAAAAACAGCACTCTAAAAGATATTCCAGTGTTTGGAGTCATTACAACAGGAATTGTTTGATTATATTGTAAAATAATTTACAAGTAGATGTTGAAATAAAGTAGTGTTTACCATAAATTTTAAAATGGGCAATAAGCTATATTGAATTGCTTGCCTTCTCGTTGAGGGTGGGTAGGGAGGCAAGAAGAGAGATAATTTATAACTCAAAGTTTTCAAAGCAAATGTAAAAAGTTGTTTTTACATGCTGGGAAATAAGATATACAGGCAATGGAGTAGAGAAATCTATCTTGCCCTACAAGAAAAAAAGGGAGGAATGGCATATGAGGTGTGGGGAGTGATTGAAAGGAGGATAGACTGGGGGAAAGGATAATCAGAATTAATGCTGTCTTAGGGTGGGGTGAGGGGCGAGGGGGAGAAAATACAGAACTCTAAATTTTGTGGACATTAATGTTGAAAATTAAAAATAAATAAATAAATAAATTTTAAAAAATGGGCACATCATTTTTCATTCCTAAAAGCCTGTAATAAGAAGTTTCTAAGTTATTTCTTGGTGTAAGTTAAGTACTTTGGGAGAATTGAAAAAGATTTCAGTCACTTGAACACCATAAAGTAAATTACTGTTTTATTGAAAGAAAACAAAGGATCACATATTATAGCAATTAAAGGAATACTGGAAGTGCATCTAGCATATTTCCTTCCATCCAGACAGCTTTACACTGGATCTAATTTAGACAGATTTATTCCGTTTTTAAGATGTCCAGAAAAATGGGATTTCCACTAATTCATTAAAAGTTTATTCTTATGTCTAACAATTTTCTTTTGTAGTCATTATTCTTTAGCAAATGTCCTTGGTAGTTTAAATATATGTCCTCCAGAAACATGACATTGCATAATTTAACTAGATTAAAAACAAAAACAAAAATAACCTAGGGATGTCAAGCCACAGGACATCCTGGGAAATTGCTTAATAAACATATTTTATGAGATGAGATTAGCTACAATGATTTTAAATATAATTTTCCTGTACTTGATTAAGTGTCTAGTATTTGCTGATATTGATTCCATGTTAACATTTATTATTATTATTATTATTACTAAACTAGCCTCAAATAGGACTCATATTGAGGACTGTTGATGTACATTCATGAATGTTTTTCTTATTAACATGATTATGGCTTTTTATCAATACCCAGATGTAGATTTGATGGTTTTACTTGGTGTTTTCTTCCTAAATATTATGTGTAATATAGGTTACACTTGTATTTCAAAAGAAGTTTATGCCAGTACTTCTTTCTCTATTACTTTTAATGTTGTTGTTTTCTATTTCAGATTACAGACTGAAAATGACCTATTATTCTCCTAAATTAAGTAGTCTACTGAAAAAGACAAGCTTTCCCTTCCCTAAAGAATATATGAGTAAATATAAGATATCCAAGGGGAGGAAATTTTCAGAATTCCTGACTTTGAATTTTTTTTGTGATTTAAATAATGTTGATTGATATAATTTACATGTCTTCTCCATTTAGGGAAATGAGAATTATTTAGGTTATTCAAATACATAGTGTTTTCACTACTTATTTGAATCTGGTCCTGAGGCTACTCAATATGCTTCTAGCAAGGGGAAAAATAAAATCAATGTAGCACATATTTTTCACTAGCAACAACTAATAATGGAAATGCTGGGAGTTTCATGCCTAGTTAAGCAGCACTGGTAAAGTTTACACAGATTTCCCCTTATGTCCAATGCTCAACAATGCAAATTTTACACTATATAATTTGATGCAGTGGTTAGTGCTAATAGTCCAGTTTTGCTGTTATTGAAGATCAAAGGAGAAAACTAGGGTGGGTGTCACAGACAGAAGGGATAAAAAGCCAGCTGCAAGCTCTTTTTGTCATGGCAAGGAATTGGAAATTGAGAGGATGCCTATCAATTGTGGAATGGCTGAACAAGTTTTGGTATGTGAATGTAATGAATTACTATTGTGTTATAAGGAATGATGAGCAGGAAGGTTTTTAAAAAGCCTGGAAATACTTATATGTACTGATGCTAAATGAAGTGAACAGAGCCAAGAGAACGTTGTTTGTAGTAACAGCAACATTGCATGATGACCAACTTTGATAGACCTAATTAGCTCTTCTTGGCAATACAATAATCTCAGACAATTCCAAAATATTTTTTTTTTAAGTACAAGATAGAATCTTTATTCCAACTTTTTAAAAACTTTTCACTCATAGGTATACAACATCTGAGAAGAGGGAGGGAGGGGATATTATTAGAAAATGTCACATGTATTGCCTCATTACTGTTATATACAAGACAATTCTCAAAATCTACTTTAAAAGTTAGGATTATTTAAAAATTCCAAATAATCTAGCCAGCTGTTTTGACATTTGTATAAAATTATTTTTTAAATGAGAAACAAAACAAAAAATAGTTATCTTGAGGCACTCAGAGACACAATTTCCCCCTGATTGTGAATTCATCAGCCCACACAAATATTTTTTGTCCTTTTTGCCTCATTAAGAACATATATATATAAATATGTATATATATATATGTATATATATATGCATGTGCATACATACATATACATGTACACACATATATGCATATTCACATGTACATATATATTGGATAGTTCAAAATTATTATTTGTGTTATTTGATTTATATAAGGTTCCTCAGTCATAAGGCACATCTGGATTTACAGGCAGGCAACATCAACACCACAACTAGAGTACAAAGAGGACACCAAACAGAACAGAAATATACACTCCTCTTCCCCAACAAAAGATTAGAGGGGTGAACCAGAAACAAAACCAAAGAAGAAACACCACTGGTTTCTCAGTCTTCCTTCCCCCAGTTTCTCTCCCTGGGAGCCAGACAACAAAAGATTCTTGATAGAAAATGCTATCCACATTCAGAGCAAGAACTATGTAGTCTGAATGAAGATTGAAGCATGCTACTTTCTCTCTTTTTTTTTCTTTCTCCTGGTTTTTCCCTTTTGTTCTGCTTCTTCTTTCACAACATGACTAATATGGAGATACGTTTAATATGATTATACAGGTATAGCTTATATTAGATTGCTTGCCATCTTGGTGAGGGAGAAGAGGAGGGAGGGAGAAAAAAAATGAAACTCAAAATCTTATAATAGTTAATGTTGAAAACTAACTTTACATGTATTTGGAAAAAAAAACCATTAAGTAAAAAAATAATTTAAAAAACTCAGGGTGGCTTAATTTGACCTGAAATCTGTTAGATAATAAATGTATCTATTGTAGATTTTGACAAAATGTTGAAAAGTTAATAATGAGGTATATTTTGTTTTAAACAGGAAACTAATGACAAAGATAAATGACTAAATGTTGAGAGAAAAATATAGCAAAATTCACTTAAGAGATCTTTGTCTGTGAGGTTCCTTTGAACTTCATACTTAAACAGTTAAAACATCTCACCAGCCCTGCTGACAATGTTGGGAGACTCTGTAGTGCTCCCAAAGTAAAGAAATGTGTGGGTTAAACTTTAAATAATAAGTTTCATCTGAGATCATTTAGAAAATCATGCAATTATGCCTGTTAATAATTAACATAAAGTAAAGTTACATTTTTGAACCAAATATCTAAAAAAAGAAGCCAGCGACAACCTCAGAGCAATATTTCAATGCAAAAGGTGATTGACAGTCTTAGCCAATATTTCGTTAGTTCAGCCATTAACCTACTGTATGACATTGTGAAATTTAATTCAGTTTAAATTTCAATTTGAGTATTTATTGAGTATCTTCCACATTCATGGCACCATGGTAGTTAATGTAATGCAAACAGAAAACATGAAAAATAGTGCCTGACTTTATTTCATGTTTTCCTCTGTAAATTGAAAAATCAGTTGAGATAATCTCTAAATTTCTTTCTAGGCCACAAAGTTTTAGTCTATGATTCTCTTTAATGTATTAAGGGATGTCAACATAAATTGATACCAAGCTCAGCTTAGTTCAGCCATGATTCCATTCCATAGAAGTATTGTTTTATTGCCTGAATCTCTAAAAACAAAATGGGTTCAAGATAAACAAATTGAACACATATTTTCAGTCACATGATTCATTAATTCTACCATTACAAATACATTTTGAGGAAAATAGGCTCATGCATTTAGGAACCTTGTACTCCTCATCTCTACTTCTTAGAATTCATTGCTTCCTTAAGAGCAAAAGTTAGTTGCCACCTCCTCTAGGAAACCTTTCCTAACTCCAAGTGTGTGTGTGTGTGTGTATGTGTGTGTGTGTGTCTGTGTGTGTGTGTGTGTGTATAACTTTCTGATAGTAGAAGAGAAAGAGCCTACGTGTTTGGAAGAAGGACTTTCCTCACTGGGACTTTATTATATTAAAAAAAAAATCACAGTTCCATTTATTGTCATCTTGTATTGATGTATGTAGGTACAGGTAATAATCGATTACAAACTCCTTGGAGGAAATGAATATTTCATATTTGTCTTTATATTTCCAATACAAAGTGTGGGGTCTTTCAAATAGGAAGTGCTCAATAAATGTTTTTGAATTATACATAAGAATGTATTTGTAGATTTGTCACTTTCACCACCATTGTTGCCAACAACAGGACATGTTTCAGTTCAACAAAGTAGAAAGACACCTACAATTAGAATCAAAAGCCTTGGGTTTGATTCTTGTCTCTGCTACCCAGCAGTTTACAAGAGAATTAATAGTTTATTCTTTAATTGGATTAATCATTCAGTTTCATCACCTCAAAATTAGGAAAAATGAAATATTTTACAGGACTTTATGAGAAAATAGCTTTCTAAACTGTAAAGTACTATATAAATGAGATGCTGTTGTTGTTGTTGTTGTTGTTATATCCTATACTTTAGTCACATTATATAACTCATGACAAATATTTATTTCATTAGTCAATGAAAGCATTACAATGAGAAACTTCCCAGAAAAAAAAAAATTAGACAGAATTCTCTTAGTTGGATAATCTTGGACTCATTTTATTTTTAAAGTATCAAGCAAGTTGATTTTTTTTTAAATTTTATTTATTTTTTCTATTATCTTTTATTTTTATATTACATTTATTTCTAAATATACCTTTCCCTCTCCCTCCTATGTACCTAGTCACTAAAATATAGAAATAAAAAAGAAAAACAAAAAAAAAAGTTCACCAAAGCTAAACAATATATCAAACGATATGTCAGTATAAGCAGTACTCCATAGCCATATTTACCCATCCCCATAAAGAAGTGGGGAGGTACATTTTCCAAGTCTTTGGGGACTAGATTAGTCATCATTTTATAGTTACACTTTTTTGTTTCTTTGTTTTACATTGTTGTAGTTATATGGACAACTGGGTGGCACAGTGGATAGAACATTGGACCTGGAGTCAGAAAGACTCCTCTTCCTGAGTAAAAACCCCATTTCAGAAACTTACTAGCTGTGTAACCCTATTTAGGTCAATGCCTCAACTCTAAAATGAACTGGAAAAGGAAATGACTCTACTATCTTTGCCAAGAAATCCTCAAATGGCATCACAAAGAATAATATATGGCTGAAAAATGACTAAACAACAACAAAGTCATTGTATATATTGTATTCGCTGTTCTCATTTCTTTGGTCAACCAGACTGAAACTAACCTCTAACCTGTGGGTGGTCAGAGCCAAAATAGACTAAAGATAAGAGAGTCAGGAATCAAAGAAAAGTTTGATTTCAAAATGAGGAAAACACTTACAAGCAGAAGTCCTCCTGAAAGGGAGGGCTTGTGAATTGTGACAGGGGCAAGGTTTTAAGTATGAAAATCACAAAAAAGAGGGACCCAACACAGTCATTCTTAGGTCTTGAGTAAACAGTTCCCATGGCAGACTCATGCATGCAAGCATTTTGGGGGAAAAAAGGTGTTCTTGGGGCCTCTGGGAACAACCCCCAAGTTATTAGAATCATCGAGCATTAGAGGCAGAGCCAAGATGGTGACGTAGAAGAAGGAAAACTCCATGGCTCCCCTCATAAGCACCTCAAATACTTATAAAATATGACTCTAAACAAACTTTAGAGCTACAAAACCCACAAAGTGACAGAGAAACAAAGTTCCTGCGAAAGGCAGCCCAGCAGGGTCCATCACAGCATGCTAGGAGTGGAGGAACCCATGGTTTTACCCCAAAGTGGCAATGATCAGTCACAGCTGGAGGGAATTCTGGAGAGGGGATAACCAGCAGCTCTGGCTGTTACCAGAATTATCAACTTATAAATGCCAAAATGAAAAAGTGAGAGGTCTTTGTGGACTTTCGGAACTGTGGGACTGAGAGTGTGGTCCAGCCTCTGCCCCTGGAAGGGAGAAGCAGCTCCACAGCACTGTTTCAGAGCTCCTGGCCTGCAGATCATAAGGGGAACAAGTGACTATTCTGAGGAATAATTGCTCTTGCTTTAACCTGCTTGGATCTGGATCGCTGTCTTGGGTGGAGGTTCTGGGGTGTGTCACCAGGTTCCAGAGCCTGTGGAGGCTTCAAAGAGCACCCAACTAATAGGTCCAGCAGCTGTGAAAAGCCTAGCAATTTGGAACAAAGCTCTCCTCTCCAGAGGCATTGTTCCACTGTGGTAAAAAGCTCATAAGTCAAGTAATTGAGTAGCAATATGAGCAAGCAAAGGAAACAAAGCAAGCACAGCAATCCAACTTTAGATTCCTATTTTGGGGACCAAAATGATCAAAACATGGAACAGCACTAAGACAATGAAGTCAGAATTCCTACACCAAAATATTCCAAGAAAAATATGAACTAGTGACAGGCCATAGAGGAGCTTAAAAAGGATTTTAAAAACCAAATAAGAGAAGTGGAGGAAAAATTGGGAAGAGAAATGAGAATGATGCAAGAAAATCATGAAAAGAGAGTCAACAACCTGACTGAATCAAATAACACCTTAAAAATGGGCTAACTCAAATGACAAAAGAGGTCCAAAAAGCTAATGAGAAGAAGAATGTCTTAAAAAGCCAAATTTGCCAGATGAATAAAGATCTTGAAAGCTCATTGAAGAGAATAATTCCTTCAAAATTAGATTGGAGTGAATGGAAGCTAATGACTTTATGAGAAATCAAGATACTATTAAACAGATCCAAACAAATGAAAAAATAAAAGGCAATGTGAAATATCTCCTTGAAAAAACCACTGACCTAGAAAATAGATCCAGGAGAGATAATTTAAAAATTATTGGACTATGTGAAAGCCATGATCAAAAAAAGAACTTAGAAAGCATCCTTCAAGAATTTCTCAAGGAAAGTTGCCCTGATATTTTAGAACCAGGGGCAAAAAAAAAAAACCCAAAAATTCAAAGAATATATATATATATGTGTGTGTGTGTGTGTGTGTGTGTGTGTGTATGTGTGTGTATATATGTATGTGTGTGTAATATATGAATATATGAATACATATATGAGTGTGTGTTAATATATGTACAGGTACACATGGACAGAGGGCACAGGATCAATTGAATAGGAAGGGATAATACTTAAAAGGCGAAATTGAGAGATGAGAGAGGAATATAATGAGAGGAGATAGGGAGAGACAGAATGAGGTAAATTATCTCATATAGAAGAGGCAAGGGGAAACTGTTGCAGTGCAGGGGAAGAACAGAAAGGCAAAAGGAATTGGGTCAACTTTACTCTCATTGAATTTGGCTAAGGGAGGGAATGACATACACACTAATTAGGTTATCTCACCCTACGGGACAGTAGGGGTGAAGAAGATGAGAGGGAGGATGATGGAGGGGATTGCAGGTTGGTAGGGAGGGTTGTGAGAAGCAGACACTTTTGTAAAGGGACAGGGACAAAATATAGAATAGAACAAGTGGGGGCAGGATAGCATGGAAGGAAATATAGTCAGTCTTTCACAATATATCCACTATGGAAATGTTTTGGGTAGCTACACACTTACAATCTATATTGAATTGCTAATCTACCCAGTAAGGGTGAGTGACAAGGGAGGAACAGAAAGAATCTGGAATCCAAAGTTTTAAAATCAAATGTTTAAAAATATATTATTATCATTGTTATTATTATTATTTTTTTTACATGGAACTGGGAAATAAGATATACATGCAGTGGAGTAAGGAGATCCATCTTGACCTACCAGAAATTGGGAGGAGAAATGGAGCAGGATATAGGAAAGAGCAGATTGGGGGCGGGGGTATACAGTGGGATTGCTGTTTTGGGGTGGTAGGTAGGGGAAAGACAGGGAGAATATTTGTAACTCTAAATCTTTTTGAAATGAATAATGTAAACTAAAAATAAACATTAAAATTTGATTTAAAAAAGAATCATTGAGCTTTGTGGTTGTCTCTAGTCATCAGGGTCAATAAGTCTTGTGATCATTCAGTGGGAAAATGCAGAGGCAGACTTAGTGTGGAGGGATCAGGAGTGCAGAACTTGGTTAGGTTCACTTAGCAGGTACAGCTATAGAGATTGTTTAGTGTCAGGAGCGTGATTGATCACTTTTTGCTATAGCTTGTCAGCTGTAGCCCCAGATCTCAAGACAGGATCCTCTGGGAAACTCGTAAGTCATAAATTCTGGTCCTGGGGTTTTGCTATGACTGAGATCATACAGAGGGCAAGTACAAAAGACTGTCATGCCAAACTCAGGGCACAGTCTGCTTGTTGGGCCTTAGTTCTGGAAAACAGGAGTCTTTTCTATTATCTTGGTACTTCACATCAATTCATCAAAATTTTCCCATATTTCTCTGAATTATTCATATTATTTGATATGTTTCAGTAATATTCCATCACATTTATGTATGATTCCTCAGTTCATGGCCATGTATTTTGTTTCTACTCCTTTCCTATAAGTATAACTCATGTTTTTCTTAGAACCATATGCAGGGCAATCAGGTTTTATGATAGCATTAAAGGTTTTATAATATCTATGCCAGCAGAGAATAGTACTTTATTAAAATAAATGAACCTGAGAAGCACTTTAGTAGTTTCTTATAAACATCTTTTGATATACTTCCCTGTACAAAGGAGGATGGCAGTGAATAACGGACCACAATATGAAACAGAGAATACTTCATCCTCAGGTTCATCTATTAGACTAACGATGGATTTTCATATATGAGTCAGTTAATAATGAACCATAGACAGTCCAACATCCAATTACATCAAGACATTTCTAGACTCATCTTTGTGTGTGGCCATCCCCTGTTGAACAATATATGTCAATATGTCATATAGGACTCACCAAAGAAAAAGGGGAAAAACAAGAAATGTATAAATAATTAGGGAGGAAAGCATGGTAATTTATAATAGCTTTAATTATTTTCTTGTAATCAATGTAGTTAACACTTTTTAGGCATGGTGAGATAAGATGTCATGTTCAGAAGTCATTCAACAATTTGCTTTCTAAGTATAAATAAGAGAGTTTTTTTTCTATTTTTTGTTATTTGTATATTTTGTATTATAGCTTAGAATTTTCATTAAAATAAGTGTGCTTGAATATTTATCAAAATTTCAATAGCTTTAAGAGTCAAGTGCTTTTAATAAGTATTCTTCACAAGTCTAGTTTTCTTATTTGAAGACTCCAAATTGGTTTTGAGGACATTTTGATGAAAATGTAGGATTAATTTAACAGAAATTTGTTTTACCAACCGTAGATTTTTACTGAAACACATTTATTCTAATAAGTGCTGGTAAAAAAGTGCATAAAAAAGCATTTCAAGCAAAAATGAATTTCCCTGGCCTGTATTTCAAAGAAAATTGTTTCAACATCCTGATCGACTTTAGCTTTAGTGGTCTCAATTAGGTTTGTCAGTTCAGTCAAACATCAGTGCTAATTTTTAAGTAGGTGAACAAATGATAGAAATCATAATGCTGGAGTTGAAAGAACTGTATTCTTTCTTTTTCTTTTTTTTGCTTTTTGGAGGGCATGGCAATTGGGGTTAAGTGACTTGCCCAAGGTCACATGGCTAGTAAGTGTTAAGTGTCTGAAGCCTAATAACTGTATTCTTTGTGGCATTTTTTTTTCCTGAAAATAATTCTTGGCCACAATTTTTTGCATGTTATTTTATTTACAAATTTTATACCTTATGAAACTTTTAAAACATAAAAGACATTATTTTTCCCCTTATGATAGCAATTTGAGAAAACATAATCCTCTCATAAAACTATCCACTTTCCCACTTTTAAAAGGTCTACACTACAGAGATCAGTTCCTAGGAGATTTTGTCTCTAATAACAGAAGTCACTTCCAGAGCAAGTTGTATCTCCCACACTTTGAGCTCTGTCTATGAACAAAATGCCAACTTCCAAAATTAAAAAAAATAAAACATTATTGCCAGTATCTTTAAAGTTGTGTTGTATAGTATTGCTTTATGGCAATGAAATTCAGTTCAAGATTAACTACTGCATGTGAAAGTCATGAAAAATTGAATGTAGCCTTAAATTCTGAAGGGGTTTCTATAAATGAACATGGTTACAAGCCACATGGCTTTTAAATGCCTATAGAAAAATCTTTAGTTTATGCTTTGTTTTAACGATGTCAGATTATAGTGAGATTAATACACTTTATATGTTTAAACGTTAGAGTTTTTTTTTAAATGAAGTTGAGTACAATAACCCTTGTCCAACTGGTTTTCTAATGGTCTTTTAAAGTTTACCATTGTCACTAATTATTCTTAAAACCTCATTCCACTAGAATCTTCCTAAGCATGATACTGTTAGATACAACTTATAAAAGCAGACTTAAAAGTGTTTTCAACAGTAGAAGATGCAAAATTTGACAGCCATAGTTTTCAAGTAAAGACAGTGAAGCCATATGGTAGTTTTTCAATTTTCAGAGTTTAAAACTAGTGCCTCCTTTCATTTAGCTTATGAATGGCATTTGTCTCATGCAGAACACATTTCCAAGTCTGTACTCCAATCAAATGCAAGCTCTTTTTAAGGTCAGTATGATTTTATTTTCATCTCCATATCTTAAATGCCTAACACTTAGGGCCAAGTGGCACAGAGTTTTTGGAGAATCCTCCTCATATCCTATCTCCAAGATGTTGCTGAAGAGCCAGAGGACCACGCCATTCAAGGAACCCTTCTCTTTCACTCTCTAATTCATGTCAACCCCCCACACCAATAACAACAACCTAGAAGCCCCTTCCTTCTTTCTCCTCACTGCTGGGCCCAGGGGTAACTAGGTGGCTCAGTGGATAGAGTACCAGGCCTAGAATCAGGAAGACTCTCATCTTTGTGAACTCAAATCTGTCCCTAGACACTTAACAGCTGTGTGGCACTGGGCAACTCACTTAACCTTGTGTCAGTTTCCTCATCTATCAAATGAGCTGGAGAGGGAGATGACAAAGCACTCCAGGATCTTTCTCAAGAAAATACCACATGGGGTCATGAAGAGTCAGACATGATTGAAATGACTGAACAACAACAAAAGCTGGGCCCAGGTTCACCAATCAACTCATTGAGAAAGAAAGAGGAGTGAGCTGAAGTTCTAAACTTCATTTTCCTCATATCTACAAGGAGGGATATTTGGGATATTTGATTATATGTCCCCTAAGTTCCCTTATGGATCTACAAGAATAATCTGTAATACACTGTAGCCTACTTAAACCCAAAATGAAATCTTTGAATTGCCTTTTAGATCATCTATAATTTTGATTCTGCTTAGGTCATGGTATCTATGTGAAATGCCTCTAACTATATTTTCTACATTATGATTCATTTTGCTCTTGTCTGAATCAGACAAAAAAGCAAATTAAACACACACACATACACATAGAATTTTGGTTGTATATACATTATATTTAACAAGGAAGTAGATAGACTTGGAAACGGAGGTGGGTTAAGAAAAAAGTTGATACCAGGGAAATAATAGTCCCAACCAAAACACATTTACTGAAGGGAATTTTAAGGGAGAAATTGGGGTGAAAGAAAAAAACTGGAAAAGTATAGGAAGGATGTTTTTTCATCAATAGGAGGAAAGCTCAAAAGATTGTGGTATATGAATGCTATGGAATACTACTTAGTGTAATAAATTATGGAAAAGTATATTTCATAGAATCTTGGAAAGTAGGAACAACTGATGCATATTGAAGTGAACAGTGATGGAATAACTTGCACAGAGACGATAATATGGCAAAGAAAAACAATTTTGGAAGTTTTAAAGATTTTGAACAAAGCAATAACCAGTGATTTCCCCAGAGGACCTTAAATGAAGCATATTACCCACTACCCAATAGATGATAGATTCATGTTGTTGAAAAATAAATATGTTTTGGAAATAGCAAACATTAGAATTTATTTTACTTATTATTTTT
>CM053587.1:122405739-122436761 GCA_028646515.1 Pseudochirops corinnae
GATGTCAGTCAATTACTGAATGACAAAATGTGAATATAATTGAATATTTCTATGATGTAAGAAACAGTAAATGTGAATAAAGAGAAGAATCAAATGATTTGTATACTCTGATAAAGAATGACATAAACAGAGTCAAGAAATTTGCATAATGACTTAAAAAACATAAGTGGAAAGAATAACCACAAAATCACTCACAGTCAATAAGCATTTATTGAACATCTACTACATATCAGGCAATATGTTATGCTCTTAGAATAACAAAGAAAGGCAAAAGATACCCCCAGTTCTCAAAAAGGAAATATACTACTGGTTGGGGGGGCTTAGAATAAGTATGTTCAGACAAAAAAAAATAAGGGATGGATTGCACAAAATCAATAAAAGGAATGCATTTGCATTATGGAGAAGAGGGGAGGCTTCTTGCCAAATTACTATTCTATCTGGGATTTGAAGGAAGCTAAGAAAGTCAGGAAGTAGAATTAAAGAGGGATTCCAGGCATGGAGAAATGCCCAGGGGTGGGAGGTGGAGTGTCTTATTAAAGGACAACAAGGAGACAGTGTCACTAGATAGTAATTTTCATGGGGGTGGGGGGAAGTGAGAGAAAATAAGAGAGTTAATAGATGGCCAGGTTGTAACCCTAACCCTAAATGCCAAATGGAATTTTATATTTGAGTCTGAAAAGCATAGGGAATCACAAGAATTTAATGGATGTGATGTGTAGGATGGGGAGGTATGTGATATGATCAGATCTTCACTTTAAGATTATTAATTTGAGAGCTAAGTGGAAAAAGTATTGTAGTGGGGATAGACTTGAGCCAGGGAGACCAATCATCAGGCTATTCCAATAGTCTAAATGTTGGGTGATGAGGACCAGTACTAGGTGGTGACAAGGTAACAAGAGAGAAGGGGGTCTATATGAGAGACATTTAGAACATGAAATTGACAGGAATTTTCAATAGATTGAATATGAGAGTTAAAAGAAAATGAAGAGCTGAGGAGGACATCTAAGTTGTGAACCTGAGTGACAAGGAGGATAGTGATGGTCTCAACAGCAATACAGTGCAAGTGACTTCTACCAAACATTTAAAAAACTATTGATTGAAATGCTTTATAAACTATTTGGAAAAAACAGGCAGAGAAGGAGTCCTACCAAATTATTTTTTATTATACAAATATGATGCTAATACCTAAACCAGAAAAAGCCAAAACAAAGAAAAATTATTACAGACCAATTTCCCTAATGAATGTTGATTATAGGAAATATTCACAAAGTGATTATAGCTATTTATTATGAGGGTAATACATTATGGTCAGGAGGGATATACACCAGGAATTCAGGACTGGTTCAATATTAGAAAAGCTATCAGCATAATTGACTGTATCAACAACAAAAATAACAGGAAACATTTAATTATCTCAATAGATGCAGAAAAAGCTTTTGACAAAACACAAGACCCATTCTTATTAAAAAAAAAAAAACACTAGAGAGCACAGGAAGAAATGATAAAGAGCATTTATCTAAAATCATCAGCAAGCATTGTATATATTGATAAGCTAGAAGATTTCCCAATAAGATTGGGGGAAACAAGAATGACCATTATCACCACTTTTATTCAGTATTGTAATAGAAATGCTAGCTTTACCAATAATAGAAGAAAAAGAAATTTGTTTTTGTTTTACTTTTTAGAGGGCAATTGGGGTTAAGTAACTTGCCCAAAGTCACATGGCTAGTAAGTGTGTTAATTGTCCGAGGCCAGATTTGAACTTAGATCCTCCTGACTCCAGGGCTGGTGCTCTATTCACTGTGCCACTTAGCCAGCCTGAAGAAAATGAAATTGAGTAAATTAGGATAGGGAATGAGGAAAGAAAACTATCACTCTTTGTAGATGATATGATGGTATACTTGGAAAATCCTAGAGATTCAACTCAGAAAGCTAATGGAAATAATTAACACCTTTAGTAAAAAAGCTGAAAATAAAATAAACCCACATAAATAATTTGCATTTCTATATATTACTAAGAAAACCCAGTAGCAAGAAATAGATAGAGAACTTTCATTAAAAAAAAATGTTGTCGATATAAAATATTTGGGGGCCTTCTCCCAAGACAAACCCAGGAACCATATAACCACAATTACAAAGTGCTTCTCACACAAATAGATTCCAGTCTAAATAATTAGAAAAAATATCACTTGCTCATGGCAAGGGGAGCTAATATAACAAAAATGACAATTCTACCAAAATTAATTTACTTATTCAGTGTCATACTAATAAAACTACCAAAATTATTTTATGGATTTCGAAAAAATGATGACAAACTTCATCTGGGAAAACAAAAGGTCAAGAATATCAAGGGAATTAATGAAAAAAAGGCACAAAGGAACATTTTAGTCATGCCAGACCTAAAACTTTATTATAAAGCAGCAATTATCAAAACTATTTATCACTAAGAAATGTAATGGTGGATCAGTGGAATTGGATAGGTACAGTAGTCAATGACAATTTTCAGATGAGGTTAAATCTAAGTATACTCATATAAAAAATGTTATAAATCACTATTGGTTAGAAAAAATGCAAATTGAAACAACTCTGAGGTATCACCTCATACCTATCAGATTAGCTAATATGACAAAAAAAGAAAATGTTAAATGTAGGTGTAGATGGGGGAAAATTGGAACACTAATACATTTTTAGAACACTAATTCATTCTGGAGCACAATTTGGAACTATCCCCAAAGGGCTATAAAATTGTGCATATCCTTTGATCCAGCAATACTATTACAAAGTCTGTAAAAAAAAGGAACATAAAAATGGAAAAGATCCAGATGTACAAAAATATTTATAGTAGCTCTTTTTATAGTGGAAAAGAATTGGAAATTGAGGGGATGCCCATCAATTGGGGAATAACTGAACACTTTGTGGTATATGAATGTAATGGGATACTATTGTGCTATAACAAATGAGTAGAAAGATCTCAGAAAAATCTGGATAGACTTACATGAACTGATGCTGAGTGAAGTGAGCAGAATCAGGGGGAAACTGTGCATAGTAACAACATTTTGTGATGATCATCTTTGACAGACTTAGCTTTTCTCAGCAATATAATGATCTAAGACAATTGCAAAAAAACCTCATGATGGAAAATGATACCCAGAGCTAGATAAGTACATTTGAGAATCATCAGGACAGAGATGAAAATTAATTACATGGGATGAGTTCACAACATGAAATAATACACTAGAGAAGATGCCCTATAGAAGAGTCCTGGAGAATGTCCATATTTAGTGAAAATGTCTTGGAGTATGAGATGGCGCAGTCACATGATTAAAAGACAAACCAACAGACAGTGGTGTCATGGCAATCTAGAAAAAGAGGGTATGAAAAAGGAAAGAGGAGTCAAGCGTCATTGTCAAAGGCTGTTGAGAGGTCAAGTAGGATATGGCTTGAGAGGTAGGCAGAGATAGACATGTTTGAAGGAAGTGGGGAAAAGCCAGCAGACATGCAGGGATTAAAAAAAAAATAGAGGTGATGGATAGGGGAATATCTTAGAGAAGGTGATAACTTATAGATATCAATGGATTTTCATTATTAAAGAGAAAGGATATCTCTTTGTGTGAGACTAGAACTGAAGAGAAAAAAACTACCAAAGTATTTCAATAACATGAAATGAGGAGGAAAGGAGAAGAGTGAACTATTACAGAATCACCTCAGTTCTAAAGTAAAATATAAGGCAAGTTTCTCCATTGAGAAGGTGAGGGAAGGGGGAACCATGAGAAATGGTTGTAAAACCATGAAGAACAACCATGGTCCCAATGAAGAAATATGAGAATATAATCTGACTCCAATCCAGGTATATAAGAGATGCTTGGGTGTGGACATAATGCCATAATAATGATAGAATAACAAGAAGGGAGAAAAGGAAGAGAAGGAAGTGGAGGAGAAGAAAGAGAAGGATTACTAAAAAGAAATCAAAAATAACACAAATAATTAAGTAGCATTTTGTAAGAAAGATCAAAGGAAACTTAGTGCACTCAAAGGAGTTCAGACCTCGAAGTGAGGACCTGAGTGAATCTTGACCTGACTATGACTTTACCTACCTCAGTTTCAGTTTTCTTATCTGCAAGATGTAGGGGGTTGGATGGCATTGAAAGCAATTAGAGAGGGTTAGAAATGTCTAACTCTTTCATCTCTAGACAAAAGAATTTACACATTGAGGTTGCGTATCCTAAGAGAAAATAATATCAAATAGCAACAATTATATGAAGACATTTTATAGAGGAGGATGAGAAAAGGGAAAGACAGGACTATGCATCGGGTTAAGGTATACAGAATTTTAATCAATTCTTCAGAGTACAGAGTAAAAAGAAATGAGATTACATATAGTATACTTGACGTTGCACACCCATTGAACATCTGAGGTACTGATCTATATGAGTCATCGCAGGAATTAAGTTCCAAAGATAGTCTGGAAACTTCTGGAGAATCAATAGATACATGCAACATAGCATTTTTGCTTGAGGTGGTGAAGAATCTCTTTATTGGTCATTGAGAAGGAGAAGGCCCAGTAGATCTTTAAAGGGACCTACATCCTCTGAATCTCTTTTCTCTTTGTCTGCACATATTATCAGAATATTATCCTATAACCAGAAGAATTCTAATTCATTAAAGAGCATGAGAGATTTTGGTTACACAAAAGGAACATTTTCCTGATCACAAGAATTCTAAATTGCTATTGAGGCTATTGAAGAAGATTGTAGAATAATTCCTATATATCTATACTTTCTTCTTCCTGAAGAAACTGCATCAAACCAGAGGATTCTCAAATTCCTTCCAGTCTTAATGTTGTATAACTATTTATTCTTAGAACAGCATTTTTTATTGGGCAAGTACTTAGATAAAATTAATTTAAATTCCTATCAAAATTTATTTCTGACCATGATCAGCATTTTTAGCAGTCAATAAATGAAAAGAAAAAGAAGCCTCTTCCTGTGGATTGCAAATATATCTCTGCAAAATATAGTTCTTTTTAGGTTCCCAATGGCTAGTAAGCACAGTAGGGATTCAGATGCAAAGTACCAGTTTTTGTAGAGGAGAAATATTTAGAGTTACTAGATGTGCTATAAATTATTAGTAGGGGCTCAAAATCATTTTGAAAAAAATGCTACTGCAGTAAAGGAATTCGCTCTCAAACAGAATTTAAGTAAATTTCTTTCCTTCACTGAAGCCAACTGTAAGTATATACCAATTGATAGAATAGATCCATTTCTTTAATGACTATCAGGATTCTTTGTGTCTCTTTGCAACTGAGAAAGCTCTGTGTCAATTACTCATTTTAATAGATGGTGAATTGTTTCTGTTTTAAATGAGCTCATGGTTGACTGACAGTGATTTTTCCCCAAAAAATTGCTGAAGAAAAGCAAATCCTAAAGATGAAAGTCTATCAACTTCAGAAAACTGGAGGTAGAGCTGTTGTTGCCTTTTCAGTAGCAATCTCAGTGTGATTGTTGCAGCAGGACTTTCATTTTAAAACTGGATCACCTCTCCTAGTCTGACAAGCCTTGCAATAGTAAGAATAAGTACCATAAAACTTAATTTTGATGATCTCAGATGAGTCCATGTGCCAACATTAAGTCAAGAACAAAACAAAGAAACAGACTTTTTTCCTTGATAGGGGGGTCAAAGCTTAGGAATTCACTCACCTCAGAAAATGCAGCTAGGTCAAGTCAACTAACATAAAGTTGAATTTGTCATATAATGATAGTCAAATTGTCTACCTTCTTTCACAATGTGAACACTGAATAAGGAGAAGCACTTTTGTGAGTTCTATAAGCCCTGACATAAGCACTTTTTTTAGCTGAAGGTTGTAGAAATTCATAACCTCTTACAAATCAATTCAACATTTATTAACTGCTTGCTATAAGCCAGAAACTAGGCTAGAAAAAATACAAAGCCCAGAATATAACAGAGTTTGCCCTCCTGGAACTTATGTTCTCCCTGTTAGAATGCAGTATAGAAGTAAAAAATATAAGAAAGTAAATATGAAATAATTTTCATAAGAGGAGTTCATTAACACCTGTGTATGTAGTGGGAAGTGGTGCTATGAATGTGGGAAGAGGTCATGTAGAAGATAAAACATGAAATGAATTTTGGAAGAACTTCAGCATTCCAAGAGGTGACAAAGAAGATGGAAAACATGCAAGGAATTAAAATGGTGCTCAGAAAATGAAACAAATTTAGTGTTCAAATAGATTTTTCACCTTCCTCCTATTACTGTTTAGATTACGAGTTTTAAATTTTTGGGGGGGACCCCTTTTGTAATTTATTAAAACATACAGACCTCTTCACACAAATAATTTAAACATATAAAATGAAATACAGAAGATTACAAGGGAAACCAATTTTACTGAAATATTTATCATTTTTAATAAGTTCACAGACCATAGGTGAAAAACCCATTCCAGACAAATAGATCAATAGATAATAGTAGTTCAATAAAGGGAAGATGTTTTGTAGTGTCCTTGGAGTCCAGAAGACTTGGCTTCAGGTTCTGCCTCTGACATGTAGTACCTATATAATATCTCAAGTGCCTCAGGTAACTAACTATGCAGCTTCCTTAAAAAAAGGTTAAGCAAACTGATGAAGTCTAAAGTGAACAAAATAAAAATTTTAAAAAAAATGTATTTCAAATATTTGGGATCCGTGACCTGCTTCATAGACCCTATGTGATCTATATCCCCACCTGTTTCTAATTGCCACTGTGAGATACAATCATTATAAATGTGTGAAGAAGAATAATTATTTGGATGAAAAGTAGCACATTTTTGCTAGTAATATTGTTCAGAAATTAAATACTAAAAAGCATCACAAACTTTGGTCCTTTCCCAGCTGACTTCATTCAGTTGAAGGGTCTCAGCATCAAATTCTTGTCCACTGTTCCTTCAATCCCAGTACTCGAAAAGTGTGAACTACACCAAGTGAAAATATCTTCCACTTGAGACCTTTACAAGTCTTTCATTGTAAGCTTCTCAGGTATATACCACTATAAAGTTTACCTTTCTCTTCCCTCTCAACCTGTCTTTCCACTATGTCCTCTGAAACTCTTACTTCTTTGTTGAAAAACACCCTCTTCTCCTTATTTCTTATCCTTTCAAAATCTTCCCATTTTCTATTGCACACCCTTTGACACCCTCTTTAATGTCAATTTCTCCTCTTTTCAAGCTTTACAACATGATGTCAAGAGGAGAAATGAGCATACACTTTGCTATTCACTGCCTCTTCCATATCTTTCTGTCATCATCACTTAGAACCTTTTCCTTCACTAAAGATTATACTCTCCAATGAATTCAGTATCTGGGTCTCAATATTCTTCAATTCCTGCCTATCTCTTTGCTAATGCAATACTCATGGTTGTGATCCTTCAAATATTCTGATCTCAACAGCATTCTATTCTCTCAATCTCCATAGTGTCTAGCTCTGCCTTGCCTCAGCCACCCATAGAGCAGCTAACACTTTAGACATCACTATCACATCTAAACTAGAACTCCAGAATTCCTCTCTTGAGAGCTTCCTGTCCTTTTATCCCTTTCATTGTCTCACTTCTCTTAAACGTGTTCTTCAACTATACAAATAATCTTTAATGTTTCTATCTTCACCTCCTTAGGCCATTCTAAAGTCCCTTCTTTTTGTAGTCTTCATAAGCTATTTTAGGAAACCATCCCCTACTCTTTTATCTCTTTTGCCCCCAGAATTAAGCAGCTCATGCCTTTCTAATCCTAAACCAAATCAACCTCAACATTGCCTTTTGTGCCTACTGCTAAGATTCTGACTACAGCTAGAGAGAGTTATGAAAATTACATGGACTGAATCCTTTAAAAATTCATTTAAATGTTTTTTTTTTTTAATAGCACCTGTGTTTCCATTAGTATAGGAAATGTCTGGTATGAAAACTCTACTGATTCAGATAAACAACTGGTCTGTAACTTTATATCATAGAAGTTTCCTGGGGTACTTGAAAGGTTAAGTAACTTTTCTAGGATCACAGATAGTATGTGTCCAAGGCAAAACTAGTGTCCAGGTTTTGCGGAGTGGGAGAATGGCAAGGGATAGTCCTCTAACCATTATACAAGACAGCCTTTCTCATGTCATATGACTTCAATTAGGATTTAAACATTACATTCAGAACCTATATACACTTTTACCTGCCCCTTTCTGATTTCTTCACATTCTAATTGATCTTCCTCATTGAAGTCACACCCTACTCTAAACCATTCTTTATATATGACTGCCATAATAGTTTTTCTATTGCACATGCCCAACCATGTCAATCTTTTCCGCAAAAACATTCAGAACTTGTATATAGGCATTTAGCCTATAATAAAAAAAAAAACTCACTACAGTATGTTTTACTACAGCCATGTTCCAGTGTCTAGTAAATTGTCACAAGTATTCTCAGCATTAAAAACCTTGATAGTATAGTTCCAACTATAGTTTCTCATTTATTTTGCATAACTCTTATTCAATTATTCTATATTTCATCTAAGCTGAACTACTTCCTCTTCTTTCAATAATACATGGTATCTTGTACAAGATGTATTACATAGAGATCTATTAGTACAGGTAGCTCCTAGAACACAAAATGTGTTTCCTCCTTATTAGGCCTTTCAGAATTTCTTTGGTACTTTAATACACAGTTAATGTGCCTCTTATTCCATGAAGCTTTCACTAATCTTTAAATAAGAGTGTGGTCTCCCTCCTCAAATTTTCCTGTACTCATTTGCATGTATAACTCTTTTATTTTCAACATAATTAAAAGAGTGCTAAACATTCTTGGATTTATGTTACATGTTTTTCTTTGTATACTCAGTACTAATATAATGCCTACCACAGAGTAATTACAAAAATCTTTAATAAGTTGAACTATTATAGATTTTCATTAGGCATCATCTCAATGTCCTGGCATGCTAGAAAATTTGTGTTATCTTTGGCCTTCCCCCTGAGGCCCAAGCTCTACTCAATCCTCTGTGCCCACCTGTAATGGATCTGAAACAAGTCGTGTCAACCTTATAAGTCAATGAAAAGTGTCTGAGGAGAAAACAGGTCTAGCAGAGCTTGGTGTATAAATTAGTTATGATATAGGATCTCGAGACTGCATACAGATTCACCTGGGAAGAGAACAAACAGATAAAAAAAGAAATAATTTTTTTGAGGTTTTTACCATCATTTTAAAAGTGATGAATGCAGCATGTCAGAGGGGATAGAGAGATGGATTCAAATTCTTCTTTTGATATAACTGGGCTGCAGACCCAGACAAGTCAATGACCTAACAGAAAACATGAGTTAGCAATATTCCTTAATGAGATAACTTTTCTCACAAGGGACATCACAGATCACAATCCAGAAAAAGAAAGAAAATAATAAAAATTAACAATGATAATGAAATCACTGCATTCAATTGGACTTTATTAACTCAGTCCTCAAGTGTATACTAAGTGAGGATGCCATAAGAAAAAAATGATGAAGTTGGAAAATGTGACTAAAATTGACCAAATATTATATAATATATATTGTATGTGTTTATGTAGGTTTTATACAGATACACACACATATGTAAAATGTCACAAAAGTCATACTGTTTTTTTAAGCTTAAAAAGCATTAAAGTGATTAAGGCTTAAAACTGTACTCAATTTTTGTGATGCCCATAGAAGCAAGATATATTTCTTTTAACTATTTAATGACTTACAGTGACCACAATTGGTTCCAATATCAAATATACTGGTCTGTTGAATTGAGCCAGACACATTTCTAAACATCTACAGATGGAAAAAAAGTCTACATTCTGAGGACCAGTTTAATTAACTATAGAGTAATACATCAGCAATAGGCTGGCCTACTGGTGATGGGATCTTTTTTTTCTTTTTTCATGTGTGTTTTTGGTTTTGTTTTTGGCTGTGGCGACTTAGGAAAGGAAGAAAAAAAAATGGTTCCCAGTTATACGAAGTGACCTTCTACTTCTACAATGATAGTGTCAAAGTGACAGGAAATAGTATAAAGGGTCCTTGCATTATGTTTTATAAAAACAATCGCTATTTTTTATTTTGACTATGATACTCTATGAAATTATTGTCTAATGATCAACAAGTGGACATATTGCAAGTGGATATAAATCAAATCAATTTTTTACTTTCTCCTTATAAATAAAACCATAAAAAAGGATGTTGAAGTGGATCAGTGGAATAGATTAGGTACACAAGACAGAGGAGTCAATGACTATATTAATCTACTTTTTTTATAAACCCAAAGACTCCAGCTTCTGGGATAAGAACTTGCTATTTGACAAAACTTCCAAGAAAACTGGAAAATAGTGTGTCAGAAAGGAATAGTTTACCTATCAGATTTATGGAGAAGGGAAGAATTTACAACCAAATAAGAGATAGGGGGCATTACAAAATGCAAAATGGATAATTTCAATTGCATTAAATTGAAAAGTTTTTGTACAAAGTCAATGTAAACAAGCTTAGAAGGGAAGCAAAAAATTAGCAAAAAATTTTTATACCCAGTGTCTCTGATAAAGGCCTCATTCCTAAAATATACAGAGAACTGAGTCAAATATATAAGAATGCAAATCATTCCCCAATTTATAGGTAGTCAAAGGATATGACCAGGCAATTTTCAGGTGAAGAATTTAATGATATGTATAATCATATGAAAAAATGCTCTAAATCACTATTGATTAGAGAAATGTAAATCAAAACAACTCTGAGGTGTCACCACTGTTGAGATTGGCTAACATGACAAAACAGGAAAATGATAAATGCTGGAGAATATATGGGAATATTGGAAAACTAATGCATTGTTGATGAAGTTGTGAACTGATCCAACCATTCTGGACAGCAATTTGGAACTATGCCCAAAGGGCTATAAAATGTGCATACCCTTTAACCCAGGCATTCTATTTCTAGCGTTGCATCCCAAAGAGATCATACAAGTGAGAGGAGGACCAGTATGTACAAAAATATTTATAGCAGCTCTTTTTGTGGTGACAAAGAATTGGAAATCAAGGAAATCCCCATTAATTGGGGAATGGTTAAACAAGTTGTGGTATGAAAATGTAATGGAATACTATTGTGCTATAAGAAATGAGGAACAGAAAGACTTCATAATAACCTGAAGAGACTTATATAAACTGATGCTGAGTGAGGAGAGCAGAACCAAGAGAACATTGTACATAATTACAGACACATTGTACCTGTGATGGCTGATTTTGATAGACTAACCTCCTCTCAGCAAGGCTATAAGACAACTTCAAAGGACTCATGACAGAAGGGGCTATCTACATCCAGAAAAAGAATTATAGTCTGAGTGCAGATTGAAGCAAACTACCTAGTTTCTTTCTCACTCTTTTTTGTTTTGTTCCTTCTTTCTCATTGTCCATTCGATTGGTTATAATCCTTCTTTACAAATTGACTAATGTTTAATATGAAAGTATTTGTAGAAACTATATCAAATTCCATGCTACCATGGAGGTAGTGAGGGGGGAGGAGAAGTAGGAGGAGAAATGTTGGAACTCAAAAGCTTTTGGAGCTGAATATTGTAAACTGAAAGTAAATAAATAACAAAGAAGAAAGAATGCTATAGCTAAATGGAAGGATAACTCACATGTACTGCTAGAAAAATCAAAGAAAAAAGCTGGTAGATAAATTTTATTGCATGCCCAAGGGCAACAAGAGACAGTGTTTCATGGGATATTTATTAATCATGAGTAGCAGTATTAATATTTTTTGTGCAAGAAGCCCACTATGAAAATAATTCCAGCTTAGACATCAATATTAGTTCATGTGGATGAAGGGGTAGGAAAATCCTATGCTTAAGGTGGTAAGAGAATCCAAATTAAATCAGCCCACATTTTGATACTTGGTTACTTTAAGGAGGTGGGAGAAAAAGGTGAAGATGGGGACAAATAATTGACATACTATTGGGACATTACTCCCATACTGTTTTTTTTTTAATGAGAAATTGAAAATAAAAAGTGACATCATTATCTACTCTAGCAACTTTATATGGAAGTTAAAGCAATGGAGAGAGAGAGAGAGAGAGAGAGAGAGAGCGCAAAGAGAATAGAAAACACATCTGACCTACTTGCCAGAGTGAAATGGAAGTCAAAGGCAGCATCATGATGAAATGTATACTTGTTTTAAAGTTTTACAAAGGATGATGGACAATGATGTGCAGTATCATAGTATCACAAAGCAGAGAGACACCATTAAACAGGGCAAAAACAGCATAAAGAAAATGTGGCAAGATATACAACTAAACAAAATCAATCTGGACCATATAAGGATAAAAATGGAAGGATCACCAAAAAAAAATGGAAGAAAAGGGAAGGAATTATTTTAAAAATATGTAGCAATTATCTCTATAAAGAAAATCAGAACCACAAACACCTGTACTGACCCTAATGACACAAACCCATTTTTGCTTATAGAACAGGTAGAAGTTACATTAGAGATGACATAGAAGAGAAAAGGAGGTGGATTGGATTTAGTACATATAGAGGAGATCTCTGTTGTAGGCAAAATAATTGCAAAGGTACTGAAGGACACAAGTCATTTGAAAGGGGAAAATGTCAAAAGTACATCAGTGTGTATGTGCGTGTGTGTGTGCTTAATACATCCAAACAAGCATTAATAACTATAGACATATGCCTATTCTCCCACCTATACGAATTGTGGGAATCAGCTATTTAAACAACAACAACAACAACAACAACAACAACAACAACAACAACAACAACAAACCAAGTAGAATGGAATAGGTACAACAGAATGTGCCAACTGGAAATGATGAAAACTTAAGTTGAATAGGTATGGAACTTTGAAAACCCTGCAAAAGAGAGTCAGCATTCTACAATTCAGAGATTTCCAGCCCAGAGAGCTGTGAAGATATATGACCCCCAAAGTGTCTCTTAACCTCTCTAAACTTCAGTTTCTTCATCTTTAAAATGAAGGATTTGAACTTGATGACCTAGACCTCCAAGTTCCTTTTCAGCTCTAAATCACAAAATCAATGTTCCTGTCCACTCTCACTTCCACCCTAGAACTTGCTTCTTAAGGATGAAATTGACAAGGACAAAAGGATTTGATATCCATAACAATATCACATAGTACATAATACACATATTAACATTTAGATCATAACCTTGTATCCTTTTTTTTCTTTTGGAACAGGACAGAAAGTGAGACTGGTATAGAGACTGTGGGGAGTTTTGGTGCATAAAGGTGTCGAGGGGGAGTCACTTGTTAAAATTTCACTATAAAAATTTATACTTCAGAAATTGACCAACACTACAAATCAGGATTTAATTAATTGTGTTGTTGCTTGTCAAGCCTAAAGAAAGTGACAGAAAAACTGTTAATGATGCATATTAAATTTAAAAGTGTCATACATACATTTTTTCCCCCAGATAGCCAGTTGTTAAACACTTATCACTACATCCTGGATTGTTGCCATTTGTCGCCAGTAGACTTTGGACCTAAATGGACTTAAGCAGTGAGGCTTGATATTGTTGCTATTGCTTTTGATATTACCTTTTGTTAGAAGAGACATTCTATTAGAAAACTAAGGCTACTGCTAGCTTTGTCAGGCATTACCAGGGTTATTTGGAAGAACATTCTAAAGGCTGTATTTTTCATAGGCTCCACTCTTTCACAACAACCTCCCTACCCACCTGGATTACCTTTTTTTTTTTTTTTTTGTAATATTTTAGACTCAAACATCAGAACACAAATACAGAATAGAGAAAAGAAAAACATACATACTAACTCAAATATTGGAACTTAAATACAAATTAAGAAAGAAAAAAGAGCATGGCATATGCATAGCAGAACATAAGGGAGGATTCAAAATATGTAATAATAAATTTTCATTTCAAGAAAGTTTGTATGATAAATAGTATACATTGTATTGAGAATTATCCTTCTTTCCTTTACTTCCTTTCAAGTTTTCTTCTGTTCTGTGCTGTGCACTTTTTTTATTAAGTTTTTCCCCTTCCTCCAAACCCCTCAGAAGGCTACAATTAAGTTTGTATATGTTTCTTTATAGCTATACGGATATACATACATATATACATACATATATAGACATACACTTTCCCAAACACATTCTACTCCTGATCTTTGTTTATATGTTTGTGCATATCTCTTGTTTCCTATCCCTCCTCTTTTTCTTTACTTCTACCCACTACCTTGCCCTACTGTTATTTGCCTACCACCCTCCAATGATCCCTCCCCATCTTCTCATTCCCATAAATCTAAACACCTTTCTATACCTCCTTTTACCTATTCCTTCAATCTCCCTTCTAAAGATTTCCTCCCTTGTTTTATTTCTTCTGAATTTAGAAGACTTTTTTACTCTTCTAAATATATGTTTTTCTCTCTCTTGAACTCATTCCTGATGAAAGTGGGTTACCAGAATTACAGACCTCCTCCCCCATATAATTCCTCTGTATTAATTCTTCCTCTTGCACCTCATTTGTATAAAATGCTTGCTCTTTTTAGCTGTCTCTAAATGGTTTTATTTTTAAATTCATATCATACTCAGGTTTACCCCAGTCTTCCTTATGAGCTACTCATTTATAAGAATCTAAGACATTCATTTTACACATATAAAACTAAATGGTCTGTTCTTTCTGAATCCAATATAAACAGTCTTTGTTATGTACCTTATATTGACTCTTGTATGCCAAATGTTCTATAAAGTTCAGGGTTATTTTTTCAATTTCTTTTTTTTTAAACAAAGTCTAGAAAGACTGACAGTGGATCAAATGTTCATTTTTTTTTTCATTCAAGATCATGATAAATTTTGCTGGGTATGATATTTTTGGCCAGAGCCCTAGTTCTTTTGCTCTTTGCTGTATATTGTTCCAAAGTGGTTCTTTACTGCTTCCACTGATAAGTTTTATGTGATTCTAACTGAGGCACCATCATGTTTAAATTGTTTTATTCTTGTTGTTTTTTAACATTTTATCCCTGAGGTGGGGATTTCTGAATTTGGCGATGATACTCTTATGAGTTTTCTTCATAGGATCTCTTTTAAGTGATGATTGATGAACTTTTTTTTATTTCTACTTTGCCCACAAGATGTTTCACTTTTTCTTCTGTTTTTCATTATTCATATTTTGTTTAATTATTTCTTTATCATAATATTGCTGGCTTCACCTTGCTCAATTCTAATTTTTAAGGTGTCATTTTCTTCCTTAAGATTCTAGATCTCCTTTTCTAATTGGTTGACTTTCCTTTCATAATCTTGTTTTTCTTTATTATTTTTTTTCTTTTGGTTTTTCATTCATCTCTCTCACCTGATTTTTAAAGTCTTTTTTAAAGATCTATAAAGTCTTTTTTGGCTGGTGACCATTTGATGTTACTCTTCCAGGGTTTCTTTAATATCTTTCTCAGAAGAACCTTGGTCTTCTCTATTCCCGTAACTTTCTATGTTTGGATTCTTGCTCCTTTGCCTGTGTTTTTTCGTGGTAATTCCTTAATTTTCATATTCACATTTAGCTCTTGGATGTGGGAAATGGTGCCTCTTGCCCCAGATCTTCAGTTTTCCTCTCTAGCCTGAAATCAAAGCCAAATGTCCAGCCTCCTGTAAATGAGATCAGGAATATTCAGAAAAGAGACGTGCTTTTTTATAACTAATCCCAAAGGAACTAGACAGTAGCAATGGATTATTCCAGATTGTAGGTGGAATTAAAAGCAGTAGAAATCTTCAGTGTGTGCTGGAGAGATGTGCTCAGAAACCCATTTTCATAAAAGAAATTCTTGATATATGCAGAAAGATGCATAAGGGATTTTTAAACTAAAATTTACTTAAAATCTTCCACAAACATTGATTAGGTATGATATGTAGAATTTATCAGAAGTAAAATTATCTAGTGGGGTTTGTCTTCAAGACATGCTTGAGGATACATGCCCCCTACTGCCAGGGGCTTTCAGCCCCACTGTTTCTGCACTCACTGGGCATGTGTTGGTTCCTTCTTGCCCTACCACTATTTGAAGCACAGCTGCATCTGGAATTCCTTGTCAACAGACGGTCACTCAGTCTTCCTGGGCTCAGATACCCAATTACCCTTACTATGCCAGGGGTAAAAGTTCCTGTGACTGGGGCTGAAGCAGCCTCTCAAGCCAACTAACCCCATGATTTGCTACCTATTGTCTAAGTGCCTTGCCACTTGTTGGTAAAGTGTAACCTAGCCTGGAGGATTTACTCTTCACTAGGCTCAAATCTTGTTCTGGTATTTTTCTTCTGAGCTTCTTAAATTGACCCAGGAAGACCCCTGCTGTGCCCCTATTCTTATTTATTTTTACAAGTACTTTGTTTGCCCTAAGGTGCTATTTTATGTCTTTTGAGTAGGGGGGGTGTCTTGAGCCCTTAGAATTATTTTTTGTTTCTTTTTAATTTACTTATTAACTTTTAGTTTGTAACATTCAGTTCCACAATCCCTTGAATTCCAGATTTTCTCAACTCCCCTCTCTCCCCCATCCCTCCATGTCACCATACAGATACAGGTTCTACAAATATCTTCACATTAAACATTAGTCAAGCTTAGCATTTCCTGAGGTACTGTAACACCTTCCCAGAATCCTCTCTCTCCCCACCTAGATTAACTTTAATTGAACTTTTCAACTTCTAAATCCTCTCTGAGGATATGCTTGTACAGGTGGGTAGATGATGGACACCTCTGACTTCCAACAGATGAGTATATACCCCTGTGGCCAAAAATGATCCTTATCTTCCAGTATTCCAATGCTGGGCCTGTACTTAAGTTTGTTCTCTTTTTCTAATTGTAGACCTCTTGGGAAAAGTAGAGTTTTTATTCAATTAAACATTAGTTTGAATTATTTTATTAGATGTGGATGGATCTAATGACAGGGGCAAAACAAACAGATATTTCTTCTTAGGACCCTCTTCCTTATTTCCCCTCAGTACAGAAGATAATGCAAGAAAGGCAGGAAACAGGGAAAAGAAAAGCATGCCTTGAGGACAAACCCCACTAGATAATTTTACTTCTGATAAATTCTACATATCATACCTAATCAATGTTTGTGGAAGATTTTAAGTAAATTTTAGTTTAAAAATCCCTTATGCATCTTTCTGCATATATCAAGAATTTCTTTTATGAAAATGGGTTTCTGAGCACATCTCTCCAGTACACACTGAAGATTTCTACTGCTTTTAATTCCACTTACAATCTGGAATAATCCATTGCTACTGTCTAGTTCCTTTGGGATTAGTTATAAAAAAGCACGTCTCTTTTCTGAATATTCCTGATCTCATTCAACATATAACACTTGAATCTCCTTGGTCAGGGAAAACAAGAGTAACATAAGGCAAAATTACTTGCATTTTATGTTGCTTTAAAGTTAACAAAGCTTTTCTCTCCAAATAAGGCCATGAGGTAATTAGTATGAGCATTATTTTTGTCATTTTTGTGTGAATAAATTTAGCCTCAGAGAAATTATCGTAAGTCAGAAAGTGACAGACAAGCGAAGACTCAAACTCAGGTCTTTCAACTAAAATATGCTCATTCTTTTCACGATACCTCATTTCCTTCCAGCAAACATATACACTTGAGTTACTTTTAACACTACTATTAGAACAAAGGATTAGACACCTAGCATATGTGTTCATTGGTATATGTTGTTTTTATGATATAGTTGTTCTGCCTTGGTGGAAACACCTGTCAAATCATTTCATGCACAGATGCACTCACAGGCACACGCAGTGGCAATAAACGATGACTAGGGTTTAGTAGTCAACCTATAAAAACAATCAATACTTCAAACTGGTGTGCTGTTTGGAGTATTAAATCCCTCATTTATTCCAATTTCGTATTACGTAACATAAAAGTTATTTTCCCACACAAGTTCAGGGACATTTAACAGGAAAAAAAATCAATGGGATTATACTCAAACAATTGTTTTGCTTTTGATGTTGAGAATATAAGGTAATAGACAAAAGGATAATGAAAGAAAAGTAATATTGTAATTAATGGTATGGTCTGTTAAAGGAAAATTGAAATTCAAGATTGTAGACTCTAAAGTAAATTTAAAATATATTTACAAATACTGTAACTTTTCTCCATATGGTAGTAGCAGTGGGGGAGAAACCTTCCTTTTACAATATCTAAATTTTTAGAAAAAAAAAGGTGTCAGGGAAAAACAACAACAACAGCAACAACAACAACAACAACAACAACATTGTTAGGACAATTCAATTTATAGGACTCCCCAAGGTTAATGCCAGTATGATGCTAAAGAAAGAGCCCTTTGTAAACTGTGGGGCAGAACTAAGATGGTGGAGTAAATGAGGACCTCTGCATGGCTCCGGCTCCCACAACCTCCAATATATGTAAAAAGAAATGACGCTAAACAAATTTTAGAGTTACAGAACCTACAAAGTAACAGAGAGAAACAAATGTCCCTCTGAAGGCAGACTGGCAGGCTAACAGGAAGGGTCGATCAAACGAAGCTGGGGACGAAGCATGGTCCTATGTGAGTCCCATGGTTCTGGCTCCAAGGTAGCCCTGACCAGCAGTGGCCACCAGAGCATGCTTTAGGAGAGTGAATCACCAGCAACTGTGGTGGTTTCCAGACTTCTCAACCCATAAGTGCCAAAAAGAAAGTAAAAGATCAGTAAGGAACTCTGTTGGAACTGGGTGGAGAATAGCAAGGTCTGGCCCTTGCCCTCAGGTGAGAAGTAGTGGAGGCACAGTGCCTGCAGTTGCTGCCAACTGGCTGCCTCCAGAGCTCCTAGCCTACAGATAGTAGGGGGTCCAAGTGACCATTGAGAGGGTAATCGTTCTTGCTTTAATCAGCTTGGATCTGGATCACAGTCTTGGGTGGTGGTCCTGGGGTGTGTGTCCATTGTGCCAGAGCTCATGGGGGCTGCAGGGAGGGCACCCTCCAAATAGCTCTGGCAGCTGTGAAAACCCCAACAATTTGGTACATAGCTCTCTGCAATCTGGTAGCAGAGATCTACCATGGCAAAGAGCTCAAAATTCAAGTAATGGGCTGCCAATATGAGCATTCAGAGGAAAACATAGGATCCTTTTTGGGGGACAAAAAGGATAAAAGGATGGAATAGGAGGAGGACAACAAAGTCAGAACTCCTGCATCAAAAGCTTCCAAGAAAAATATGAACTAGTTACAGGACATAAAGGAGTTCAAGATAGATTTTGAAAATCAAGCAAGAGAAGTGGAGGAAAAATTGGGAAGAGAATTGAGAATGATGAAAGAAAATCATGAAAAGCAAGTCAACAGCCTGATAAAGGAGACACCCCTCCCCCCTAAAAAAATACTGAAGAAAATAACATCTTAAGAAATAGACTAACTCAAATGGCAAAAGAGTCCCAAAAAGCCAATGAGGAGAAGAATACCTTAAAAAGCTGAATTTGTCAGATGGAAAAGTAATTTCAAAAACTCATTGAGGAGAATAATTCTTTCAAAATTAGACTGGAGCAAATGGAAGCTAATGACTTTATGAGAAATCAAGATACTATTAAACAGATCCAAACATATAAAAAAAATAGAAGGCAATATGAAATACCTCATTGGAAAAACCACTGACCTAGAAAATAGATTCAGGAGAGATAATTTATAAATTATCAGACTACCTGAAAGCCATGATCAAAGAAGAGCCGAGAAATCATTCTTCAAGAAATTATCAAGCAAAATTGCACTGATATTCTAGTACAACAGGGCAAAATAGAAATTAAAATAATTCTCAGATTGCCTCTTGAAAAAGATTCCAAAAAAGAAAATTCCTAGAAATATTGTAGCCAAATTCCATAGTTCCCAGGTCAAGGAGAAAATACTGCAAGCAGTCAGGAAGAAACAATTTCAGTGTTGTGGAAACACAATCAGGATAATACAAGATCTAAGAGCTTCTCCATGAAGGGATCAAAGGGCTTGGAATATGATATTCTGGAGGTTAAAGGAGCTAGGATTAAAACCAAGAATCCCCTACCCAGCAAAACTGAGTATAATGTTTCAGGGGAAAATATGGTCATTCAATGAAATGGAGGATATTCAAGCATTCTTGGTGAAAAAACCAAAGCTGAACAGAAAATCTGACTTTCAAATACAAGAAGCAAGAGAAGCATGAGGAGGTAAACAGGGAAAAGAAATCATGAGGAAGTTATTAAAGTTGAACTATTTATATTCCTACATGGAAAAATGATAATTGTAACTCATAAGACTTTTATCAGTATGAGGATAGTTGAATGGAATATCTGTGTATGTATATATGTATACATGCATATATATGCATATATAGGAGGGTATATGTATGTATAAATATATATGTGAGTGTGTGCATATGTATGTACATGTATACATACATGGAGGGAACAGGATGACTTGAATATGAAAGGATGATATCTAAAAAAATAAAATTAAGAGATGAGAGATCAATATATTGGGAGAAGGAGAAAGAGAGAGATAGATTAGGGTAAATTATTTCATATTAAATAGACAAGAGAAAACTGTTACAATGGACTGGAAGAGCAGGAAGGAAAAAGGTAATATGTTAACCTTACTCTCACTGAATTTGGCTTAAGGAGGGAATAACATACACACTCAATTGGGACCTTATCTTACAGGAAAATGTGGGGGAAGAGAATAAGGGGGGGTGTGATAGAAGGGAGGGCAGATTGAGGGAAAGGGTAGTTAGAAGCAAACACTTTTGAAAAGGGACAGGGTCAAAGGAGAAAATAGAATATGTTGGGGACAGGATAGGATGGAAGGAATTATAGCTAGTCTTTCACTATATAACTACTATGGAAATGTTTTGCTTTTAAAAGTTGCTTTTTACACGCAACTGGGAAATAAGATATACAGGCACTGGGGTATAGAAATCGATCTTGCCCTACTAAAAAGTTGTGGGGGTGGTGGTGACAGGGGATATAAGAGAGAATTGATTGGGGGAAGGGGTATTCAGTAGACTCTCTATTTTGGGGTGGTTTTAGGGGAAAGATGGGGTGAAAATTTTTTAACTCAAAATCTTGTGGAAATGAACATTGAAAACTAAAAATAAATAAATAAATAAATTTTAAAAAGAAAGATCCCTTTAGTTTAAGGGAATAGATTATATTTCACAGAAACAGTGTGGCAAAATAGAGAGCTGACCATGGAGCCCAGAAAACCTGGTTCAAATCCTGCCTCTGAGATACATTCAAGCTGTGTTACTTTGGTGAGTCATTTAATCTTTCAGTATTCTAAATAAAAAAGTGTATAAATTGAGTGGGAGAGGGAATGTACTGATCTGGGATTTTGTCATATACTAGTGAAATCATAGAACTAGTTCTTACCCTTAGATGATTATATCATAAAATAGATTCAACAGGACAAATAATGGTATAAGCAGACTGAAAAATAACATTTTTTTAAAGGGATAAATGTGGAATTGCTTACTTGGGTTTAAAAAAAAAACAACAAACATGATACAGGATATATCGTTAGGGAGGAGATTACATGGTAAAAAAAAAATTAAAGATTCTAGAGAACTATAAATTCAGCTACCTTGTGGTTGAGTTTTCCCCACAAGAGTTTTGTCCTTGAGTATTATAGAGTCAGTCTATAATCCTCCAGTGATTCTAGTGAGCACACAACTTTCTTTAAAAAAATCTCTACCAGTTTCAAACTTATACTATACTAAGATTTCGGTGCACCATCTTAAGAAATCTTACACTTAAAGTTACTAGTTGATGAAGGGTGAGAGGAGATGTCTCAGGTACCCCAATAACTAGAGTCCCTGGAAAGTAGTCTGAAATGAATTCACAGACTCAGGCATTCTTAGTCAAGGGGGCAAAGATTTATTGTTATACTTTTCAGGGAGAAAGAGTTCTTAGGGAACCTGAAACCTCAAAGGGGTAGAGTTAAAGTTTTTATAGGATAATATTAAATAGAACCTGTGCAAATTATGCTAACAAGGTGAGTCAGGGCAAGATTAGGGAGGAATTAAGGAGTGGTCAGTTCTTAAAGAACATGAACTTTTAACATGTAATGCACAGGAGTATTGCCCAGAATTCATGTGGAAATATGTCAACGTGGGGCTGCATGGAGGTGTGGTTTTAATTTGAAATGTCACTAAATCAGCTAGTAGCAAGGGCTGATCAAGATTGTTGCCATCAATGCCGTGTTCAATAAGATGGATGTTGGGAATTTAATATATCCCAAGCTAACAAAGGATATAGGATGTGTCTAATGATCTAGGGTGTATACATATGACTGAGTCAAGGATATATATGATAAGTATGACCTGGTATACAACTATTTCAGCTAGTACACAGTTGGATTGAACTACTAAATTCTATAAGTGCCCCACTGTAACAGGAAGAGAAATAAGTCTTTTCCTAGGGCATTCTGCCCTTGAGCTAGAGAGAAACTGCCTGAGACAGTGTTTTGAGGCTAGGGAGATTTGAGGCTGGGGCAAAATGTGATTTTATAAACTGGGGTTCAAGCACAGGGACCCAAGTACTACATCATAGTGATATAACCCCCATGTCATCACACTTTTTCAGTCTGGTTAACTCACTGAAATTAGAGAAAAAGGCCCAGATTGTCTCTTCCATACAATCAAGGGGTGGAAAAGTCCATATAGGCCTCTATGCTCATATGCTCATTCCATTTTTTTCCAGCAGGTTTGAATGAGAATTTAGGATTGTATACATCTTGCAGCCCATCATATTCACAAGACTGTATGATTTCTTCTTGACACTGCCACTGTCTCTTGGGTCCTCTATCCTATGCTGAAACTGCCCGGCTTATGAACTCTACCACTGTGTCTTTCCAATTGTCATGAAGAGAGTAGCACAGGGCTGGTCAGAGGGAACACCTGAACATCTCTGTTTTCTGAGGAACAGACATTCTCTAACAGCTCTATTAACTCTAGTTAATACCCAGGTTTTGTTTTGTTTTATTTTCATTTTTATCTGTTCTTTTTTTGTATGTCTTTGAAGACTCAACATGGAATCAATCAAGATATTGCTAGGACTTATCCTAATTGAGGCATATGCATGTGACAAATTAAAAAAGGCAGAAGGAAAAGAAATTATTATTTTTTAATTCCAATTATCAGTCACATGTTCCACGACAAATACAATAAGTTTTGTGCAATTGTTGTCATAATTAAATATTCTACCATAAATGAGTTAATATCACTGAAATGAGACATCGATTGACAGTAGCATAGAATGTTACAATGTGGCCTTTTTTCTCCAATTTATTTATTTATTTTTAGTTTTCAACATTCATTTGCACAAGATTTTGAGTTACAAATTTTTCTCCACATTTTTCCCTAACCACCACCCCAAAATAAGGAGCCTACCAAACACATCTTCCCCTAGTCCGTTCTCTTGTATCCTCCCTCATACAATGTGTCTTTTTCAAGCACATTAAATAAAATTCCAGCTTATATACCATTAGTCATTATACATTGTTTATGTTGTGCTTTTAAAAATCACTTAGGTCTTAGTTGTTACCATTATAAAGAAAAGTCAAAATGTGATTCATAGCATAACTGCATTGAATCTCAGCATGAATGCCTAATTGCCAATATTCATTAAATGGAAGACCATTAGTAGCAATTTGTGTATGAGAGTTAATCAGCAGTTCAGAATCAAAAGAAGAACACAAATATGTGCACAGTTTTTAATAGTAAGTGGTTTGACAGAATATTAATGAGTATATAATTCTACAGAGAAAAGAACTTTAACTTCAAACATTCTCCCATTGTACAATTTTTTGTTAGCTCATTAAATAAACAGAATTTTAAGATTATGTATGTGTGTGTATGACTTTAATTCTAAAATCGAACATAACTTTTCACAATTCCCCTTATAAAGTGCAAGCTACATACATTTTGAATAATCCAAGAGTTTCTCATTTCTATAAAATATAGTCTCTAAAATAGGTACTAAAGAAAAGTGTAATATAAGAAAATTTAAGTACATCTTTCATTCAATAGCTTTTTTGATGCACATGCGACACACATACATACACACACTCCAGTATAAATTGAACTTTCTAAAACTGTTCCTGCAGTTAGAAAATTAGCCAAAAATATTAATGCCAAGTTTTGTCTCTGTTGGAGTAAATTACTGAATCTTGGAACACATCAAATACAATGGATAATGGGTAAGTCATGGGGCAATATAAAATTCTACTCTATACGTATACTGAGTAGTGTGTCTATAGTAAGTATAGAAACTGAACAAATTCAGTTGAAGAGAAAGAACATGTAAAAATGATGTACTGTCATTATTATCACCATCAAAAAAAATAAATAGAATATTAAAAAAAAAATCTTATTACCTCAATAACCTGTAGCCAAAGAGCTTGTAAATCCCTTTTAGGATAGTCAGTTTCCTGTGCTATATTCATCTTCTAGTGGCTACATAACCTCTCAATGATCCTCCTCCTGTACCCCACCCCAGCTCTCTAACACTATGTATGTTGTGACGCATTTGCGGAACAGCATTAACATAGGAAATTTTCTCACTAAAAGTTTTAACATCAATGAAATCATATGCTTAGTCAAATATGTATTCAGATAATATATAACATAAGATATACAGTGTGAAATGACATTATACATGATATAACAGCATATATCATATGGTACAATAGAATAGAATAATAAAAAATCCTATGTTTAAGCATGCCCAGTTCAGGTAATGTGGAGGTGCTGTGAGGGACCTTTCTAACTTGTACTGATTATTTACCATGAAGGCCTCAGAATCCCCTATAATATGGATGTGGAGGGAGTGTAGCCTCCTGATTAACTGTCTGGATCTTCACATGTGGCAAGTACAAGCTAATCACTTTTTCTACAACTCTTTCTCCTGCTTTCTATTTAGTTACTCTTTTTCCATTGCATCAAAAATGGTAAAGATTTCAGTTCACCCATAGTATGGACACTTGACTAAACCTATGAACAAGGTGAGACTTTCCTTCCCTTGTTCCCTCTTTTTCACTCCAGCTCTCAGAAATGAGCCTGGGAATATTTGTTTCTATTCTTTTTCATTTGTGTTCCTCAACTTCAGGTGCTATAGGTGATGCTTATAGAACTTGGTAGTTTTAACCAATGCAACCTTGGAACCAGGACTACAGACTGGATGGTGCCACTAGCCAGCTCAGTATTGAAGCCCATAGAGACCAAGGTGCATGGAATTGCAGCTTGAGGGGACTTTTGAAACTGTCACTGTGCTTTTTGGGAACTGGGCTAGGTGAGTTTGTGGTGATGCAAAAAAGAAGGTGGATTGTGTCTCCCATTTGTTAGAAGAGTTGTTTTAAATATTTGTGATTATATGGTTTGAAGTAAATATTTATGCATAAAAAGGTAAACTGTTAGTGGCTAAATGGAGTTTCAGTGCCATACTGGAGGACCACCCCCACAAATTAAGGGAACAAAATTTGTGGGAACTGGAGCCAATGACAATGTAGTTGATAGATAGATAGATAGATAGATAGATAGATAGATAGATAGTAGAAACTATAATGGAATGTGTCATAAGAAAAGGAAATAAAAGACTATGGGAGTTTAGAGGGAAAAGAAATTCTAGCTGAAGGGATAACTGAAGTTCTCAAGGAAGAGGTTAAGAGGTGACATTTGTGTTGGATCTTGAATGATGATTGAATATCTAAGATATTGACATGGCTACATCAGGCCTTCAGGTTTGAGGAAACAGTATGAAGAAAGAAAAGGACACTTAGACAGAAAAGAAGAGGGTACATTTATGGAAGAATGAGTAGAGCAGTTGACTTAATCTTAGGGTAAAGGAAAAGAAAACATATATTTCCTCTTCCCCACTAATGAATTAACTGTGCCCTACCAATAAAGGCCTAATAAGTTACTTTGCTTGTCAATAATGTGGATTCCTCTTCCTCTTCCTTAATAGGCCAAACTCAAAACTTGCTCTCATATGCTTTCTCATGACAAATACAAGACTTTGATATTGTCTCATTTTCCTCTTTATAACTCCCACAGCCTGAAATAGTATTTCACAGACAGAGAGTATTTTCAAATATTTAATCATTAATTTATCTATTGATTGTTGAGTTCAAATTAAAGACTATGGAGTGAGTCATCCCTCAGCAAAATTTTTCAAGGAAAGGATGAAAGAGGAGTTTTTAGAGAGTGTTAAAATATCAGTGAGATAAAATCATCTGAGGAACCTTGCAACTCTAAGATTCTGTCTGTGAAAGTATGACTTTACTGGGGGAAGCTGCTCTTCTTGTATTAGTCTACTAGGTGATATTGGGCCTGAAACTAGGAAGATTGCTGTTCAAATTAGGCCTCAGACAATTACTTAGTTGTTTGAGCTTGGGCAAGTCATTTAACTACTGTCTCAGTGTTTTCAATCGTAAAATGCTAATTACAATATCACCTACTTCCTAGATTCACTGCAATGATCAAATGAGATAATAGTTGTAAAATTATTAGCACAGTGCCAGGAATGTAGCAGGCCTTGAGTAAATGCTTGTTCCCTCCCCTTCCCTATTTGTAACGACCATATTGTCTAAATACTCAGTTTGCCAATAATATTTACAATCACTAATGGGTACATATTACTTTAAGGTTTAAAAATATTTTACATTCATTATCTCTTTTGATCTTAACAGCAAATATATAAGGCAGATGCTATTTATAGTATTCATTTTTATAGATGTGAAATGGAAGTTAAAGCAAGTTTATTGATCTGATGATTCCAAGTCCAGTTGTCTATCCACTCATCTACCTGAATATTGTTTATTGACATAAAAACGAACTTAAAAGACCCATCCATCAAGTCCTCAGAGTGTTCCTTATGGAGTCTGATGGATTAACAAACCAGGTTCCATGAGTATATACATTTATCAGGAAAGTAACAACATGATATACCTAAGTGGGACAAAGAGAACCTCATCCTGTTCTATTGTACCACTGTGACTACCAGAAAGATGCATATAATAGCTATATCTACTTGAACCATGAGGTAAATCAAAGACATATTCTAGGATACCACACATACCCAGGATGGAGGACAGCCCTAGTATAGCCACTTCTAGATGGAATGATCCTTCTACTCTCTCTTCCTTTTTCTTCTAACCACACATATTTCACCCACCCACCACTCTTCCCCCAAAAAAGGATTTCATTTTTGACTATCCAGGGAGGAATAAAAAAGAAATTAAATGAAACTATCAAACTAGACAACAGAACCTTTTTCCTGGGGCACAGTCTATATAAAGGGTTAGAAACCCATGTGGCACTGGACTACGCTTATCTTGTTCTCCATGTTCCATGGCTTAACGAGATAATGAGAAAATATACCAGCATAAAAGAGAAATAAGTAGGAAAAACAGTAAGTACTTTAGAAAAGGGAAAAGGAAAAAAGAAAGAGTGAGTTGAAGTACTAGTCAAGCAGATAGCTTATCTATGAACCTTGAAGTATGGACAGAATTAAGATGGGAAAAAAAAAATGAGAGCAGTATTTCACAGGTAAAAAATGTTAAGGGCAGTGCTTTGGAGGACAGAGTGGTTGAGCTACTTTAAGAACAGTGTATACATCAGTTTCTATGTAGCAAAGGATTCATGGGACAGTAATTAATGAGTGAGGTTGAAAAGGGTAAATTATGTCTAGAATGTGAGTGCCTTTATCTGTCTTCCATTTAATCAATATTGGTCATTAAGTATTCATGCTGGAAGCCAATGCAATTATATCCTGAATCATGGCTTGACTTTTATGTGCAATGGGGATCTACAGAAGATGTTTAAGCAGGGGAGTGACTTGATAAAAGTGTGTTTCAATAAGATTAATCTAGTGTATTCTACAGTAGAGCTAGGGAGACCACTTGGAAGACAAATAAGACTGCAAGTATTAAGTGATAAAGAAATCAACTAGTATGTTGAGAATAGGAAAAAAAATAATATACATAATGAAAGTCAGAAATATTGCTTTGATACTTTGATGTATATGTAACTTTATGGATTAAATTTTCCCTCCATTGTTGCAAAATGTAACCCATTCACATTTTTCTAGGGTATGTGTTTGTTTTTCCCCCTCTCTATGTCATCAATTGAGGAAAGATACATTGTATTTGAGGTCTTTCTTAAGTTTCACAAATTTTCGTTAATCCTAATGAAATAGTACTCCTGCAGCTTTGGTATCCCTTAACTCTTGCTCATTACTGCTCCACTTTTCCCATTCCTTTTTTACCCATATACATGTCCTTCATGGAGCATTTTATGACACTTTTAAAGCAAAACACAGCATTAGTAATATGCTGTCACCTTGCTTTGGGAAAGTTAACTACAACCTAGATTCCCCTAGGATAGTTCTGTTCTATGATTTGAAATCATCAAACATTTTCAGGTGGGAATTAAGTTATTTTTAAATCTAAATGGTTTTTTTGCTAGTTTTTTTGAAGGGGGAGTAGGATAGAGAGAGGCATTCAACAACTCGGGACCAGTCTAAACTTCAAACAATTTTCAAATGGAATCTCTTCCTCCTGTTCAGTTCTGGGCTTATTTCATTGTCTATCCACAATCCTTGACCCCAAATAAATGCACTAATGGACTAATTCGTTGAGTTATCTCTCTCTCTCCACATGACACAAACTGGAAAAATGCATTCTTTCATAGATTCTCATTTTTTTGACAATGGATTTGACTGTCATCATGAATGTCATTTTCCATACAGTCAGAATGGAATAAAAAATGGAGCAAATCTTGGACGTTGAGTCACAAAAGACTTGGATTTCAGTCCATCCTTTGATTCCTACTAGCTATGTGAACACAGGAAAATAATTTAAAATCTTCAAACTTTAGTTTCTTTTTCTATAAAATGGAGATAGAATTACTGCGGTCCTTACTTCACTGGGAGATTGTGAGGCTCATATGAGTGCATATATAAAGTGTCTCTGGAGTCTTAGTGCAGCTTTAAGTTTTAATAGCTTTTAATTAGTCAAATCTGCACTAAGACTTCTGGGCTAAACTTTATAAAGGGATTTACAGACTTTAAAACATAATATGAATAGAAGCAATTATTGCCATGTGCACTTCAAGTCAAGAGGCCTGGATACCAAAAAAAATGACATTTGTTGTCGCTTTTGTGTACACAATGAAATCACCTACGCTACCTCCTTCATTTGCTTCCCCAAAACCTGAGAACTTTCTTCCCTTAGCTGTTAATTCTTCAGTTCTCTGAATTATTCAGTCCATTTATCCTGGAACTATACACTTTGGTTTGATTTCTTTCATAGGGGATCGACTTTTTGGCCATTAGCTTGGACAAAGATCACACATTAGCCAGAAGTTAAATTACTAAGAGTCAGTAGTCTGAAAAATGTTATTCTTAATATGTTGCTTATCTACTCTACCACCCTCATAATGGAAACAGAAGGGATTGAAATGCTTGAAGTCACTCCAACTTTGCAGAACCTGAAAGAGTGTGTCATCCACTGAAATATTCTTCCATCATCCAGGCACATTTGAATGTCATAATAAAGTACTGGAGTAAGACTTTTGTGAGAGATACCTAAAAAGAAGAATCTATTGTATTTGGAAAATGAGTGAATTTGTCAGAAAGAAGAAAAAAGATCACTTGGAGGTTGCATGTCATTCCTTGTCATTTGGTTTAATGGACAACATTTTTAAATGGCCACTAGGTAGAATTAAATAATAGATTTTATTTATGTAATTTAACATAAAATTCAATTAAAACATAGACTATATCTTATATCCATCAATATTTTCTTTTTTTCTTTTTACTTACTTCTGCTTCTTCACTTCAAAAATAATATTCAGGGTATTTCCAATGTCTAACCTGATCTTAATAATAAAGAAGAATATAGGCTTTCTGATTATGTATGATATATTCATCTAAAATTCTTTTTCTATCATTGTTTTTATTACTTTGTTACTTCTGAGAAATATTGTTTAATTTACATCTCGAAAGATAGTTTAAAAAAGGATTTTTATTATCAGAGTAGAATAACATGTAAATTAGACAATGCCCACAATGACCACATGGATATGGCAAGCAATAAAGCAAAACAAGTAGGCCAAGGAAAAAAAAAGGGTCACTAGAGGATGTGTTGTGACAGTGCCACTTTACTACATAAGGGATACTGATACTGGCCCTAGGAATTTGGCTAGCTATATGTGTACATGGATAGAGAATTTGTCATCATGTCATCATGATGTAATTGTCGAAATCTAAAATTATCTTCTTCCTCTTACTGCCATGTCATTTGCTCTAAAATGCATCACTTATTGTTTTTTCAGTTATGAGTTAAGGGATGAAGTATGAAAGTAGGGATTGTTTCATTCTTTGTATTTATTTCTCCAGTGCCTAGCACAGTTCCTGGCTCTTAGTCAATATTTAACAAAAGTTTCAAGACTGAATAATTAATTAATAGTGGAAACACAACTGGGCTCAGAGCCAGGATAATTGGACTCCTCCCTGACTTCTTCCTAGCTATGTAAGTTTGACCAAGCCATTTAATCTTTCTAAGCCTCAGTGTCTTTATGAAAATTGGCCTTATTTACCTCAGTGTTGTGAGAAAAGCACCTGGTAAATCTTATATAATATTATATAATGACAAGTGTTTTCATTAATTACTTGATCACATATTTCTAATTCTAATTCTAATTAAGGTGGCTAGGACAGTACTCAACACACTGGTCAAAACTGAGACAGAGACCATGTGAACTGGGATTCCAGGCTCCCCAGGGTGAGCCATCATATAATACAAGTAGTCCTTAGCTGTGCATAATGTACATCATGTAATGGAGCCAGCTGTGCATATCCAAGGACAGGGGCCCTTGATCTCATCCAGGTTAGCCTCAGCTGACCCTAGGAACAGTTTTCTTTGCCAAGGTCCTTTGATATATAACCATAACTTATTTCCTTATTTGTTGGTACACCTGATGTAAATGAGAAGGCCAGTCATTAAGCTTTTCGATGAGTACTTTAAAAGTTTCA
>CM053587.1:122437261-122463816 GCA_028646515.1 Pseudochirops corinnae
TGAGTGTGTATATAGTGCATATATATGTATACATGTATACATAGACAGAGGGCCTAGGATTAGTTAAATAGGAAGGTATGAAATCTAAAAATAAAATTAAGAGGTGAGAGAGGAATATAATGAGAGAAAGAGAAAGGGAGAGACAGAATAGGGCAAATTATCTCATATAAAAGAGGCTAGAGGAAATTGTTACAATGGAGGGGAAGAATAGGAAGGTAAAAGGGAATGGGTCAAACCTTACTCTCATTGAATTTGTCTTAGGGCGGGAATGGCATACACAATAAGTTGGGTATCTTGCGTGTAACAGTAATCAATTTAGCAGATACTTAGCCCTTAGTAACTTAGAGCTAAGTAAGGAAGATGTGAGCTCTGTCCCCTGTTGCTGATGTGGCAGAAGGGGGTTGGCTGAGAAAGGAGGCCAGAGTTCATATATAAGAAGAGTTCTAGAGATGGAGAAACAGAATCAGTAATGTTCCTCTTGGTGGGTCCTGGTGGAGGAAACAGGATTGTCCCAGGATCTGGGAGCTGGGCTACTAGACTGAAGAACTGAGTTGGAGTTTTCTTGGGGGGGGGGGGCAGTTAAAAGAGAGAGACACAGAGAGAGAGAGAAAGAGAATAAAAAACAGAAGAAAATAGGATGGAGGGATATGCAGTTAGCAAAAAACAAAGGAAAGTAGGGGGGAAGTGGACAAGAGTGGGGATGACAAAAGGGAGGGCAGAATGGGGAGGTAGTTAGAAACACACACTATGGAAAAGGGACAGGGTCAAAGTAGAAAATAGAATGTGTGAAGGCAGGTTAGGATGGAGGGAAATATAGTTATTCTTTCACAATATAGCTATCATGGAAATGTTTTGCATAACTATATATGAACAACCTATATTGAATCACTTATCTTCTCTGTAGGGGTGACAAGGGAAGAAGGGAAAAAAATCTGGAAATCAAAGTTTTGAAAACAAATATTAATTTTTTTTACATGCAAATGAGAAAGAAGATATACAGGCACTGGGTATAGAAGTCTATCTTGCCCTACTAGAAAGCCAGAGGGGCAATGGGGGAGGATGTAAGAGAGAGCAGATTGGGGCAAAGGGGTATTCAGCAGAATCGCTATTTTGGAGAGGGTGTAGAGGAGAGATGGGGTGAAAAATTTGTAACTCAAAATCTTGTGGAAATGAATGTTAAAAATTAAAAATTAAAAAAAAATAGAGAACTTTATGGTAGACCCTGTGCTTAGCACTGGGGATACACATGTGAGAAAAATGAAAGATAGTTCCTACCCAAAAGGAATTTACCCTCTAATGAGATGACAAAACAAAACAGGGGTCTAATTAAGGGAAATAGAGGAAGACAACATTCAAAAGGGAACTAAAAATGGGTGGGAGAAAGGTGTGAACTCACAGGCCTAGTGTTGAGGTATGAAAAGTCAGAAGCAGAGCCAAGAAGAGAATGAAGGTAATGACAAGCATTGGCTTAACTATGGATCTAGCTCAGTTCCTTTTCTACTCAGTTATGGTTCTAATCTAGGGGTACAGAACCTGTGGCCATGTGGTCATATGTGGCCTTCTAGGTCCTCAGGTATGGCTTTTGGACTGAGTCCAAGTTTTACTGAACAAATACTTTTATTAATGGGATTTGTCCTGTGAAATTTGGATTCAGTCAAAGGGTTCCACTTGAGGACCTATAAGGCCACACATGGCATCAAGGCCACAGGTTCCCCACCCCTGGTCTAGCTCAATTTCTGTTTTTGGAGAAAATACTTGAACCTAGCCCTGTGTGGCTGGGAACCTGCAACATATCTACCTGTTGCTTAGAGACCCATAACTAAGGACTTAGATCATGATGGGCAGAAACCTAATCAGATCTGAACCTTAGTGCAAGGATTTTTCTCAGTTATATATCTTGAATAAGCCATATGTCTTATTGTAAAAGTGGCCCTACCCCGGGTGACAATTTATTCTTTCTTTGTTCCTTTGATTAAATCCAGACATTGACAGGGAAATGGGAGGCAGAAACCTATTTTTTTCTGATTTCAGTTATAAGATTAGGAACTTGTGGTGGACCTGAAATCTCCATGAATCAAGCTTTAGAACATGACTGATGGAGCCTCTTGCACCTTTAAGAGGAAGACTCAATAGAGATTGGGTATAAAAGGGTTCATTTTATAGATCCCAAAATATAAAGAACATATGGAATGTATTTAAAGTCCTTTGCAAAAAGGGGAAATTCAGGTACCTCTCCTTCCCAGGGTTTGGAACTTCTGAAGTCAATTTTATAACCACTGTTTACCTCCTAATATGTTGATCCTGTGATAAGAGTATATAACAAAATAGAAGAACAGTTCTTCAGGTGTTACCACTTTAACAACTAATTTATTAGTACTCTCTCCAGAAAATGACATTAAGAAACTGATCTGTAATTTAGATTATTGAAAACCCATTTTATTCCTATGGTGTCTCTGACTATTATATGCATGATTCTATAAGAATTGAATGTAGATTGCCTATTGCTTGCCAGAGCTTCTTGTGTGATTCCTTGTCCTGTGTTTTGACAACTATGTGACTGGGTATAATTAGCACTGATACTATATCAAATCAAAAATAGACTGCATTTTTAAGTACATCATGGTGCTTTTAATGCAAGGCATAAATTACATTATAATAACAAAACCTACTAGGGGTTTACTTTTCTCTTGATACACACAAATATGTACGTGTGTATATGTGTATGTAAACATATGCACATCAACACACCCCTTTTCCTTCATGAAGTTCATTTTCTTCCTCAGAATAGTGTTGGATTTTTTTTTCTTTATTTGAGATTACCATGGTGATCACTTTTGGTATGATAATTATTTTAATTCATTCACCTTATCATGAATCAGTAGTTAGTTCTCACAGAAACTACTTTGTCAAGTAAGATAATGTTTTAGTTTAAATATATATTCACAGGGGTGTGTAGGTGCTGCAGTGAATAGAACACTGGCCCTGGAGTCAGGAGGGACCTGAGTTTAAATTCAGGCTCAGACATTTAACACACACACACACACACACACACACACACACACACACACACACACACACACAAACTAGCCATGTGACCTTGGGCAAGTCGCTGAACCCCAATTGCCCTACCTTCCTCCCTCCAAAAGGCTATACATACACATACACACACAAACACACATATACTATATATATATATATATATTCACAGATGTTAGAGAAAACTTACTCATCCATTATGAATATGGTAACAAAGAAGTAATTTTTTTTTAAGAGGTTAACATAGGGGATCAGTTTTAGTACTAATTGCCTTATTAGCCTTAATGATTTACACTGCATAGATAAATAGAAGTATGTGTCTCTGTGTGCAAGTGCCTGTGCATGTATGTATGTGTGTCGGGGGGTATGGGGATGGGGATGTGTATTTGTGTGTATTTCTAGTCCAACCACCTGTCCTCAAAACGTGTGTCTCAGTCTCCAGGTCACAATACTAGAGTATGGATAGAGCAACACAAATTTATCTTTTCAAATGGAAAATTACTCCAACTACATAATTGGTGAATGTGGAATAATCATGACATCTTTATGGAACTCAGATTCTTATCTATAGATACTCTCATTTCACCTTTAGATTAAAGACTATTTCCTCCAGGATCTGTTACTAATTTCAGAAAGCCGTTTATTAAAAATCCATTCTCAAACCTACTTTTCTTTTTATGTCATTCCTTATCTACAGTGTAATACATATATTCAATGCTACTAATATGCAAAACTCTGCCCACATATAGATCATCACAATTCAATTGCATTTATCAATACATTGGTCCAGGAATCATTAGCTTGATTCTTATCCAAGAGACAGAACTGATCTATCTAGTGGGAAAATGAAACCGGAAGAAAGAAAAAAAAATACAACAAAATGTTGTATGAGAAGCAATAAAAAAGGAGGGAAAATATGTTCCTCATTAAATGCTGCAAAAAAAGCTTTATTGTATCTATTTTCTATTTTTAGTGCTTTTCAAATGCCAGATATGCCAGCTTTTACTTTTTGAATTAATATACTCAACTGATTTTCCAATAACACTGGACATCAAAGTGTAGCATATAAACTTCATTGATAATAGATCTTACATTTATTTTGGTAATTATACAAGGCCAGTTGGAACTGATATGAGCAGGCTTTGAGAACAAGTCTAGTTCAGTTCAGAACAATGTATAGTAGGAAATTAAACAGTTAGCTATATTGAAAACAAATTAATAACTTAATTTAGAGCGAAATTTTTTTATGATTTACCTCTATTAGTTAGGCTTATCTCTTCTTCTTTGTTGAAATACAAAGGTATATTGCACCCAATATTCAATTTTAGCTGAGGGCTCGGAAGTAATTTTGTAATCATCTTCTTTATTTTGTAAATTTTTTTAATTTCTTGCCATAACCCCTGTTATATAACTCAGTTATGGTTATCCTTTTTATCCTTTTGAACGTGAAAAAAAATGTATTTCTGCCAAATTTTAAAATTAGTCAGAAATCTAGAGTTTAATCATTTCATGTTTTGTTTAAATCAATCAAAATGCAACCCATAAAAATAATAGATGTTTGCAGGACAATGTATTTTTTTTAATGTTATCTAGTTCAAACATAAACCTTACTTATCAAGTCATCTTTTTCTTCATTACTAATCTTATAGCTTGCTCTCATTTTCTTTATCCACCCATCTTACATTCACTCTCTTTAGCCCAATTCTCAGATGAAGAGAACATGTAGCAAACTTTGATTCTAATTGAGAAGCAGTGTGTTATATTGGACAGAATAATGAACTTTGCATTTGAAGACCTGGGTTGAAGTTGCAATTTTGCCACATAATAGCATCATGATGTTCATTAAGTCACTGAATGGTTAGAAGGAAAGGAAGAAGTAGTAACAAGGAAGAGTAGGAAAAGGGAGGGGGGCATTGATAGGGAGGGAATACTGAGGGAGGCAGTAGTGAAAAGGAAAACTCTTAAGGAAGGGAAGGAAGAAGGGAGAAATGAAAGCATAAAAAAGAGAGGGCATAGGAAGGAGGGAAAGACACAATCATAACTGTGGATGTGAATGGGATGAGCTCTCCCATAAAACACAGGCTGATTGTAGAATAGATTAAAAGGCATAATCCTACAATATGCTGTTTACAAGAAACACATTTGAAACAGGGATACCTGCAGGGTAAAGGTAAAAGGCTGGAGTAGAATATATTATGCTTCAGATAAAGTAAAAAAAAAAAATCAGGGGAGCAATACTTATCTCAGATAAATCAAAAGCAAAAATAGATCTAATTTAAAAAGATATGGAAGAAAACTAAATCTTGCTAAAAGGCACCAGTGAAAATGAAGCAATATCATTGCTAAACATAGAAGTGTGAAGTGATATAGCATCCAGATTCTTAGAGGAGAAGTTAAGAAAGTTAGAGTTAGAAATAGATAGCAAAATTATGCTAGGGAGGGACCTCAATCTCCCTCTCTCTGAACTTGGTAAATCTTACCTTAAAATAAACAATAAAGAAGTAAAGGAGGTAAATAGAATTTTAGAGAAGGTATATATGATAGACCTTTGGAGAAAATGGAATGGGTACTGAAAAGTGTATGACAAAAATTAGACAACATACTAAAATTTGTGGGAAGCAGCAAAAGCAGTAATTAGAGAAGTTTTATATCTCTGAATGCATACACAAATAAAATAGAGAAAAGGGAAATCAATAAATTGGGCATGCAACTGAAAAATCTAGAAAAAGAACAAATTGAAAATCCCCAATTAAATACTAAATTGGCAAGATTGAGAACCAAAGGAGAGATTAATAAAATTGAAATAAAGAAAACTATTGAATTAATAAATGAAACTAAGAGCTGGTTTTATGAAAAAAATCAATAAAGTTGATCGACCTTTAGTCAATATGATAAAAAAAAAGAAAAAAGAAAACCAAATCACAAGTATCAAAAATGAAAAAGGTGAATCTACCTCTGATGAAGAAGAAATTAAAACAATCATTAGGAATCGTTTTACCCAATTGTATGCCCATACATTTGACAATCAGTGAAATGGATGTATATTTACAAAAATATAAGTTGCCTAGATTATGTAAAGAGGAAATAAAATAATTAAATAACCCAATTTCAGAAAAAGAAATTGAATGAGCCATCAATGAACTCTCTAGGAAAAAATTCTGCATGGCCTGATGGATTTACTAGTGAATTCTATTAAGCATATAAAGAACAATTGATTCCAATACTCTACACACTATTTGGGAAAAATGGAGGAGAAGTAGTACTACCAAATTCTTTTTATGACACAAATATAGAACAGATACCTAAATTGGGAAGAGAGAAAATGGAGAAAGAAAATTATAGACCAATTTCCATTATGAATATAGATGCAAAAATCATAAATAAAATATTATCAATAAGAGTACAGCAACTAATCATGAGAATAATACACTTTGATCAGGTAGAATTTATGCAAGGAATGCAAGGATGGCTCAATGTTAGGAAAACTATTAGTATAATATATCATAGCAACAATAAAACTAGTAGAAGCCATATGATTATCTCAATAGATGCAGAAAAGGTTTTTGACAAAATACAACATCCATTCCTATTAAAAACACTTGAAAGTATAGGAATGAATGCAGTCTTCCTTAACATAACAAGTAGCATTTATCTAAAACCATCAGCAAGTACTATAGACAATGGGGATAGGTAGAAGCATTTCCAATAAGATCAGAGGTGAAACAAAGATGTCCATGATCACGCCTCTTATTCAATTTGTTACTAGAAATGTTAGTGGTAGCTATAAGAGAAGAAAAAGAAATTGAAGGAATCTGATTAGGCAAAAAAGAAACTAAGCAATCACTCTTTTCAGATGTTATGATGATATACTTAGAGAATCCTAGAGAACCAAGTTAAAAACTACCTGAGATAATAAATTTAGCAAAGTTGCAGCATAAAATGTAAACACACATAAAGCCTCAGCATTACTATATATTCCTAACGAAGCCCAAAAACAAGAAAGAGAAATTCCACTTGAATTTACTTGTCATTATAAAATATTTGGGAATCTACCTGCCAAAACCAACCCGGGACCTATATGAACACAATTACAAAATACTTTAAACTTAAAATAAAGTCAGATCTAAATAATTAGAAAAACATCAGTTGTTCATGGTTGGGTAAAGCTAATATAATAAAATAATAATTTTATCTAAATTTATTCATATATTTAGTGCCATACCAATTAATCTACCAAAAATTTATTTTATAGAGCTAGAAAAAAAGTAACAAAATTTTGGAAGAACAAAAGATCCAGAATATCAAGGGGATTAATAAAAAGAAAAGCTAGAGAAAGTGGACTACCATACCAGATTTTAATCTGTATTATAAAGCAACATTCATACAAACTACTTGGAACTGGTTGAGGAATAGAATAGCAGATCAGTGGAATAGAATAGAACATGAGACACAGCAGTCAATGACTATAGTAATCAACTGTTTCATAAACCTAAAGACCCCAGCTTCTGGGATAAGAACTCACTCGTTGACAAAAACAGCTTGGAAAAGTAGAAAATGTTATGGAAGAGACTAGGTATAGACCAATACTTTACAATGTATACCACAATCGAGTCTAAATGGGTATATGATCTAGGTATAAAGACTGATATTGTAAGCAACCTGGGAGAGCCAGGAATAGTTTACTCTTCAGATTTATGGAGAAGGAAAAAATTTATGACCAAATAAGTGTTAGAGAGCATTAAGAAATGCAAAATGGATAATTTTAATTACATTAAATTGAAATTATTTTGTACAAAAAACTCAATGTATTCAAGATTAGGAGAGATGTGGGAAATTGGGAAGGAATTTTTGCAACCAGTGTTTCTGATAAAGGCCTCATTTCTAAAATATGCAGAGAATTGAGTCAAATCTATAAGAATACAAGTCATTCCTCAACTGATAAATGATCAAAGGATATGGATAGACAGTTTTCAGAGGAAAAAATTAAAGATATCTCTAAGCATATCAAAAAATGTGATAAATCACTATTGATTAGAGAAATGCAAATCAAAACAGTTCTGAGGTACCACATCTCTCCTGTCAGATTAGCTAAGATGACAAAACAGGAAAATGATAAATGCTGGAAAGGATGTTGAAAAACTGGAACACTAATGCATTGCTGGTAGAGTTGTGAACTGATCCAACCATTCTGGAGAGCAATGTGGAACTATGCCCAAAGCGCTATAAAAAAGTGCATACCCTTTGATCCAGCAATGCCACTTCTAGTGTTGTATCCCAAAGAAATCACAGAAGTGGGTAAGGGACCCATATGTACAAAGATACTTATAGCAGCTCTATTTGTGGTTGCAAAGAATTGGAAATCAAGGGAATGCCCATCAATTGGGGAATGGCTAAACACATTGTGATATATTAATGCAAAAGTATACTATTATGTTATAAGAAACGAGGAGCAAACAGACTTCATTGTAACTTGGAGAGATGTATAAATTGAGTGAGAAGAGTAGAACCACGAAAACTTTGTACGCATTTACAGACACAGCATATGTATGATGATGAACTTTGATAGCCTGGGATCCTCTCAGACAACTACAAAAGACTCATGTTGTAAAGGGATGTACACACCCAGAGAAAGAACTACAGAGTTTGCAGATTAAAGAAAACTATTTGCTCTCTCTCATTTCTGTTTTGTTCTGTCCCTTCTTTCACATTCTTCACCCCATTTGTTATCATCCTTCTTTACAACATGACTAATATTCAACATGAAAGTATTTGTAGAATCTATATTTGATTACATGCTGCTATGGGGGGAAGGGGAAAGTGGGGGAGGGGGAGAAAATTGCAACTCAAGAGATTATGGAATTGAATGTTGTAAACTAAAAGTAAATATAAAATTTCAAAAAAGAAAATAAAAGAAAAAGGATATAACTGGGGTCCTCCAGAGACAATTTGTGAAGATCAAAAGGAAAAAAAAAAAACAAAACAGAATGACTTTTGGTCTCTGTGAAGAGTAAACAACTGCAGGCTAGGTTCCTGTTTTAACAGCAAGCTGTAAGTCTCTTAAAAACAAGTGGCAACCCCTGGGTTTAGTTGACATAAGAGACTTCCTTGGACCTAGGACCCAGAACTTTTACTGCCAGGATAGTGAGAAGAATTGGCTCTCTGAGCACAGGAAGATCAAGGTAACCTATGCTGACAAGGAACTGCAGACTCTGCTGTGCTGCAAGTGGTGGGGGAGAGAAGGAAACAATACATGCCATGTGAGTGCAATAGCAGTGGGGCAGAAAGCTCCTGGCTATGGGCACTTATAGAAGGTTGGAGGTTTGGTTTTGCTTTCAGGCTAGAGGGGGGAACGAAAGATCTGGGGCAAGAGGCACCATCTTCCATACCCCAGGGTTAGAGGAGATTATAAATAATTGTTATTACCACAAAAAATGCACATGCAAAAGATAAAGAATCCCACCATAGAAAACTATTTTTGGAATAGAGATGACCAGGGTTAATCTCAGAGGAGCATATCAAAGTAAAGAAACCCCTAAAGAATAATGTCCAATGAACACCTGCCCATAAAAGAATTCATAGGTGATCTTTAAAAAGACCTCAAAAATTAAATGACGGATATGGGGGGAAAACTAAAAAAGAAAATAAGAATAATGCAAGATAAACAAGAAGGGTATGAAAGGAAAGTCAACCAATTAGAAAAGGAGATCCTGAGTCTTTTTGTTGTTGTTGTTGTTCCTTTTTGGAGGAGTAAAGGTAGGGCAATTGGTGTTAAGTGACTTGCCTGAGGTCACATGGCTAGTTTTGTCTTAAGTGTCTGAGGCCAGATTTGACCTCAGGTCCTCCTGACTGCAGGGCCAGTGCTCTATTCACTGTGCCACCTAGCCATCCTGAAATCCTGAATTTTAAGGAAGAAAATGACACCTTGAAAATTAGAATTGGGCAAAGTGAAGACTATGACATTATGAGAGATGGGAATGGGAGGATAGGGGAGGGATCCTTGGAGGGGAGTAGGCAAGTTATGGGAGTGCAAAGTAGTGGGCAGAAGTAAAGTAGAGGAGGCAGAAGGAATAGGAAACAAGAGATATCATCAGACATAAAAAACAAGATCAGGAGTAGAATAGGTTTTGGGAAGGTATATATCTATGTATGTGTATGTGCATGGATATATCTGTAACTATAGAGAAACATATCTCAACTTTATTGTAGCCTTATGGGGAATGTTGTTGGGGGGGGGGGAGGGAGAACAAAGTAAAAAAGTACACAGAAGAGAAAAAAAAACTCACAACGAAGCAAAGAACAGATGGACAATTCTCAACACAAGTATTATTTATCATATAGGGTTTTTATATAAAAATCTATTGTTACATATTTTGAATCCTCTCATGCTCTGTGATGTACATGATTTTTTTTCTTTATAATTTTGTATCCAAGTTCCAATATTTGAGTTTATGTTAAGTTTTTGTTTATTTTTTTCTATTCTGTATTTCTGTTCTGGCATTTGAGCCTAAAATAAAATTTTGAAAAAAATATATTAGCATACATGTACATCTATTCAAATGATATTTTGGTTCAAGTTTTGTAAAATAGTTACCAAAGACTATCTTTCACCACAACTACTATTTCTTAGCAGTATAATTCTGTGCACTTCAGAGAAAGAATAATATTTAAATTGGTAAATTGTTCTTTCTGCTTTTACTGAATTGGCCCATACGTTCAGTTTTTTCTTCCACCTTTTTATTTGTCTTTCACTTATTTTTGAACAATTTAAAAATGCTTTTGACTGGGAAAGGAATAGAGATAGAGACTGAATGTGTGATTTCATTAAAATGATAATAACAGATGAAGAAAGACCAACACAGGTCCACAACCTCTATTTAACTTAATATTCTTAAATTGCCTACAGCAGTGGTGTCAAATTCATATAAAAATGGAGGGTGCATTAATCCATAAATAAGGATCTCTCCAGAATAAATAATGACTTAGTTTTAAAATATAATGTTGTCTATGTTTTATTGTACTTATTTATTTTTTTTCTAATATTTATTTCCTTATTACATTTTAATCAGTTTCAGGCTTCTGCATTCAGGAATGTTCTGAGCCCCATACACTGCATGTCTGAGAGTTCTGCCTTAGAGAACCGTGAGATGAGTGACTTTCCTAAGTTTACACACCCAGTATGTGTCAGAGGCATGCCTTGGATGCAGGTATTACTAATTCTAATCCTAACTTTCTTTCCACTATGTCATGCAGTCTCTGAAAGGACTGGGAACTTTAGAAGATTTAATTATATTGGAAGATTTTCTCTAAGTTTGTAGGAATTAAGATTTGTTCATTTGTGTGTGTGTGTGTGTGTGTGTGTGTGTGTGTGTTTTAAGGACATACCACAGCATTGACATCAACTTTACAGTGACCAGCAAGCAATTATTTTTCCAAACACAAGGAGGAGAAAGAGGTTACAGTAGCAATAAATGTATTCAGCTCAATATGCTACAAAAGTCTTCCTTTTATAAAACAAGGTAAAAAATAACTTCAACCATTATTTTGATAGACTACAATTCTCCATAAAAGATGGCTCTGAAGCATGTATTGTGCATACACAGTATGCACAATTTCAGTAGAAACATTAATAGAACCCCCAAAGAGCAGGTGAGTAGAAACACTTGGAATTTAAAACACTTTAATGAGGGGAGAAAATGTGTTTTGTGTGAAATAAGTCTTGATTTGCAATTTTTTTTTGATATACTCCAATAAAGAAAAGCCCACTCAGTTTCCCAACCTCCCTGGGTCAAGGAATAATGTATTCCCCAGGCTGTCAACTACATGCCATGCTACCTAACCAAATAAAAACAGGTGAGAGAACTGAGATCATGTAAGACGTAAATAGAGTTTGTCTCATATTCATATAACACCATATAGTCATTTTAGGCATTATCTTTATTCAGTCAGATGGTTGATTCATGTAAATAGCTCCCTAAGAGGAAAAAAAATGCTTCTCTATATTGACACTGAATTAAATATACTTTTCAGTAAAATTAGATTTATCAGTCTTAAATGGCACAATCAATTCAATCAACTGTGTTATTATGCACAAGGACCATTAAGGAAACATCTATTCTGAATATTTTCTATCTGGAGCTTTTGTTTCAGACATAAAGTCAAAGCTGAACATGTTCATGGCAGTTTTCTTTCATTCAGGTACCATTTATTAAAATGTGAATATCTGGTGGCTTCATTAGCACTTGTTTTGATGCAATAACTATGTCTCTCACATAGACTAAGAACTTCAGAGATTTTGATGGGAGGTGAAAAGGTAGGAAAGAAAAAAATGAGGAAGGATGGAATGTGCTTGGGAATCAAGGTCAATATCTCTATGTCTACTGGTTTCATTTTATTAAAACTGGAAATGTGAACATGATTCATAATCATTATGAATATAGCATCACAAAGGTAATTGAAGTAAGAACTCACATTTAGAGGACTAACAGGTTGTTGTTGTTCAGTCTTTTACTTGTGTTCTACTCTATGTAACCCCATTTTGGATTTTCTTTACAAGGATACTGGAGTGGTTTTCCATTTCCTGATCCAGGATACTAACAGGTTCATTAAAAAAAAATTCATATTATGTTATAGTCAAAAATGGAATCACCAAGTGGATATTATGCAATCAGTTAACTTCTCCAAGGGTTTCTTTGATAATTGAATGAAAAGCACAGTGTATACAGCCAGATGATATTCACTGTCTTTTCAAATTGAATGAACTTGCCAGAGCTTTCACTCCAATGATGCTTGCAAGAAGGCAGAATCATATCCAAACCATGATATGACTGACATTAGAGTAGGATTTTCATGAAGATATAACTTATGGGATCATTAAAATATAATTATTTTATTATTATAATTTTTTAAATTTTTACTTTTTGGAGGGGTGAGAGTAGGGCAGTTGGGGTTAAGTGACTTGCCCAAGGTCACACACTAGTACATGTTAAGTGTCTGAGGTCGGATTTGAACTCAGGTCCTCCTGACTCTAGGGCTGGAGCTCTATTCACTGTGCCACCTAGCTGACCCTAAAATACAAATTTTAGCAGATATTTAGATTGTTTAAGTGAGGTATGCTCTCCACCTAAAGATAGGTAATGGAGACACAGTTGAAGTGTAAAACCAGAAACATTTATTGAAGGAGTACAGTAATCACATGTAGTCTGGGTTGCTCTGAAGGGTGGACTTTAGGGAGCATTTTATATGATTTCATAACAAAGGGATGCAGGAAATAAGGGGATTCCTAGAAGCATTTTGGATCATTATGAAGAGGATAGTTCCAGGAATTGAGAAGAGAATAGGAGGTATACTTGGAACCAGGATGTTTCTGCAAGCTCTGTCCATTTGGGGAGCAGTATGAACCAGTTTGAGCCAGCTCTGTGGTTGCTAGCACAGCACAGGGTTGTGGGTTCACTCAGAGCATCACAAAGAATCACCGGTACATCAAGTTTAAGCAACACTCATTCCACTACCTAACTGACAGGATCTGATTCCCAGGTTACTTCAGCCTCTCCTTGATAATAAAAAAGCTCAACAAAGTCAAGGTGATTAGTAAACTTATTATTCATTCCATTCTCACAAGATACGGTGAAAGGCAGCATGATATGTTAGACAGATAGCTGACCCTGGAGTCAGGACAACCTGGCTTCAAGTCTTACATAATGACATAATGATATAAACCTGAGCAAGCCACTTAACATCTCAATATCCCTAGTAACTCTCTAAAACTATAAATTGCAGAACAATTGCTGACCTAAATTGATCTAGAGAATTTTCTCACTAAGGAATTCAGTTCACTCATAAAGCAAATGTGGACAAAAAAAAGAAACAAAATAGTTTTCAATCAAATATATAATAAAATACCTTTAGGAATTCCTTTATAACTGTACTGCCAATTTCACAGGAATTTTTTGAAAATCAAATGAGAGGAAATTATATGCATATATGTATATACATATATTTATTAAAATGTATATATGTATATATTTATAAAATATAATGCACATCATACTCTTGAAGTCATAAAATTACATCATGGAATAAAAGTTGAAAGAGAAATCTGAGGACATCTTGGTCTAATTTGTAGCCAGCTCATAAATATGTTCAAAATATGTTCTTAAATGAATTTATTCAACTTTTGTTTTGAGACACTTGAATCCATCATCCTCAAGATAGACCATTCCATGTCTGACCAGCTGTGATTAGGATTAAGATTAAAAAATGATGGAGGATATGAGATGAATGCAAATAGCATCAATATTGCTATGTACAATCATTAGAACCCATCAAGAGAGCTGCTAATATAAATGTGTTTTAAAATAACTACAAAAGTTTGATCATCATCATGACTAGCCATGATTCCGTAGGACTAATGATGAAATAGTATACACACTTTTTGATAGATGGGTGAAGGATTTGGGGTATGGAATGAGACTTTTTTTGACATGGTCAATGACAAAATCAGTTTTCTTATAGATGTTTGTGACATGTGGTGAGAAAGCTTTACTTATTTCTTTCTTTATCGGGCAGGTATAAGGGAGAGAAGGCACAGTATTCTTGAGTAAAAAAAAATTAAAATATTTGAGACTGTATTTACCAAGATTGATCCAAAAACTATGTGAATGTAACTTTAAAACACTCTTTGCAGAAATGACAGAGCTCAATAATTAGTGAAACATTAATTACTAATTGGTAGGTTGAACTAATATAATAACAATGACACTACAACCTCAATTAATGTACTTATTCAATTCTGTTTCACTTGGGCTACAAAAATATATTTTATAGACAGAAAAATAGTAATTAAATATATATGATTGAACAAAAGGTCAAGAATGACAAGAGTAATGGTGAAAACAGTGGGATGGAAGTTCTATCAGAAAGACATCTCAAATTGTATTACAAAATAATAATCATCAAAAAAAATTGGTACTGGTTAAAGGAGACTGAGAGAAAGGGAGAGAAAGAGAGAGAGAGAGAGACAGAGACAGAGAGACAGACTGTCGGACAGACAAAGGCAGAGACAGAGATGGAGACACAGAAACAGAGACACAGAGAAAGGTCAATCAATAGAATAGGTTAAAGACACAGTATATAGATGGAATCATACGATATTTACACAGTTTTTTCAATGCAAAGATTACTGAGAGAAACACTCATTATTTAACAAAGTCTGCTGGATAAATTGGACTGTACAATAAGATAATTCTCAAATGGATAAATATATGGCAGAAATAAAAGATTATCTCATAAACTGAAGGAACCAGGAAGATCTATTCTTTTAGATCTATGGATATAGGAAGAGCTTCTGACTAAACAAGTAAAAAGCATCACACAAGATGAAATGGACAATTTGATTGTTTAAAATTTGATTCTTTCAATTAAAAAAAAAACGTTCATTAAACACTTTTATGCCAGGCACTGTGACAGTACCTGAGATTAAGGAGAAAACAATGACAAAAGCCATGCTTTTAAGGAAATGAATAAATATGTACAAAAACACTATAGCAGAAGGAAGGGTGAGATAAAAGGCAAAGGACAGAGTTAGGAATTGGATTTTCTTCTGATTATGCAAAATGTATTTGTGGAGCAAGAGATCAATGAATGTATAGGAGGTTTGATGCAATCTCAATCAATATACTCTCCATCCTTCAAGAGTGGTATTGCTGTTCTTTGCCACAGATCTGACCCATCCTAGAGGTGCAATAATATTTACTTATTTAATATATTTTTGTTCAATTTTTAAATTTTTTCCTCATTATATAAAAGTAAATTTAAATATTCATTAAAAATGTGCTGGAATTCTCTCCCTCACTCTCTTCCCTCTCTCCTCATTGGGAAGGCAACCAATTTGATGTAGGTTACATATTTGCTGTTTTGTAAAACATATTTGCATATCAATCATGTTATAAAAGAAGAGACAAAAAAGCAAAAAAAAAAAGTTAAAAATATGCTTCAAATTCAGACTGTCTGGTTGTTGTGGTTTTTTTTTTTGTTTTCTGTTTTTTTTTTGTTTTTCCCCCTGTGGAGATGGATAGCATTTTCCATCATGAATCCTTTGGAACTGTCTGTCATCATTGTATCGCTGAGAATGGCTAAGTCATTCACAGTTTATCATTGTACAATATTGTTACTGCATAAAAATGTTAACAGGCTTCATAAGAGTTCATGAGAACACCAAGTGAAATACTATAGAAGGAGAAAAGAAAAGGGCCTAGAACAGATCCATGATGCACATCCATGGTCATTAAGTTTGATATAAATCCAACAAAGGAGAAAGAGAAAGGATGGTGATGTAGTTAGGAAGACCAAGATAGAGTAGTGTCTTGAAGACCTAGAGAGATGAGAGTATGAAGGAGAAGGTGATCAACAGTCTCAAAGGGTAAAGAGAAGTGGAGAAGAATGATGCTTGAGTTAGATTTATTCAGTGAGAGATTATTGATCATTTTGAAGAGAATCATTTTGGTCAAATGATAGAATCAGAAGCCAAATTTTAGAGAGTTAAAAAGGGAAAGGAAAGGAAATATTTACATAGATAGCAGAGAGTATTCTCAAGGAGTTCAGCCACAGAGGGAAAAAAAGAGGTAGCTTGATTATCTAGTGAAATGATAGCTGGTGTAGATAAACCCTTCAAATAAGTATTTTTTGATGATAGGGCATATATGAACATATTTGTAAGCCACAGGGAAACTCACAGAGAAAGACTGAAGATAAGTGTAAGAGTAGGGATGATAAAGAAAGCAATCTGACAGACTGGAACAGATTGGAAAGGGATTACCTATATACTTGCATAGAGGGTTTTGCTTTTTCAAAGAGAAGAGCTATATCTTCATATGAGACAGAGGTAAAGGCAGACATGATGGCAGAAGGCATATGGGCAATAGGATATGAGGAGGAGATAAGAAGTGAATGATTTAAATTTTTTTTTCAATAAAATATTAGGCCAGTTTCTCAGAGAAAGACTGAGAGAGTGTAGGGAAAGGGAGTTTTCAAGAGGATTAAAAAGGTTTGGAAAAGTTGCTGTGGTGAATGGGATATTTAGTCAATTGTGGAAGAATATAAAATTGCCTTGTTTTAGTGAGAGCCCAATTAAGATTAAGAACATTCATTCATAACTGATCAGAACAGTTTTGTAATTTTCAACAGCTTCACTTAGTACCATATAAGCAGAAGAAAAGCAGCAAATTGGGAAAGTAATCTATTATTACTGAGGCTGAGGCTGGTAAGAGCATAATCAGTGATAAGGGATGAAGGGATTCAAGACAAGAATGGTTTACCATCACTAAGGGGTCATGATGAGGAAGGGAGGAGATGATAGTCAGTTCAAGGCCTGCAAAAGAGCTACTCTGTTAGGGATTAGAGGTCAATGTGATGAGAAAGAATAGGAATTAGAGTTGAAAGGCAGAGGAAGAGGTGAAATAACATAAGATTCTGCTCAGATATAAAAATTTCAGAGCTCATGAACATGGAAGTACTGCATTTGTTAGTCATTACAAGATCAAGACCATCTCTATCTGAGGTGTGACAAAGGAGTGGGTATAGAAAATCATTAAATTGAAGAATAGGAAGCTAGGGCATTTGAGGGAGTATGAATGTGAAAATCACCTAGTATGGGGGTAGAAGTTGTATAGGACAGAAAAACTGTGAGCCATAAACTTAAGGCTTTGAGGTAGGAGGGAAAGTTCCCTGAAGTTTGGTAGACAACATCTACTAGAATTTTTTATTGGATGGTTGGTATGAATTGACTGAACATTGGAGTAGGAGATGATACTTAGTGAGGTGGTAGAAAGTGGTTCAGAAGAGAAAATTCAGCAAGAAACATAACAATTTGCCCATAACTAGTCAACCCAAGCATCTACAAAGTAATTTGGAATGGTACCCAGAATGTTTCTAAACTATGCATACCATTGCCAACAAACTGAAGAAATAAAAAAGAAGAAATTAATGTATATGTATTATATGCTAGCTCTTTTTGTGATAACTAAAAATCGAAAAATGCCAGGGTATCCTATTGGGGAATGGCAACTAGTTGGCATAGTATAGAGACCACTGGTCCTAAAGTCAGGAAGATCTGAGTTGAAATTTGGCCTTAGACACTTGCTACTTGTGTGTCCCTGAGCAAGTCACTCTGTTTGCCTCAGTCTACTCACCTGTAATACTAGCACCTACCACCCAGGGTTGTTGTGACAATCAAGCGATATAATTGTAAAGCATTCAGTGCCAGCTTAAGCTAAATACAAAATAAATGTTAGTGATTATTGCTATTACTATTTTTGTTATTTATGATGTATGAATATAATGGAATATTATTTGCTACATGGAATGATGAAATAGACTATATCATAGGAAACTAGGAAAATCTTTATGAAACATTTTAGGCTAAAATGAACAGAAGTAGGAGAATAATTTACATAATAATAACATTTTAAAGAAAAACAACTTTGAAAGTCCTTAGAACTCTGATCAATTTAATGATAAAGAGTCCAAAAGAATAAATATTTACTTCTGAGAAATAAAATATGCCTCTCTCATTCTGTTAGAGAGGTGATAACTTTACAATGCATAAAGAGATCAACATTTTAGGACTTAGATAATGTAGGAATTTGTTTTTCTAGACTATGAAGTTATGCATTGAGAAATTTCTTTTTTTGTTTATTTTGTTTGGTCAATGGGTAAGAGGGAGTAGCTGGTGGATAACATTAATTTAAAAAACTTGTTAATTGAAAAATAATAATAATAAAAGATTAAAATGATTACAGGATAATGAGGTGTGGGGATTTTTGTTTGTTTTGTTTTGTTTTCATTTGTTGTTGTTTTTTAACAGTTGAACAGATCATTACTGGTCATCTAGATCAACTATCTCATTTCATACATGAATAAAGGGAGACCTTTATAAATAAGGTGATCTATCCAAAGTTACTCAGGTAGTAGCAAAGCCAGAATTTTAGTCTATCTTCTGATTTCAATATGTCCTTCTCTCTCCACACTAAATTAGCTGTATTGTTATAAAGTTTTGACGACTGCCACCAACCCAAATGTTGAATAGAAATTTAGCCACTTGTACTTTTTGCTTCTGATCTCTAACTCTTACCTCCAGGTCCAAGTAAATCACCTTTGCATATTGAAGATTTTCAAATATTGAAGAGAGAAATCACATCCCCTTGTACTTTTTCTTTCCTGTTTTATGATTAACTTCTATGTGTTCTCTGGCTTGGCAGTAGCCCTGCTAAAACAGAATATATTGAAATATATAAAATATTCTGTATGTCATGTCATCTATATATAGTTGGATTAGGATTTTCCTCACTTTGATAATTATACTTCTATTACCACTCTCCCTTCTCTCTCTCTCTCTCTCTCTCTCTCTCTCTCTCTCTCTCTCTCTCTCTCTCTCTTTCTCTCTCTCTCTCTCTGTCTTTCTCTGTCTTTCTGTCTCTCTCCCTCACTGTCTCTGTCTTTCTCTCCTCCTCACCCTCTCTCCTTCTCCCTGCTCCTTCCCCTCCCCCTCCCTATATTGTACCTAAACAACCTGGTTTTGCCCACTACTCCAGCAAGGATACTTAAAGAATGTGCTTTGGAGTTCCCAGGGAACAAGTGAAAGTGGTACCCAGCCCCTACACTGAGCAGGTACTGAATGAGGACACAGGTCAGCAGGAGGTGACTTAGCCAGAAGCAACTGACCAGGTACCTTTTAACAAAGACCAAAAGGATGCCCCTTTGAACAGAAGCCGTTTTTCTTGATAATATAGCACATTCTTTGTCATCCTCTGTGATTCGATTAGTTGATTCAGAGAAGCAGATAGTGACCCCCTTTCACATTTATCTTAAACAATGCACCATTGATGGTTTTAGAAGATGGATATATTTATTGTGTGAAACCTGAAATTGGTGGCCGGACTAAAATCCAATGGGAAACTCATATGTCCTTGTAAAGCCAAGTATGAGCAGCTTTTCAGAAGAAAGCTACTGTGAACAGTTTTAAGGTTCTAATTACATAGTATAGTGAACACTCTATTCCATAACAAATCAGAGCAAAACATTCACAGTAAATAACGGTACAACATACCCAATGTTACAGCTTATCACAGAAAATTGAAATATAGCCTTCACAACAACTTATCACAGAAAATGGCCACATAGTTTCCACCTCAGTGGTCACGAAGTTTTGAATAAAGAACATTCATTTAGTCAATCACAAAATCCTTAATTCAATCACCAGATGCAATAGTCAAAGTTCTCCACTCATGGGGCACACTAAGTTAACTCAATCAGTCACTTATTCAGTCATCAATCACTAAGCACAATCATTCAATCGACTCAATCATTCAATCATCCTTCATCATTCACTATTCAATCACCAGAAAATACACAACCCCTCCTCCACTAGGTTGCTAGTAAATTAAAATTTCTCAGTCAGTACACAGTATCCAAGTAAAGTCTTCTTTCAGCTTGAGTCAGGGTGGTCCCTCAGATTCCCTGGATTCCCTTCCATGGTCCCAGATCCTCCCTGAATTCACCAAACTGTCACCTGGGTTCAAAGGCAGACAGCTTTCAGGTCCTTGCCCAGCTCTCTATGCAGCTCCTGCTCCATATTGGAGCTCAGAGTGTCCAGTCCATCTCACATCCTTCACAGTCTCTGTTTCTGGGAAGACAAGGCTTGACAAAGCCCCAACAAGTTCAAATAAAGTACCAGTATCACAGTCATGCTTCCTCAGTTGGCAGCTCTAGCTGGCCCTTGGACTCAGCAGAAGTTTCAGCTGGTTCCTAGGATACAAATTACTCCATCCAGGTTCTCAAAATCAAAATCATTATCTCCAGCCTGCGGGGAGAAGAGGGACTTTCATCTTCAGCCTCCCCAGTGCCAGCAGCTTCTTCCTCCACAGAGCCTTCTGCTCCAAGAAGATATTACTCTCCCTTTTGGGTTTTTCTTTATATACAGTATTGCCCCTCCCTGTTCAGCCCCTTCCTGTAACTTCAACATCACAACCTAAGAATTACTAATAATCCTTAAAAATACTAGAATGGATTCCTTCTCCAGTTCAGTTAACATATGAGAAAAAAGAAGGCAAAAAGTTTTAAGTGATTTGGCCAAGGCCATATTGCTAGTAAGTGACAGAAACTACATCTGAATTCAGGAAGAAGAATCTTTTCTGACTCCAGGCCTGGCACTCTATCCATTGTATCACCTAGCTGACATGAGAAAAGCTGACAGAAAAACATTTTTTCCTGTGGTGAACTGTTAGAAGATAGCCTTTGTACCTGTTGCTGAGATCTGAGTAAGTTGGAGGAAAAAACAAGAACAACAACAAACTTTGCTATTCTTAGCTTATTGATGAAAATGGACAGCTCCTGGTGCATGATGGGAGGAAAAGGAAGTACTTTATGTTAACAGAGTTTGTTGGTGAAAGGGAAGGCTTGTGAGTCTTGGTTTTCATTTGTACATAGAGTACAAGGGGAAGATTTGGTAATTCAGAATCAATCTTTTTTTTCATCATTGATGACAAAGTCACAGTTACAAGCTAGCAAATGTGTTGATACACAATGACAGATTAGCTATCATGTGCTATATTAGAAACTGAATCAGGCTGTCCAGAGATCAAAGATAATTTCCTTTCTTTCTCACTAGATACCACTTCATTAATAATAATATTCTGGGTTACCACATTGCCATCCAACTCATCTTCTAAGTTTGATTCTGTATTCATTTCCTTAACATTTTTACCAGTCAATGAAGCAGATCCTACACTATCACACCTTTTCTCAGAGATTTTTTCAGGGCTTCTAGAATATTTCATTCCTGGAGACTCTTTAAAGCCTTAGAAATAAATGGAAAAGTATCATCCAATGAGGAATGCATAATTTCTTCTAAGAAAATCTCAGACTCAGTTACTACTAGAGACTTCAATAAACTTTCAAAAGAACTCAGAATCAGGGATGAGTTTACAAATGGATCAAAATCCTCCAGACCATACAAGTCAATATTGTAGGAATCATTGCTTTTCTCAGGCAGCAGATGATCTGGAAAAGAAGTAGGATTCATTTCTTGTCTTTCATAGTTTTCCTATCAAGTTCCTTAGCTACCTGCTGATTTTTTTTTCATATCTTAACACAGGAGGGGGAGAATTATTTAAATCATCTGTACAAATATCCAGAGTAAAAGAGTTCTCAAGTTTACCTGTCATGGTGGAACTTAAAATTCTATTCCCCTGTGGATCCCACAAAGGCGTTTGAAAAGTTACTTTCATTGCTTTTGCTATACTTTTGGTGGCACATTTTCTTTCTGAAATGTATGAAAAAAATTGATGATCTTTCTGCTAGCTCTGGTGGTGAAAACAGGAAGTCACAATTTTCTGCAGTTATATCACACCTAATAGTTTCATAATTTAAGATCTGCAGACTCATTCTGCTTGACTATGGTTCATAGTCTGAGAGTCCAGGATGAGAGAGAAGAATGGATCCTGGATAGGGAAGCATCAGGTCTCAAAGCCTCTGTAACCCTGGTAGTCACTCCAATATCTTTGCCAATTAAAAAAAAATGGGGTGACAAACAATCAGACACAACTGAAAGCACATTAACTTTTCTCTAAATCGAAAAGTTTTCTACCAGCTTTCTTTGTTTTCTATAAGCCATCCTGGTTTTAGCAGATTTATGCCTCAAGAAGTTGTCCCAGTTCTAAACCCTCCCCTCAGCTGTAAGTAGCTAAACTCAGCTCCTTTCAAGATTAAGGGTAAAATAAATCTTACCTCTTCTTTATTTATTTTTTGTCCATTTCTTTCTTTCCCTAAATCTTATTCTTCAGCAACTCATTCCTGGTTCAAGGCCAGGTCTCCTTTTGTAAAGTGACTCATATCTAGCTTAGGGTGAAAAATCAAAATTCACATGTCTGGCAGACATAGACATTAGCAGTGAACAATTGCCCTATACTTAATAAACTTTTCTAGTTACCACAGCTTTCCAGCTATCAACCTTCGAGTCCTCATAATAGTCAAATGAATATTAGCCACTTGTTCTGCAGGACTGACAGTTCTGAGAGGGTCAGAGAAAAAGCAGTCTTCAGAGAAAATAGTAGCATGGTAAATATGACCCCCTTAGAACTGTAATTGGTTTTCCTCCAGTATTTTCTTTGAGGGTTTGTTTTCTCTGAAATTTTCTTTCTCCCTTTATACCAGCAGTTCTCAACCTGTCGGTCACATATGTATGAAAATACATCCTGCATATCAGATATTTACATAATGATTCATAACAGTAGCAAAATTATGGTTATGAAGTAGCAATGAAAATAATTTTATGTTTGGAGATCACCACAACATGAGGAACTGTATTAAAGGGTCACGGGCTTAGGAAGGTTGAGAACCACTGCTTTATACAAATAAAACTGTGGAAATTTGAAAGAAACATCATTTTACACTTCACATTCACTAAAATTATTTTTTTTCCTTCTGAGTTTTCCACCATATTCCTAATACGTGTCAATAAAGAAGAACATACTTGAAACCTGAGCTAGCCAATAGTACACATGTTGCTACTTTGGGCTCAGCTTAGTTATATACAAACATGCTCATCACTAGGTTGGTTACTGAGCAATGACACCTTCAGTTATTTTAATTGTCAAAATTTGACTATGGCCGAAAGAGGAAGCAATATGTGCTAATGTAGAGAATAACTGCACTGAAGAAATAAAATCGTAAGACAGTTGAAATGTTTTGTTTTGTTTTGTTTTTAGTGCTACCATATCATGGGTTATGTAAGTTCCAAAGTAAGTTAATTTAGCCATGTGTTGAAACTTTAGAGAAGATATTTTCTGCATTAGAGTATCTCTGTAGAGTTAGCAAAAAATGAAGTCCTTTTTCCACCCTTACAAAAAGTGTAAAGAAAACCCTAGAGGTCAGTGGGAAAATATTTAGTAGTCACTGAGTTAAATCTATAGTGGGTACCTATCAAATGAAGAAAGTCATAGTATTTCCCTTTTGTCATAATCTGACCCAGGAAAGTCAGTGACAATTTGGGGGTGAGGGGACAGATAGATTTTGTATTGGAATATTTAAAGTAGATTACCTAAATTACTGTAAAAGTGTAGGTAAGGAGATGGGGGCAGAGACAAGATAGTACAGCAAAAGCAGGAACTTGCTTGAGCTCCTGCTCCAACCACCTCCAATACCTAAAAAAAATTATTCTATTCAAAGTTTAGAACTACAGAACCCCCAAAGCGACAGAGAAAAAACAAACCTTCCACTGAAGGCAGCCTGGCAGGTGGACTGGAAGGGTCTATCACACCAAGCTGGGAGCAGATCAAAGTCCCACAGGGTGAGCCGGGGTGGGGGGGGGGGAGAGAGGGGTGAGGGCATACCTGAGGTGGCCCAGATCCACAGCACAGACCTGCCAAAGCAGATTTCAGGAGAGTGAATCACTGGCAGCTGTGGCAGTTTCCAGACTTCTCAACAGTTAAAGGCTAAAGAGAAAGTAAAAAGTCAGTAGGGAACTCTGTTGGAACTGGGTGAGAGAAGAGCATGGTCCAAACCCAGTAAAACTGAGTATGATATTTCAGGGGAAAATATGGACATTCTGTGAGACAGAGAGCTTTCAAACATTCTTAATGAAAAGATCAGAGCTTAATCAAAAATTTGACTTTCAAATACAAGAAGCAAGAGAAGCTAAACAGAAAAGAGAAATCATAAGAAACTTATTAAAGTTGAACTATTCACATTCCAACATGGAAAGATGATATTTGTAACTTATGAAATTTTTCTCAGTATAAGGACAGTTGAAGGTATTATATCGAGAGAGAGAGAGAGAGAGAGAGAGAGAGAGATGATAGATCATATATATATATATATATATATATATATATATATACACACACACAAACACATAGGTATGAATGGGTGTTGGTGTGATATATATATATATATATATATATGTCTGTGTGTATATGAGTGTACATGTATACATAGACAGAGGGAACAGGGTGAGTAGAATGTGAAGGGATGATATAAAAAAATAAAATTAGAGGTTAGAAAGTAATACATCGGGAGAAGAAAAATAGGAAAGGCAGAATGGGATGGATTATGTTAAATAAAAGTGGAAGGAGAAGGTTGTTAAAATGGAAGGGAAGAGCAGGAAGGTGAAAGGGAATGAATCAATCTTACTCACATTGGATAAGGCTTTAAGAGGGAATAACATACACACTCAATTGGATATCTTACCCTACAGGGAAGTAGGGTGGAAAGGGATAAGAGGGGGCGATGACGGAAATGAGGGAAGATTGAGGGAGAAGGCAGTTAGAAGTAAACACTGTTTAAAAGGGAAATGATCAAAGAATAAAATAGAATAAATGGCGGGGGGGTGGGCAGTAAAGGATGGATGGAATCATAGTCTTTCACAATATGACTACTATGGAAATTCTTTGCATTACCACACATGTATTACCTATATGGAATTGCTTGTCTTCTCAGTGGCATGGGGTAAGGAGGGGAGAAGGGAGAGAATTTGGAACTGAAGATTTAAAAACAAATCTTAAAAAAAAATTATTTTGTACATGCAACCAGGAAATAAGATATATAGGCAATGGGGGATAGAAATCCATCTTGCCCTACAAAGAAGTAAGGGGAATGGGGAGTTGGAAGGGAAATATAAGAGAGGAAGGATTGGTAGAAGGGGTATTCAATATGTTTGCCCTCTTGGAGTGGGAGGTAGGGGAGAAACAGGAAGAAAATTTGTAACTCAAATTCCTTGAGAAATGAATGTTGAAACCTAAAAATAAATTTAAAAAAAAGTGTAGATAATTAGGGGGCACAGCTACCCCAAGTAGCTAGATTTCACTTTATAAGATTATTGCCCACTCAGTGGAGCCAAGATGGCAGCGTAGGAGCAGCAACATATCACAGCTCTCATATAGCCATCCCAAAATACCCATAAAATATGACTCTAAACTAATCCTAAAACTCCAAAACACACAAAAATATACATTCCACTAAAGTCAGCTTGGCTATGAGGAACCATATCAGCACTGCGAACTGAAACCAGCCTGGTCTGAAGCCCTGGCTGAGCCCCAGGGGCAGCTGGATGGGAGGAGCCAAGAAGCCGAGGATTAGCGGCAGCTGTGAGCTGTGTTCAGAACTAGGTCAGTGGGTCTTACGAAATCAGGAGAAAAAAGCAGTTCAGCCAAAAGGCCTCCAGGGCTAGAAAGCAAAAGGCAGAGGTTTTGCACCCGCCTCCATGTTGTATCTTCCATGCCCGCTGCCTGCAGACAGCAAGGGGACTAAGTGATCGTTCAGAGGCCAAGTGCTCTTGCGTTGAGTGGCCTGGATCCAGATTGCCATCTTGGGCCTCGGTCCTGGAGTCTTCATTATACAGTGAGCCAGAAGTAAGTAGGAAAGGGACCCAGCACCTTCCTGAGAGCTATGGCAGCCAGGAGGACGGAAGCGATTTGGGACAGAGCTTTCCCTTCTGGAAGCAGAGCCCCACAGAGATTTAAAAAAAAAAA
>CM053587.1:122464316-122496861 GCA_028646515.1 Pseudochirops corinnae
AGCAAAAGGAACTCAAAACATAACTGTCTCAGGGTCTGATCATATTATCTAAATATTGATAAAAACTCTTCTGAATTGAAAAAGGAATTTTACTCCTATAAAGAAAACAAAAGAGAAGCTTTTTGAGAGTTTGTTTGTTTTAAATAAGTTGTTAAAATGGATAGAATTTCATTTTTACTGAACTTTGATATTGAAATCATAGTGGAACTATTGCCAAATGAAATGTTGGCTAGCTCATTGCTCAAGAAATCACAGTAAAACTTGCAAAGAAATCACTAAAAGCTAAATATCGTTGCAGTCAGTCAACATGAATTTATTAAGCTCTTTCTATGTGCCAGGTACTGCTATTAAGTTTTGGCAATAAAAATATGATTACAAAATAAAAATAAACTTAGTCCTCAAAGAGCTTACATTCTAATGGGAGAATACAATAAATCAAAGGAGTTTGAAAAATGGGAGGAAAAGTGAGGAATACAGTATGCAGTGTGAGTATCATGATGAAGGAGTCTGGATCACAGCCTAAGAGAAATGAAGAGAAGACTGACCTGTGTCTTAAAAAGAGATTCCAGGAGTAGCTATTCAATCAGAAAAGGGGAATAAAGAACCTGAGGATATTTCCTAGAAGGTAACCTGAGCCTAAAGTAATCTCCATGATTTATATCCACCCCCAACCCCAGTCACAGAGGTATGATAGAGGAGACTGATGAAAAATTGAGAGAGATTCTGAGAAGACTATACTGGATGCATAGGAATTTCATTTAGTGTTGCGATGGGAAGTGTAACTTTTTTAAAAATTTTATTTAGTATTTTAATTTTTCCCCAGTTACACTTAAAAAACACACAATTTTTAACGCTCATTTTTAAAACTCTGAGTTCCAAATTCTCTCTCTTTCTCCCTCCACACCAACCTCTGACTTCATTGAGAAGACAAAAAAATTTGATACATGTATAAACATGTATACCCATGTTGTGAAAGACTGGCTATATTTCCCTCTATCCATCTACCCTTCATTTATTCTATTCTCTCCTTCACCCTGACCCTCCTCAAAAGTGTTTGCTTCTGATTACTCCCTCCCCCAATCTGCACTCCATTCTATCATTCCCCCCCCTTTTTTATTCCATTCTTCCCTTCTCTGTACAGTAAGATAGATTTCTATACCCAATTGAGTGTAGATGTTATCCCCTCTTTAAGTCAATTTCGATGAGAGTAAGGTTCATTCAGTCCCTTTTCCTTCAGCCTTTTCCCCTCCACTGTAAAAGTTTTTTCTTGTCTCTTTTATGTGAGAAAATTTACCCCATTCTACCTCTCCTTTTCTTTTTCTTTCCCAGTACATTTCTCTCATCCCATAAATGTATTTTTAGATATCATTCCTTCATATTCTGTGACTGCTGTCTATATATACTCCTTCTAACTATCCTAATCATGGAATCCTAATAAAGCTGCCCCCAGCCCCAATATTCTTAGTGTGTTATAGGCGTGGCCCCACTGAACAGCAAGCCCACTATACCTACCTAACCCCACCCCTCCAATGTCCTAGCTTCTTCGTATATGCCTCATTACTCATTGGAACAACAGGTGTGTCCCTGAACTTTTAGTTCCCACAGTCCATGTGATGGCAGCTACTGCTTCTACCTAGTCACTGTCCCCAGACCCATTCCCAGAGAAACAGTTGTGTTTTTTATTCAATGACAATCACATCATCCATCTAGCTCAAGACAAGACCATAATAGCTATCTATCTTAACCAGAGAGGACCACAATAGCTAGCCAGTTGGAGGACAGAATGATAAGAATGTTTAACCACTGAACCATAGATAGGACCCCTCCTCCATTATCTAATCCCTTAACAAACTCCTCCTGCCTTTTTAAAAAAAATTGATCATGTAATCACATCTTTACCCTATAAAAATCCATCTTGCTTTCACTAAAGTTGCTGTTTCCTTTTAGAACTTGGCCTGCTTTGTGAGAGGCATCAATCTCAATAAATGCCTATACTTGGATTAGAGTTGGTCTGACTCTGAATTCTTGGAGATGGTTCCACCACAACACATCATGAAACCACAACAGTTTTTGGGTGGGGGCAGAGCCCCAACTGCAACAGTTTTGGGCTTCTCTGGGTTTAAACTGCAACAATAGTAAGCAGTAGTTCACTAGCTCCATTGGCCTCCCCAATCTTGTAATTATAAATTTAACCATTTTTTGAAGTTTACATGTCAGACTATGTTTTTCACTTTTACCTTTAATCTTGTCAAGTCCGTCATTTCCCTTTCTACTTGCATACCACTCACCACTAATGCCCTCCAAAGACTTCAGACTTTAGAAAATCAAAATGATTAGTAAATCTCTACTTGGAATTTTCATATTGTGAGAAGGTCCAACCATGATACTGAGTCTCCATTACTGCCACACCCTGAAGCCTACAACACCTCTACGCTGACTTCCTGGATCCATGAAGATCATGAAAATGAGCTAGAACTTAATCCTCAATTATCATCATACTCATGCCCTTTTATAATCTACCTATCACTGTGATTCTGAACCTGCACCTACCATTGTATAAAACCCATTCCTTAGCCTGCACTTTCCAATCCTTTTTTCTCATCCCCCTCAATTCTGTTTCATATTCCATTCCTCTTCTATCCACCCCATCTTCTTTGCTCTCTGGAATTCTTCCAATGTTCATTGATTAAAAAGAAAAAAAAAGTTGCTTTCACCTTAAAAATTTTTTCCCCTCTCTCTTCATTTTACTTTGACTCACTGAACATGTCTCCCTCTTGGTGACAATAGTCTTTGGTCACCCATTCTAGCACTTTCACTCATAATTCTATTGCATCCTTTTACTGGTGATTGCAGAGGAGTCAGAATACTACTTGTTCTTTATTGCCATTTCCATACCTTTGTTTTATTATAATCACTCAGTAACCTTACTTGCTTTGAGATTTATTCAATCCATATTTATCATTCAAGCAAGATTCTGGTAGCTATTATCTATTATCTTCCAGGTAACTCTCCTTTCTTCCTCACTGAATTCAATGCTTCATGCAAGATCCTTCCTCCCAGCTCTTGCTTTCATACTAGAAGACTAAGCACTGGGCATAAAAAGAAAATATATTTTCTTCTCCTCTTGACAGTTAAAATGTGAATGAGTGTCATATTAACTCCTGCCCTCAGTCTTCTCTCCTTGCTTATATAAAATTCTATTGTTGCAACTGATTATGAGAGATAATTTACCATTCTTTTCTCTTCCTTTTATACAATTAATATTACTCTTTCCTCCCTTTCTCTTTTAAGATCATAGGAACATAACATAATTATTCTTACTCTCTTTATCTATTTAAGGTCCCTCTCTGAATTCTGGTGATAGGGTTGTGAGGGGCCATAGATAAGATCTTTCTGAAACCATCTCCCTCATTATTTATTACAGTACAATATAATTCCGTCATAATTATTTGCTATAATTTGTTCATCTGTTGCCAAATTTATGGATATTCTCTCAATGTTTTTTCTTTGTCACCACAAAAAGCATTACTAAAAGTATTTTGTGTACATCAATTTTTTTTTTCATTTTTCTTTTATCTCTTTGGGCCATAGATCGAGTAGCAGTATTATTGGACCAAAGGGAATGCATAGTTTTATACCCTTTGTATATGGTTCCTAACTGTTCTCCAGATTGTTTAGACTAGTTCATAACTCTACAATAGCGCACTAAGTTATCTGTTTTTCCATATGCTCTCCAACATTTGTCATTTTACTTTTCTGGTCTCTTAGCTAATCCGATGCATGTGAGAGGTTATTTCAAAGTTGACTTAATTTTCATTTTTGAATTTTGAGTGAGTGAGAGTATTTTTATATTGGTAATGAAAACTTTGATTTATTACTCTGAGAACTACCTGTTCATGTCCTTTGACCACTTGTAAATTGAGAAATGGACCTTTAAAAGAATAAATTTTGTTAATTTACCTATGTAATTGAGAAATGAGACCTTTGTCAAAGCAAATTACTGTGAATTTTTTTCTGTTTCCTTTTTCACTTCTAATTTTAACTATATTTTGTGTGTGTGTGTGTGCAAAATGTTTACTGCACTCATTTGCTTCTGTAGACAGTGTATCTAATCTATTCAATAAATAAACTGCTCTATTGATTATTCAGTACCAATTAGTTTGAAGATTACTGCAATATAATCTATTTTGAGATGTGCTAGGATCCCTCCCTTCACATTTTATTTTATTTTATTCCCTTGGGAGTCTTGACCTTTTATTTCTACAGATGAACTTCATACAGAATTGTCAGATGCACACATTTCTGCTTGTTCAGGATTCTCCTTGGATCACTTTCTAACTAGGCATTTATTCCTCTTACTCTCCCTGGGCATTAAACTGCTCCACAATGCTGATGTGGCTGTCACAACCCAATGTTTGCTGCCACCACTGGAGCTGATTTTTTTTATGCCATACATTCCTTGTCATCCAACACTACCATTTCTGCAGATTTCTTTCTTCTTACTTCCCTGGACTGGAAAAAAAATAACTCATCGGAACTTCTAAATGACTTTCCCACCAAGTATTCAGTTGTGTGTGTGTGTGTGTGCGTGTGTGTGTGTCTTTCAATTGTTTTAGAGTTGTGTGTGTGTGCGTGTGTGTGTGTCTTTCAATTGTTTTAGAGTGTGTATGTTGACAGAGCTTGAGAAAATGTTGGCTTCATTGCATTGTCTTGACTCTAACCTTCCAGGTCAACTAATTTTTGCTATTATGCATAATTCTTCTATTTTTCAACTTTTTAATTTTGTTTTGATATTTTTGCCTGATGAGGTCATTACCTTCTATTTGGTTCATTTTATTTTACAAAAGTTTGTTGCTTGATTAAAGTTTTTCTTCTCTTGTTCCAAGATGTCCTTTCTTTTTTGTGTCCTTCCAAACCTCTCCTATCTTTAATACTTTTTCTTCTAGCATTCTTATTTCATTTCTAAAGTAAATGCAAAACTCTCTCTTTTTTAAAAACTCTTAATTTGTCTATTTTATGAAATATACTTGTACTGTGTCCAAGTTATCTTTTTATTGCAGAGACCAGTTTTGTGCACTTCTGGAGGGAACTTCTGGGTTGGTCCTACTGCTGGCATATGGGTGTGTGCATATGCATGTGTTTGATTTGTAGTGTTCTGTTTTTCCAAGATTTCAGGAATAGCTCAGGATAGTGACCTATAAGATTTCAATATTTTGAAATTCATCTGATCATCAGCAAAGTATAATTTTAGATTTTCTGGTCTGAAATATACATGCTGCTGAGTTGGGTTTGGTTCTGAGTATCAGGTTGATGGGATTGCCCTGGTTGAAGTTCCAGTAGACTACCTATGGACTCAACTACTGGCCATCTGGAAAATGTTGCTGCTTTAGAATGAAAAAAAACCAAACAAACAACAAACTACATTCTCATTTCTGGTCTGGGATTATTCCACTGCAGGTTTCAGGCTGGGCTGGAAGCTAGAACTAAGATCACACTACTTCTCCTGGATAAAGGACCACATAACTTCTGCTTGCTTTGTTACTTGTTCCTTGCTCTGAACATGGCCTAAGGTTTGTGACCATACTTCAGACTAGAATGTTACTGATAGGTTCAGGCCCCATGCTCAGTTATCCTTACATTAGTGATCCAGAACCATGCAATAAGCAACAGATGACCAAGTTTTCATTTTTTCTTGCCCCCTGTTTAAAGTTGAGCACCTCTTTGTTAGATTTGTAATCTCTTCCTTTGCCGGTAAACAGGATCTTCCTACATTGAATTTTTTTTTTTTCCCATAGAAGTTCCAAGAAAGAGTATGTCTACATTATCAGCAGAACTCTCTCTATTTCTACAAAAGTCAGCCTGGTCTAGAAAAAAAAAACCTTGTCTTTTTGTTTGCTTGTTTGTTTTTCCTTGGATTTTTGTATTATGACTAGTCTGAAGAGTTTTCTAGATGTTTGGAAACACTGTAGGAGATGGGGAGCTGATCTGTACTTCTTTCTACTCTCTCTGCCATCTTGGTTTTGACTTCTATATCTTTGTCATCACTCACAAATAATATACTTCCATGACTTTCCAAAGTCTGAAATTGCTCTATTTTTCATATAATTTTGCTGTTCTTTTTTTTCCTCTCTGCCTTACAATTCCTAACCCTGTTCTTCATTCTCAATATGATTTCCAATCCTTCTTCCCTTCAGTTCTTTCTTAGGCTATAACTCTATACAAGCTATACTTTCCTCTGTTTACAATTTGCAGTGTTATAGTATACCAGGACATTTCCCTTTTTATACCAATTCAGCTCTATGTTATCCTCTTCCCTCTCATCAACTATGACTTCACACTTACTCTGGAAGATGTTAGGGGAAATTAATGGACCATACTGTCTGGGTCCACTACCAATTTATCTTACATAATGTCTACTGTGCCCTAGTTACAGTAAGGAAATATTTTAACACCTTCCTAATTCATGCACTCTCCCACTCACTACAGTAATTTTTTTTTCAAATATTTTAATCATTCTGCAAACCTCAGTTCCTCTCTCAAACCAACCACCTTCTCAGTTGCATATCTTGGTTCATATTTTACTGAAAGCAATTTTCTCTGAGTCCCATCTTCTCATTTTCTTCTGATCCATAAAATGACTTCAGCCATTATTTTGTACTTCCTTTCTGTCTCATGAAAATATGACATTTCTTTTTGCCAAAGCAAATCCCTCTGCATGGACAAATGATCCCTTTCTATCCCATGTTGTCTGGTAGATTGTCCCTTGTATTATCCCCACTGTACTAATCTTCAATCTTTCCCTAGGTACTGGTCACTTCCCTGCTGCCCCAATCCTCCAATAAGAACCTCACCTTTTTCCACCTATACTTATGTGTTATGAGATACTTATATCTCTCACTTCCCTTTCAACTCAAAAATTCATGAGAACATTCACTAAACTCGCTTGCTCCACTTCTCTCTCTGTCTCTGTCTCTCTCTGTCTCTGTCTCTGTCTCTCTCTCTCTCTCTTTATCTGTCTATGTTTGTTGGTCTCTCTCTCTCTCCAGTCTCTTTTTCTCAGTTTCTCTCCCTATATTTCTTCAGTCCACAGTTACAAAAGATCAGTCTCAATATTCATCCTTTCTGACCTCACTGCATCTGACATTACATATGTATGTATGTAAGTATATTCTCAGTTTCACTTTGTCAAGGTCACCCTTCTCTTTTTACTTCTCTCTTTTTACTATTAAGAGATACTCTGTTTCCCAGAGTTAAGGCCCAGGAATCAAGTTGTGCCCTGAACTTGGCATAACAATAATCCTTTGCATGTACCCTCTCTATGAATTTATCACAGCAAAATCCCAAAACTTTTTTCATACCAAAACCAGTTCTCTGAGTTTGGACAACCACATGAAATATTCATGTTCCAGTCATGCTGTCCTTCTTTGAATTAATCTTATCTCATTGTTGCTGTTCTCCCTGCATTGTGAGAGCAACAGTTCACTGTATAGCCATTGATATAAGTATTGATACTTGCCTACACTAAAGTGGGTCTCTTACTAGAGGGAGGCTCAGCAGATGTGTCTAGTTTTCCTCCTCCAATGGAATAAAGAAAGCTTTATGTTTATGACCACTGTTATGTCTTTGACTTTATTTATGTGTTTGTTTGCTTAATTGTTTTTTTCAGAGTTAAATGATTGTGATAACTTGTATGAACTCTTTGGTATTTTTTTTTTGAGTTAACAGCAGTTGCAAAACAAAAATAGAAATAGTATGCATAAATGGAGAAATATGACCCACAATGCTGACAGACTGTTCTTTTTAGCTGGAGATTTGCAGTCAGAGCAAAAGAAGGAGGGGAAGTGAAACACATCATCTTTGGAGGAATTTTCCTAAGTATTTTGCAATGCTCCTGAATCTTCCACAGCAAGTCTCTAGAGAGCCAGAATCCAAACAATTCCAAGCTCCCACCTTTCCATATCTATTCTAATATACAGTTTCTGTTCACAAACTCTATTTTTCAGACAAATTAGCCTACAAGCTGTTTTCCAAACTAAATCTACCATTTCCCACATTTATATCACGGCAAATGCATTAAGACTGACTTTGAATAATACACTTTTGACCACCAGTTTCGTGGCTCAGTTGTGACTTTGTACACCAAGACTTTCCTAAATCCTCTAGATAATAAGGCTTACTGTCTCCAGAAATTATCTAGTTTTTGCTAATCCATAAATATGTTGTCCTGTTAATAAAATGTAAGGCCCTTGAGGGAAGTTGCAAATTTTGTTTTGTTATAGCCAGCACCTAGCAAGAGTTGTTCTTTTGCTCAAAGAGTACCAAAATAAGATCACTATGTTGGTGTCAAGGTACAGTACATCCTACTATGGCTGATCAAACCAAAATGAGCTCATAAAGTTCTAGCGTAGGTTCAGTACAAATAGTACTCTATATGAACATTTGGAGTGAAGATGTCTTTAATTTGTTCATCAGACATTTCTTTTGTTCAATCTAATTTAGTACCTCCAAAAGGGGATTCTTGTTGATATTTGTTAAATTGAAATGCTACTTAATTTTAGAGTGAGAGGACCTTGGGCAAAATCCTGATTCTGTTACTTTTGTGACTTTGAGTAAGCAACTCAACTTCTCTGGGATTGTTTACTCAACTATAACGTGAAGAGGCTCCTTTAGATGACTATTGTGTTCCCTGTCAACTCTAAATTTATTATTACAAGCATAATAAGAGTGATTGGCAATGAGTCTAGATCAGGTAAATTGTATATATGGAGTAGTCAGCTCTTATCTGGGGTACTTGAAATTAATAGGGAAGTTTGGCATAATCAGAGCTAGTACATCAATGACCACAACAAAGAGCTTCCTCTTGCAGGATTAGAGAGTCACGCAAAGGTACTACAATGCCCTGTTGCACTTTAAGATCTGGAGTTCTCACTCAATTTCCCTGCACTGGATTTCTTCAGCTACCAATGTGGCTGGTGCAAATTCCTTTCTGCCTTTCTCTTAGGCCCTTTACCAAAAAAGAAATAGACAAATAAAACCCAAAAAACCTGGTAATTTATTCCATGGATTAACACTTCAAGTTAGGTGAAATTGATATAGAGTATAGATATGTGTCTATGAATCATAACAAAATTACTAATGAAAGAAATGGTATTTATGATGCTACACAATAGAGATAATGTAACTGAATATACAAGATGCAATGGTGGAAGGTTTCATTGCAAAGGCAAACTTAAGACAGTTTTGAAGTTGAAGGATAAAAAATATTTATGGCACCCTTTCTTAACTAATTATCAAGAAAAACTAAAAAATTTCTTCTATTACATGCTTTCATTAATTTATTTTCCATTTTTCTCAGCAGAATTTATGCTTGCTTTAATTTTAAATGAATTGTGTTTCTTATGCTCATGGTGAGAAATACTAGCATAAATATGCATGTAGTGTGTGTATGCACATTTGTGTATGATGTGTTTATTTATGTAAATGTTTATACATGGAAGTACATTTGATTTATGCATTGTACAATTTTAAATAAAGTCTCCCATCTTGACTTTAGCATTATTATCAGCTCCTCTTAATATTATTAATGAAAAACTAAATAATTAAGGTTAAATCTATCTCCCTATAAAGGAGTTAAAATGGATATAAATTAGAAAAATATAGAATTCATTCATATGCATATTGATCTATTTTTGGTATCTAACATTCCTTAAAAGCTTTAATGACACAGTAATATCAAGAACTTCAAAAGTTTACAGAAAAAGAACAACTCAGTTCCATGTACTAACATGCACTGGTGAATTAAAAAATGTTCCCTTCAATGAGGCAATGGAGGAAAGAATAACTTATTCATGTCAGACACATAATACCCAGAAAGCTCGATTCAGAAGTCATTTATCCGTTTATTCATCCAACTATTCTTACATTTATTCATTCAACAAGTATGTACTGAATGTGTACATAATATGCCAGACACTCTAATACATGCTAGAGATGTAAAAAAAAAAGTTCTCTCAGTCTCCTTGTCTCTCTGTCTCCCTCTCTCTCTTCACTCTTTCCCCTTTTTTCTTTCTCTGTATAAGAATATCTGCACAAACACGTGTGCATATATACTTGCATATTTATGCATAAATATTCATGCATATATGTTTATATACATATATTACATTTATACATTCATATATGCATACACATGTATACATATGTTATACATATGTGTATATATGAAGTGGCACAGCATATGATCTTTGAAGGTACCTTGGAAATTTAAAGTGTAGGTGAGGACAGTCTGCACAAAGGAAAGCTCATGAAAAGGCATAGATTTGGCAGTAGAATAGTCAGGTACAATTTATAGCAAGAAGGACACTGGTTGCAATGTAGTATGTAAAAAGGAGTAAGGTGAAATAAAGCTATAAATTTTCACAAGAGATAGATTGTGAAGGGTTTTAAGTTAGCTTTCTTTAGCCTATTTCAAATGGGTACAATAACATTTAAATTACCACTATCATTTCACAACGCACTCACACACACACGCACACACACACACACACACACACACACACCACATTTCAAACATCATATGATCAAAAAATGTGAGTTATTCTTATACATATGAAATTATGTTGTGTACTCTAAAATCAGTTCATAACATGGCCAGTTCAGTATTTGCTGGTTTATTTGTTTTCTCTTAATGTAAGTCAGATGCACAATTGATGGTTGTCTTTTCATTGAAAAATAATATCAAAAATCATTTGATCTCTATGTCAACTAATCTAACTAGCTAAAGTTCACCAGATAGGATACTAGGAATTAGATTAGGTAGACCTTTGCTCAGATATGTCCTCAGGGCATGGCACCATCTAGCTCAGTTTCCAACAATAACATAGGTGTAGCAATTATTTCTCAAGACTGTTGTGAGGCTAAAATGAAAAACAAAAGAAAAACCAAACCTAAAGCCATTTAAAAATGTTAAAGCACTAAATAGAAGCCATTATTATTATTATTATTCCAAAACTGTCAAATCAATTTGCTTGCTTTGATTAACCTGACACCTGCAGTCATCATTTTGTAACCCAAACAAAGCAAAATAATGATCAACAAAAAACTCAGTCCTAGAGGTCTGTAATAGTAATGTAATGTGATCCTTTTGTATTGGCAAAGCTAACAGGTATTTAGCACTTAGTAATTAATCAAGCCTCTATTAAATAAATAGAAGTTAAGAACTCCTGTTGCTGACCTAACAGGAAGGGCTTGAACTAGTAAATAGCTGACATAACAGGAAGGAGCTAATGATGTTTGTATATAAGGAGAATCCCCTGCTGGGTGAGACAGATCTTCTTGGAGCAAGCTTCATAGAGGCAGAAGCTGCTGCCCCCAAGGAAGCTGAAGAGGAAAGACCCCACTCAGGCAGGAGAGAAATATTTTTATTTTGGGAACCTGGGTGAATTGATTTTGATTCTGGGAAGCAGCTGGAGCTTCTGCTGAGGAGCTGCTGCATCTGAGGTCCAGCTGGAGATTCTGGGAGCTGCCGAAGACATCCAAGGGCCAGCTGCAGCTGCTGAAGACTGAGGAAGCATGACTGTGATGCTGGTACATTTTTGAACCTGTTTGTGGCTTTGTTAAGCCTTGTCTTCCCAGGCACAGGGATTGTGAAGGATTTGAAATGGACTGGACACTGTGAACTCCAATGTGGAGCAGGAACTGCATAGAGAGCTGGACAAGGACCTGAGCGCTATCTGCCTTTCAATCAAGGTGACAGTTTGGTGAATCCAGGTAGGAGCTGGGACCATGGAAGGGGATCCAGGAAATCTGAGAGACCACCCCAAGTCAAGCTGAAAAAAGAAAAGACTTTACTTGGATACTGTGTACTGATTGAGAAATTGCAATTTACTGGTGACCTAGGGGTGGAGAGCTTGTGTATTTTCTGATGACTGAATAGTAATTGATTTGTAACTTAGTGTACCTCATGAGTGGAGAACTTTGACTTTTGTACTATGTGGCCATTAAGGAGGCAAACCTCTTTAAGGATGATTGAATGATCGAGATGATTAAATGATTGAGTTACTAAATGATTGTTCTTTTTTCAAAACTTTGTGACCACTGTGGTGAAAACTATGTGGCCATTTTAGTGATAAGCTGTTGTGAATGTTGTGTTTTGCTTTTCTGTAATAACTTGTAACATTGTGAATGCTGTACCTTGATTTACTGTGAATGCTTTGCTCTGATTTGTTATTGAATAGAGCATTCACTATATTGCAAAATCATAATCTTAAAAGATGTTCACATTTGCATTCTTCTGGAAAGCTGCTTCTGCATGGCATTACAAGGTCTTAGATTTCAGTATATGCTGTTTCATCATATTTTGGCTTATCTACAATTAGACTTCCATTAGAGTACTGCTCAGACACAGAGCTAATTCATCCTTCAAAGGATATACTTCACCTGTATGAAATAGTTGGTCTTCTTCATAGCTCCTCAAACTTTTATTTTGCCACTTCAAAAACAATATTTATAATCTATACTGAATAGGAGTACTTGGACAATTTTCATTACCTTGATTTGCTCTATACATAGCATCAAATGAAAGATTAAGTCTCTGACCTAAGTATGACCTAAATTTGTAGTGACTTGACTATTAAAAATCCTTTATTTTTAATTGATTATTTATTTTTTCAGTCCTCAATCATTTTTTGAAGAAGTGATCTCTAGGTTAGTGGGGTATATAGGTGGCACAGTAGATAGATCACTAGGCTTGGAATCAGGAAGACTCACCTTCCTGAGTTCAAATATGAGTTCAAATCATACACTTAATATCCATGTGACTCTAGGAAAATCATTTAACCCTGTTTGTCTCAGTTTCCTCATCAGTAAAATAAGCTGGTGAAAGATGGCAAACAATTCCAGTATCTCTAAAAAGAATATTCCTAAGTAAGATCTTGAAGAATCAGACATGACTGAAATTACTTAGAAAAAAAAAAATTCCTAGGCTTATGCCTATTCTGATGAACAATGAATGTGCAAGAATGAATATTTTTTAAAGATCAAAAGCATATTTCCTACAAATAAACCTCATTATACCTCTCATGTCTATTTTTAAATGAGTAACTAATGCATGATGATTAAATTTTTTATTGTTAAAATAAAATAAGTGCTAATGGAAGAAAGATAATTATACTGTTTATCCCTTAGATCAAGGCAATGTTGTGAAACATGGTACAATGGAAAGAGATTAAGATTTGTTGTCAAAGAACTGGGGCTCAAATAATAGCTTAGTGGTTACTACCTTCATAAACCTGAGAAAGTGACTTAATCTTTTCGGGCACTAGCATTCTTTTCTTTATACTGAGGTGTTTGGGGGCAGAGTCAAGATGGTGACGTAGAAGCAGGAAAACTCCATGAGATCCCCCCATAACCACCTCAAATAACTATAAAATATGACTCTGGACAGATTTTAGATCTCTAGAACCCACAAAAGGTAAGAAAGGGAAAGCTCCCACTGAGGGCAGCCAGGCAGGTCAATGGGAACGGTTCATCACAGCATACTGGGAGCTGAGACCAGCCCAGCCTGAACCCTAGTGCCAGGGCAGCAAGGAAAATCCTTGGCTGGAGCTTTTGGGAGAGCAGATTACCAGCAGCTGTGATGGTTTCCAGAATAATCAACCGATAACAACCAGGGAAAAGTGAAAGGTCAGTGGAACTCAACTAAATTTGGGGCAGAGAAGCGGGTCCAGCCCTCCAGAGTAAGAAGCAGTGGTGGAAGCAGGAGCCCTGCAGCAACCTCCACATGGCTGATTCAGAGCTCCCAGTATGCAGATTGCAGGGGGGACAAGTGATTATTCAGAGGTTAAGTGGTCTTACCTTGCGCTGCCTGGATCTGGATTACGGTCTTGGGTGGTGGTCTTTAGGTGTGTGAGCAGTGAGCCAAAGCTCATGGGGGAAGCAGAGATGGCAGTCTCCTAATAGCTCCAGCACCTGTGAAAATGCCAACAATTAGGGACAAAGATCTCCCCACTGAAAGCAGAGTTATACTGAGCCCAAAAGTCAAGTAATTTAACAGCAACATTAGCAGGCAAAAGAAGCAAGGCAAGCTCAGCAATTCAACTTTGGATTTCTTTTTGGGGGACAAAAATGATCAAAGCATGGAACAGGTAGAAGACAACACAGGTGGAACTCCTGCACCAAAAGCTTCCAAGAAAAATTTAAGCTGGTTACAAGCCATAGAGGAGCTTAAGAAGGATTTTGAAAACCAAAGAAGAAAAGTAGAGGAAAAATGGAAAGAGAAATGAGAATGATGCAAGAAAATCATGAAAGAACAGGCAACAACCTGACTGAAGAAAATAACACCCTAAAAAGTAGACTAACTCAAAAGACAAAAGAGGTCCAACAAGCCAATGAGGAGAAGAATGCCTTAAATAATCAAATTTGCCAGACAGAAAAAGAATCTCAAAGATTCACTTAAGAGAATAATTACTTCAGAATTAGAGTTGTGCAAGTGGAAGCAAATGACTTTATGAGAAATCAAGATACTATTAAACAGATCCAAAGAAATGAAAAAATAGAAGGCAATGTGAAATATCTCATTGAAAAAAGCAACTGACCTGGAAAAGAGATCCAGGAGAGACAATTTAAAAATTATTGGACTACCTAAAAGCCATGATCAAAAAAAAAAGAACCTAGAAAGCATCCTTCAAGGAATTCTCCAGGAAAATTGCCCTGATATTTTAGTGCCAAAGGACAAAATAAAACTTGAAAGAATTCACCAATCACCTCTTGAAAAAGATCTCAAAAAGAAAACTCCTAGGAATGTTATAGCCAGTTTCTGGAGTTCCCAGATCAAGAAGAAAATATTACAAACTGCCAAGAAGAAACAATTTGAATACTCTGGAAACACAATCAGGATAATACAGGATCTAGCAGCTTCTACATTAAGAGACCAAAGGGCCTGGAATATGATATTCCAGAGATCAAGGAAACTAGGATTAAAACAAAGAATCACATACCCAGCAAAACTGAGTAAAATGTTTCAGGGGATAATAGGGTCATTCAATGAGGTGGAGGACATTCAAGCATTCTTGAGGAAAAAACCAAAACTGAGTAGAAAATTTGGCATTCAAACACAAGAAGCATGAGAAGGTAAACATGGAAAAGAAATTACAAGGAGCTTATCAAAGTTGAACTATTTACATGCCAACATGGAATAATGATAATTTTAACTTATGAAACTTTTCTCAGGATGAGGATAGGTGAAAGTAATACATGTGTGTAAGTAGATACATGCACATATGTCTATATAGGAGGGTATATATGCATATGAATATGTGAGTGTGTCTATATGTGTGCAGTTATACATAGACAGAGAGCACAGGATCAATTGAATAGGAAGGCATGATATTTAAAAGGAGAAATTGAGAGGTGAGAGAGGAATAGAATAAGAGGAGACAGGGAGAGACAGAATGGGGTTAATTATCTCATACAGAAAAAAGCAAGGGATAACTGTTACAATGGAGGGGAAGAATAGAAAGGCAAAAGGGAATGAGTCAACCTTACTCTCATTGAATTTGGCTTGGGGAAGAAATGACATACACTCTGAATTGGGTTTCTTGCCCTTTAGGAGATAGGGGGGAAGGGGATGAGAAAGGGGATGATGGAGAGGAGGGCAGGTGGGGGTGAGGGTTGTTAGAAGCACACATTTCTGTAAAGGTAGAGGGACAATGTAGAGAATGAAACGAATGGAGGTTGGGATAGGAGGGAAGGAGATATAGTCAATCTTTCACAATATGTCCATTGTGCAGATGTTCTGGATAACTACACATGTGTGGCCTGTATTGAATTGCTTGTCTTTCCAGTGAGGGTGGGTGATGAGGGAGGAAGGGATAGAATTTGGAATTTAAAGTTCTATAATCAAATTATATATATATATATATATATATATATGTATATGTATACGTATATGTATATATACACACATATATGTATATGTACATATATACACATATATAATAATAATTATTATTATAATTAGTTATTATTTACATGCACCTGGGAAATGGGATATGCAGGCACTGGTTTAGGGAGATCCATCTTGCACTACTGGAAAGCTGGAGGGGTGATGGGGGAGGATATAGCAGAGAGTAGACTAGGGGAGGGATAGTGGGATAGCTGTTCTGGGATGGTGGGTAGGGGAAGGACTGGGAGAAAATTTGTAGCTCAAAGTCTCATGGAAATGAATGATGTAAACTAAAAGTAAACAAAAATTAATTAAAAAAAAAACAAAGAAAGCCATATCACCTCCACTCCTGGAAATTGAGTGGTTAAGCCATTTCTTGCTGCTTTCTCTGATTTTCCTACCACTTCTACACATATACTGATAAGGCAGTCCTCTTTCCTGTCATCTTCTCTGAGAAGTTGATGAACACATCCTCTTTAGAGGTGTCATTATCACTTTCACTTAATGGAAACAAGGGAAGTGGGCTGCCTGATTTCCTCCCTTGGGTAGAAGTGAATGCTTCAGAGGTATTAAAATCAAATAAAAATAAAATAAAATAAAATAAAATAAAATAAAATAAAGTAAAATAAAATAAAATGAGGTGTTTTAGCTAGATGAAAAAATATTTCTTCCAGTTCTAAATATATGACAGAGAAATGGAAGATAGTACTTTTTAAATCATAATACTGACAAACAATGAGAAGATACTTTAGTACATATGGAGATCTTCAGATTAATCTTATGTTTTTTCTTGTGACTAAGAAAACCACAAGGGAGGATGATGAAACAGAATTAAAGAAAAAAAAGATAGAGAAACTGAAAATCAGTTTAAATCTGTTGCACAAATTAGATATTTCCTCAAAAAAAAAAGTAAAGGTAAGTTGTGATTTCCCTTATCTAGTAGACTTTCGTATGACCTCAAAACAGAAACTACATCTAACTCTCTACTTTCCTAATAGACAAACTTGACCCCTCTATTTGGAAAACAAAATATTTTTAAAAGGAAATTTCAGTAGGAACAGTGTTTTTAATCAGGAAGAGTCAGTGTAATCTAATGTTGATTTCTTTATTTTGAAAATAGAAAGTAACCTGAACTAGGCTGATCATTACCTAGTAGATGTTCTTAATGGGCAATGTTTAAAGAATAGTTAAAAAATTAATTAAAATTATTGTGTGGTTTATGAAAACAGATGTTTCTACAGTGCTGAAAGGTTATTTTAAAATGTTAAAACACATTTCTTAGTTCCTTTGCATAGGATTTTTTAAATAGACAATGGGAAGGGAAGCTTTACTTCTAGAAAAGCAGAACAAAAATAGGATTTGCATATGAAAAATTTACCCATCATTTCATAAAATTTGCTTTCCCCTCAAAAAAATTTATATAATAAATTCAATCTGTTAATTTCAAAATTGTTCCACTAGACTACTCTTTCTGAAATATTTGCTGAACTCCTTTCTCTGTGTATTTTTTTCATTTTTCCTCCTTTCTTCTCCTCTTTTTTCTATCACCAGTGCATCATCCTTCTTTCTACTCCCTACTTAAAAACAGAAAAAAAGTATCAAATAAACATAATAAAGTAAAACACTTTGATATGGTGTCGATGTCCAAGAATACATCTCCTTCCACATAATGATTCCATCACTTATCTCTCAGAAGACGAGCAACACATTTTATCTTATCTATCATAGGTCCTCTGAAAATGTGTTTGCTCAGTAATATGGTCACACTTTTCAAATCTTTTGATGTTGCTTTGCTATATGTTTTTGTTTTTGTTTTTACTTTGCTATCATTGTAAATATCTTCTCCTATTTTTTTCTATTCACTATGCAGCAGTAAATAACTCCCAAGATTCTTTGAAATAATCTCATGACATTTCTTGTACTATAATAATATTTCATTCTACTCATATATTACAATCTACTTAGCCTTTACCCAAATGAAAGACACCATGGTTTCAATTTTTCTTTTTTTTTTTCCTTTAATTTTTAGCTCTCTTTGAATCAGGAAGTTTGTTTTTCTTGCTACTATTCCTGTCAGGTATAATCTTTCCCTGTAATCTTCCTCCTCTCCTCTCTCATAATCCTGCTGAGGGCAATGTATTTTTAATTTTTAAAAATTTTATTTCTTCTTCATTATATATAAACAAAATGTTTTAACATTTTCTTTTAAAATTTTGGGATCCAAAGTCTCTCACTCTCTCTCTTTCTCACCCCTCTCCCCCTGAGAAGGCAAGCAATTTGATATAGATTACACATGTGCAGTCACAAAAAAACATTTCCATATTAAACATGTTGTAGAAGAAACCCATACAAATCTCAAGAAGAATTAATTTTATTTTCTTATTTTTAATTAACTTTTGTTAATTTTTAGTTTATATCATTCATTTCCATAAGATTTTGAGTTACAAATTTTCTCCCCATCTTTCCTCTACTCACCACCACAAAACAGCATTTCCAATGCATACCCTCTCTCCCAATCTGCTCTCTCCTTTATCCTCCCCCATCACCCCCCTGACTTTCTGTTAGGCCAAGATGGATTCCCCCTACCCAGTGACTGAATATCTTATTTCCCAATTGCAAGATAATAATAATATTAATAATAATAATATTTTATATTTTTAAACATTTGATTTTTAATCTTTAAATTCAAAATTCTCTCCCTTCCTCCCTCGTCACCCACCCCCACTGAGAAGACAAGCAATTAAATACAGGCTGTATATGTGTAGCTATGAAAAACATCTCAATATGGACATATTGTGAAAGACTGACTGTATTTCCCTCCATCCTATCCCCCCCCCTTGTTCTATTCTCTACTTTGTCCCTGTCCCTTTACAAAAGTGTGTGCTTCTAACTACCATCCTCCCTAACCTGTCCTCCCCTCCATCATTCCCCCTCTTATCCCCTTCCCCCCTACTCTCCTATAGGCCAAGATACATATTTCACAGTGTATGTCATTCCCTCCCTACCAAATTCGATGACAGTAAGGTTGACCCATTCCTTTTTGCCTTCCTGTTCTTCCCCTCCATTGTAAGTTACCCCTTCCTTCTTCTGTAAGAGATTATTAACTCCATTCTGTCTCTCCCTCTGTCCACTCATTCTATTCCTCTCTCAACTTTCAATTTTACCTTTTAAATATCATCCCTTCCTATTCAATTGATCCTGTGCTCTCTGTCTATGTATAACTGCACACATATAGACACACACTCACATATGTGTTCATGTGCATATATACCCTCCTATATAGACATATTTGTTATATATATATGTATATACATAAATACATGTATACATATATGTATATATTTCTGCTGTCATATGAAAATGCTCATTTTTGCATGTTTTATAAATACAGAATTTACTTAAAAAAAGGAAAGAAGTAAAATTGTATGTTTTTTCCTAGTGAAGCTTCCCTTCCCATTGCCTGTTAAAAAAATCCTAAGCAAATGAACAACTAAATATGTTTTAACTTTTTAAAATAACCTTTCAGCACTGTAGAAACATCTATTTTCATAAACCACACAATAATTTTAATTCATTTTTTAACTATTCATAAACATTGTTCCTTAAGGACATCTACTAGTAATGATCACTATGTACATTTATATTCCCTTGAAATTTGGCCTTTTAATGCATTCTTCTCCTCATTGGCTATTTGCGTCTCTTTTGCCCTTTGAATTATTCTATTTTTTAAGTTATATTTTCTTCAGTCAGGTTTTTGACTCTCCTTTCATGATTTTCTTGCATCATTCTCAGTTCTCTTCCCAATTTTCCCTTCACTTCTCTCATTTGATTTTCAAAACCTTTCTTGAACTCCTCCATGACCTTTAAGCAGTTCATATTTTTTATTGGAAGCTTTTGGTCCAGGAGTTCTGACTGTGTTGTCTTCCTCCCATTCCATGCTTTGATCCTTTTTGTCCCCAAAAAGTAATCTAAATTTGGATAGCTGTACTTGCTTTGCTCCCTTTGTTTGCTCATGTTGCCAGTCAATTACTTGATTTTTGAGCTCTTTGCCACAGAAGAACTCTGCTTCCAGAGAGGAGAGCTTTGTCCCAAATTGCTGGGGTTTTCACAGCTGCCAGAACTATTAGGAGGGTGCCATCTCTACAGCCCCCATCAGCTTTGGCTCACTGGTTTCACAACTCAGGACCACCACCCAAGACCATGATCCAGATGCAGGCATGTTAAGGCAAGAGTGCTTAGCCTCTGAATATTTGCTTCCCCCTGCTATGATCTGTAGGCCAGGAGCTCTGAAGCAGCCACATGGAGGCAGCTGCAGTCCTGCCACTTCCACTGCTTCTTGCTCTGGGGGCAGAGGGCTGGACTTGCTGCTCTATCCAAACCCCCAAATCCAGTCAAATTCCACTGACTTTTTACTTTGTCTTTGGCATTTATGGGTTGATAATTCTGGAAACCACCACAGGTGCTGTTGATCCACGAGAAAAATTAATTTTAAAAAGCATGTGTAATCTGCATTTAGATTCCCATCAGTTTTTTTCTCTAGAGGTCAACAGTCTTTTTCATCATAGTCCTTTTCAATTTCCTTGGATCTTTGTATTGCTGAAAATACCTGTCATTCACAGTCAGTCACCATACAATATAACTGTATCCATGTATAATATTCTCATGGTTCTGCTCATTTCACTATGCATCAGTTCATGGAAGGCTTACCATATTTTTCTGGCCATTATTTTTATAGCACAGAAATTCCATCACAATCATAAATCACAATTTGTTCAGTCATTCTAAATTGATGGGCAAACCTACTAATTCCATTTTTTTTTTGGTTTTTTGCCACCACAAAACAACTGCTTTTGTATATATAAGTCTTTTTCTTTTTTATCTTTTTGGCATAGAGCCCTACTACTGGTGTTGCTGCGTCAGAGGGTATGCTCAGTTTAAACCCTTTGGGCGTATTTCCAAATTGCTCTCCAGAATGGATAGATCAGTTCACAATTCCACCAACAGTGAACTAGTGTCCCAATTTTTCCACATCCCCTCCAACATTTGTCATTTTATTTTTCTGTCATATTAGTCAATCTGATATGTATAAGGTGGTATCTCAGAGTTGTTTTAATTTTCATTTGTCCAAATGTTAATGGTTTAGAAAATTTTATACGACTATAAGTAGTTTTGATCTTTTTTCTTCTTAAAATGCCCATTCATACCCTTTGACCATTTATCATTTGGAGAATGACTCATATTCTTATAAATTTGATGCAATTCTCCAGTACTCTACATATTTGAGAGATGAGCTCTTTGTCAGAAATATTTGTTGGAAATCCCCCCCCCCCCAATTTTCTGTTTCCCTTCTAATCCAGGCTGCATTTGTTTTGTTTGTGCAAAGTATTTTTAATTTGGTATAATAAAAATTATCCATTTTACATCCCATTAAGTTGTCTTTCTCTTGTTTGATAATAAATTCTTCCCATATCTCTTAATCAGACAGGTAAAGTATTCCATTCTCTGCTAATCTGCTTGTATGTGACCATTTATGTCCACATTATGTGACCAGTTTGACCTTATCTCAGTATATGGTGTGAGTTGTTGGTCTATATCTAATTTCCACCAAACTACTTTCCCGTTTTCCCAGAAACTTTTGGCAAATACTTGTCTCCAAATAATGGATCTTTAGTTTGTGAAACCCTAGATAACTATGGTCATTTACTATATGTGTCATGTACCTAATCAATTCCACTGATCCATCACTCTATTCCTTAGCCAGTACCAGATTATTTTTATGATTGTCGTTTCATAAAATAGCTTATGATCTGGCATGTCTAGGCCACCTTTCTTCACATTTTTCCATCAATTTCCTTGATATTCTTCTTCCAAATAAATTTTGATATTTTTTTCTTGCTCTGTATTATTTTTCAGGTAATTTGATTGGGATGACACTGGATACATACATGAATTTATTTAAAACTGTCATTATATATATATATTCAAATCTCTACTTTCTGGTCCAGAGAAAAGGGAAGTTCTTCGGCTCTCAATTCTTCCCAATCCCTCCTTTGTCTTTGGATACTTCCCTTCTTACACAAACTGATTATGATAAAGGATAGTTCTATCCTCTTCCTCCTCATTTCTATACTAGTATATTCCTTTTACTCTCCCTCTTTTTTTTAACCTTGAAACATGGTGGACAGAATCAATATTCCCACAGACACTCTGCTTTCTCAGTTATCCCATTATTAATTCTTCAAGTCATTAATTTTGAAATGGCACTTATTTCTGCTCCCCCATAATAATATTAGTCTATCATCATAGAGCCACTTCCTGTTCTTCACATAATTTTTACTTTGTATATATCTCTTAAGTCTTTTGTTTGCATTCTAAAGTTCATACTGAAGTCTTGTTGATCATCAGAGATGATCTATTCCTTATTATTTTATTTTATTGAAGTTCTTATTCCATTAAAGTCCTCCCCCCATTATAGATATATACTCATATTAAGTTATTTTGGTGGTAAGACTATATATTTTGCCTTTTGTAATACTGAGTAAAAGTGGGGTCAAAACACCACACCTTTTTTTAGCATTGGTATCTAAATTACATGAGGAGACATTTATTTCAATAAATTAGTTATAGGCATTAAAACTCAGGGAATCATCTTTGACATCCAATAGATAAAGTGAAATGATGGCAAGGAAGTACTCTGTTCCCACAAACTGGAGGTTTTGTTAATTCATCTAAATTCTGTAAAAGAGGAGTGAAGTGACCTGAATGGGAGGAATGCATGAAAATGGAGGTTGCCTAGAAATCTGAAAAGGCTAAACAATTTGTGTTATATGAATATAATGGAATATTATTGTGCCATAAGAAATGATGAGGTGGACATCAGAGAAACCTAGAAAGACTTATATGAGCTGATGCTGAGTAAGTAGAGCAGAACCAGAACACTGTACACAGTAACAGCCACAGTGTTTGAAGACTGATTTTGATATTAACCCTTCTCAGCAATGCAAGGACCTAAAGCAATTCCAAAGTATACAAGATGGAAAATGCCAGCTGGCCACATCCAGAGAAAGAACTATGGAGTCAGAATGCAGAATGAAACATACTATTTTCTTTTTTATTTTAATTTTTGTCTTTTTCATGTTTTTTCCCATTTGTTGTAATTCTTCTATGCAAAATGAGTAATGTGAAAATGTGCTTAATAAAAATGTATGTATAAGAGCTCATATCAGATTGCAAGCCATCTTGGGGATGCAGGGGAAAATTTTAAACTTATGGAAATGAATGTTGAAAATTAAAAGTAAATAATTTAATTTTAAAAATTAAAAATAAAAAGTAAGATTCAACATGGTGCAGTGTAAAGACTGCTAAATTTGGAGTCCTAGGTTTAAGTTCTTGGCTCTGCCAAGTGAGGTCCATTCACTTTACCTCTATGGGTCTCATTTTCCACATCTGTAAAATGGAGAGTTGAACAGAGCAGAAGTTCTTTTTCTTGGAGGGCAATCAGTGGTTAAGTGACTTGCCCAAAGTCACATGGCTAGTAAGTGAGTCAAGTGTCTGAGGCTGGATTTGAACTCAGGTCCTCCTGACTCCAGAGCCAGTGCTCTTTTCACTGCACCACCTAACCACCCCAAGAGCAGAACTTCTTAACCTGTTTTTGTATCATGTACCCCTTACACAATCTGATAAAGTCTATAAACTCCTCTACATTTATATGCATTGAATTCACCAAATCCACATTCATCAAAATTTGTGTGATGTGTGATATTAGAAACAATTTTTTACCTTTTAAACTTTTCATTTGAAGAACTATTTTCTCTCACTGACTTAATCTCAAATAGTCATATAACATTTTATAACTTCAGTCTTTTAAATGCACAAAATAAAATACTTAGGCTTATAAAAGAAGCCATTTACATTGAAATGGAATTATTAATACGCTTTCACAAAAATAAGTTTACTTACTTGTAATGCAAATCATGGCAGCACATCTGAGGATTGCTGCTGTGAATCGTTTTAAGGGTCTAATCACATAGTATAATGAATTCTATTCAGCAGTAAACTAAACATTGTTCAATAACAAAAAGCATAATGCTCATAGCAACATCTTTAAGCAAAATATATTATCTAATACATATATGTATGTATATGTATATGAATATATCATAAGACTCTATGTCATTTGGCATATTGCATATATCATTGCATTAAGTAACATTCCCCAAAATACTTGTTTACACAATCAGGGGGTCCCAGTCTAGGGCTTTCCCTAGCACAACACATTACGCAGCAAATATCATTGCAAACCCAGAATCAGGGGGTCCCAGTTTAGGGTCTTCCATAACATGACGCATTCTTAAGGGGTAGCAGAAGATAACACACTATCTACCCCTAGGTCACTGCAAAAACAATCTCCTTAATACCAAGTGTCCACGTCCTTTTTCATCTTGACTTGAAGTTGACTTCCAAGTCCCATGGCTCTTCCTCTGTGGGTTGAACGCTCCCAACTCTTGCCTGGATTTACAGGCTCTCCTCTCCTGTTCCTCAGCTCAGCTTATGGGGACAGCTCCACTCCAAGTTTTTTCTGTTCAACAGCAGGCTCCAGGGGCTGCTGCCAGCAGCTTCTGCCTCTTGGAAAACAAAGCTTAACAGGACAACACATAGTACCAACAACACCATCTCAATTCACCTCCAAAGTTGAGAGGCTCTTTATTAACAGCTCAGTTCACTTTAGTAGGTATTAGAAGGGACTTAGGCTAAGCCTCCTTACCATGAGCAGGTTTCTGCCTTACAGCTTTATTTGCTTTTGTAATTCAGATACTCCTTCATCAAGTCTCTGTCATCAAAGGTTTTCTCTTCATTCTTACAGGTCTTCTCTTTGCTCTCAGAGGTCTGCTCTCCCCAGCTCTTTTAGATGTCCTCTCCCCATCTCTTTTTAGGTTTTCTCTCCCCAGCTCTTTTAGGTTTCCTAAAAGAAACTCACAGCTCATTCTTCTCTTCTTTGTCTCTTCTCTTCATTATTTTCTTCTCAATTCTGGAAGCTCTCTCAATGCTTGCTTTCTCAATGTCTGCTCTCTCATACCACTGGCTCTCTTTATATACTGTTCTAGTCAGGATCTGATTGGCTAAAACTTAATAACCATGCCTGTTTGGCTAAAACTCAATGCACATACAAGTCTCTAATTGTCTAGAACTCAATCTAGGAAAAAAAAAAGCAATCCCACTTGGCTTCTTGTTACATTACAACGGATTAAGAAACTCGGAAGTGAATCATCTCTAAGTCCTCTCTTTTCCTGTTCTAACTGCTATGATCATCTGACCAATGCCATTTTGCAATGATATCATTAACACATTATAATTAACTCCATTTTGAATTTATAAAACTCTGCAGGATCCTTGTTTGTCTGGTTACCCATTTAAACATTATTCCTAAAGAATTGTCTTTTTAATTTAAAAAAAAAAATCTGATAAGAAATCAAATTTCAGGGAGAAAGGAGGAAAAGCATCAGTTTTGCCCTTAGCCAAAACAAGTCCCTTCCCCCACAATTCTGACCAGAAATGGATGTTGCGTATTTTTGAAGATCTGGAAAATTTCCAGTTTTCCCCCTTGATGTCCTAAAAGTGTCCCCAGACCAAGTGGAAGAAGTTTTCATCAGAAGGTTGGAAGAAACTGGACTAATGATTCCATAAGGAGTCAACAAACATACTTTGACATGCCTTTGCGGAACTTTCTGTGTAACCCACAGAGTGATGAGATATAGCTCCAGTCCTCAGGAGGAGTGAGTCACCCCTTTGCCAAATGTGTACTCTACTACTGATCCCACTTTCTTTTTTATTCTATATATACTTTTGGTAGAGTGTAGCACTGGCATTTGAAGGAATGCCATATGCAAACTATTTTAAATTTTCTACTTTAGTAAATGCACTTTCTTAAAATGTAGTTATATCTGGCTGACTAAATAATTCTCAACTGATAATCTTTGTGGAGGTGGAGTATATAGGTTGAGACTGGAGCCAATGATCATGGAAAACCACTCCCTGAGATTTTTCCCTGAATCCTCTTGATGGAGACGTTGCCACGCTCTGATTCATCAATTTAAGTGGGTGTTGGGATGAAGATGCCTCAGAACTTATGTGTTTTACTATTATCTTCAAAAATATCTCATGTCAAGTGGAAGCTGCCAGATCTTGTATTATATTGAATGTGGTTCCTTGATATTTGAACTGTACTGTATTTTTTCTCTAATATGAAACATCTGGATTTTAACTATAACATTTCTGGGAATCCCTCTTTTGTGCTTTATTTTATGAGGTAACTGAAACATTATTTCTGTTCTCATTTTGCTCTCTGATTCTAGTAGAGATGAATAATTTTCATTTGTAAATTGTTAAAATTTACTGTCCAGATCTTTTTTTTTAATATAATGATTTTTAGGGTATATATAAATAAGTGAATTATCTTTCCTTGTTCTATTTTAGCTCAGTTGTTTTGGATAACAGAAGCCTTATATTTTGTACTATTTACTTTTTTACTTTATTCTAATATTTCTTATTCTTGTAATCATTGATTTCTATTCAGTCATTTTAAATGTCAATGGAGTCTGTTACTGCAGTGAAAGGTTTATCACTTTCTGTTATAAAGTATGTATTTTATTATCTTTCTAATTCTTTCATTCAAAGCTTCTGTTTCCCTTTTTTTAATCTTGTGCTTTATTCCTTCTAGGTCAGTGATTCTCAACCTTCCTAATGCTGCAACCCTTTTAATACAGTTCTTCATGTTGTGGTGGCCTCCAGACATAAAATTATTTTCATTGCTACTTCATAACTCTAATTTTGCTACTGTTATGAATCATAATGTAAATATCTGATATGCAGGATGTATTTAAATTGAACATAACCCACACTTTGAGAACCGCTGTTCTAGGTGTTTATATAATACTTGTGGAAAATCCTTTGATTTTTTCTTTTAGCTTCGGCTTATAGATTTTATCAACTTATACTTCCTTTTTCTGTTGTGTTTATACAATACTTTGCTTCTTCTACTTCTCTTCTTCTACTTGCTTCTTTATCCAGCCTTATTTCCTGTTCGGGGGTTCATGCTAGTGTCTCTCTGCACTCTGTGGTACTTTTGGCTGCTGCTATTGAACTGTTTTGTTTTACCCTGGATCATTGGGGTTCTAGGGATGACCTACATGTCCTTTGATTAGGCCTTTCTGGATATTTTAGGTTCAGAGCTCAATATCTTCAAGGTCTTCTATGGTAATTCAGGGTAGAGAGAGAAGAATCTGATTCTAGGGTGTCCTTCACTGACACAGATCTGCCAAGGCTATTATTTGATGTTTCTGACCTTTGTTGTCATGTGTCCATTCCATGTTCCTAACTGCTGGTTTCTACTAACTTTGGGGTGTTGGCTTAAAGACCATTTGCTCTCTTTGACTACAAAGACTTTCAGGTTTTACATGTTTTTAGTCAGTCTCTGACAGAAGTTGGGAAGGAGGAGGATGCCTCAGAATAGCTACTCAATTTTTGCTGGCCACTTTTCCTGTTTTACATGGTGATCGTGTGTGTGTGTGTGTGTGTGTGTGTGTGTGTGTGTGTGTGTGTGTGTGTGTGTGTGTGTAGTTTTGAGATAAAGTTACTTGCTGTAGTTTCTGATTTATTGCTTATTCTTCATTATTAGATCTACTATGATTTTTTTTTTTGCGGGAATATCTCCAACCTGCTCTGCCTGAATCTTCCCAGAAGTCTTAAATTATATTTTTTGCACTAACTGAAAGTTATAAGGAATTCCATGTATTTGGTTTAGATGGCTATTTTTTATTTTTTTATTTTATTTTATTTTTGACAAGGATGTTTGATGGAGTGAATGTAGTAAGTAAGGAGCTATGATTTCATCAGTTTGACAACTGATATTCTAAAATTATAAAATATATATGATCAGCTATTGATTTGTACTTTAAAGGTTAAGATTATTATCTGTCACTCAGATACTAAATGACTTGCCCAGAGTCACACAACTTGTAAGTTTCTAGTTACATTAAGAACTAATCCTGACTCTAGCTCCTACATACTAGCCACTATTCCTTCTAATTGTGCACATGCTCTTTTGACTAAACTATACTTAACAGAGTTTAATATATTAAAAAGAGTACTGTCTGTGGAGTCAGAGTTCCTGGGTTCAAATATAAACTCTCATAATTATTTCTTCTGTGACCTCACACAAGTCACTCAACTTACCCTGGGTGAAAAAAAAAAAAAGCTCACTCAGTTTTCTCACCTACATATTAAGGGGCCTAGAATAAAGGTAAGTCATTCAAGACTCCTTGCATGTCTATAGCTGTGATCCTATAAGCTCAAGCATATTAATGTAATTTATTTACACATCTTTTACATGTCACAAGGAATTTCTTTTCCCAGGGTTGAGGAAGAGGATGAATCACCATTGTTTAGGAGTTTATATTAGATAAAATAGGGATGAAGAAATAGGTGTTTGTAAGAAACAATCATGGGTTATGTTTTGATTGAAGAGAAGTTGGCATCAGAACATAGTAGGAGAGCTGGGTAAAAGGAAGCAGAAAATAGGGGAAAATATGAAATTTACATAAAATATGATTTAAGGTTGTTCTGAGTTGCATTGAGCAATTATAATCATAGATTTAGAAGAAGAAAGACCTTTAGAGCTTATTTAGTAAAACATCTTTCCTTACATTTGAGGAAACTGAGGGTAATAGCACTTATGAGTCTTTCCTAGGATTATACATTAGTGCTAAAGTCAAATTTTGATTTCTCTGCCTCCAAATCCATTGCTCTTTTGGTTGGATCAAAGTCATGTAACCCTTGCCATGCAACTAAATGGTAATATCTTTGTAGCAATTTTGCTATACTAGTTTCAAAGGAATATTATATCTATAAAATGCCAAAGAAAAGCTACCAGGCAGAAAGTAGTAAATATAGTCAATTGATAGTGCTTTGTCTGAAAATGTATGTCACCCTCATCATTCAATTTGGTGCACTAATCAATAAATGTTTGTTGAGTGAATAACACTGTGTATTATAGAGGTTATTGAAAAAAAGCATAAAATGTGGTGTTGGCTCTCAATAAATTGACAGTGTGTTTATAATTTAGAGATAATATAGACACATGAGAAAACTAACAACAATTGGAGTATAGTCTATAACAAATGCCTAAAAAGATTACAAATATCTGTTCTAAGAACTCAGGGAGAGAGCATTTATTTGATCCGGTGTCCAAGGTCTCCAGGAAATTTCCACACACACAAACATAACTGCAATGGTAGCCAATGAACCTACACATCACCCTAACCCCAATCTGATTTTCAGGGAGGGTCTTGAGGAATGTTTGGCTCTAGCAAAAAAGAATTATTTTAAGATTAGCAGTTCTAGGTCTGTAGGAATTTGTTTCTTTAAAAACTTGTTGTTTGCAATTTCCTCTGACAACATAGTTCCTTAAACCTATTACTTCTATTTACATTGGACTACAACCTAGTCTGTACCTCCACTTGTTTCTCTGAGTCTGTTTTCTTGGCTTTGTTGATTTGCTATCTGGCTACTTTCTCTTACTAACCCGACCCCAGTTCTCCAAACTACCTGTATTATGTGGTTTTCAATTTACCATTCCTGTCTTTATGATTTCTGAACTACAGATGAACAGAGCGGCTTTCAGTCTATTCTGTCACATTTTGGTCATTTGGTCAGAGTGAAGTGGTTAACAGTTGAGTCAACCAGTATACAAAAGCATCTCCAGAAGCGAAGGTGACCAAGTGCTAAAATGTCTATTGTAACAGCCAAAGTACAAGCTGAGGGTCAGAAGTAGTCAAGTTCCAAAGCCACAGATGACAGCAAACAGCAGGAGTTGTTACACATACAGGAGCTGCAACAAGGGCAAGAAATCAAAATGAAATGAGAGGTCAAGAGCAAGATAAATTAGCAGCAAGACAAGAACAAAGCTTTCTCCAAATGACAGCTCTTGCCACACACAGCATGCTCTCTGACAGACCACTTCACTTACTAAGGATCTATGTGTGCTGTCTATACTCCCTTCAATCAGCAGCAGTGATGAAATATTTCTTCAGCATCCAAGGTCTTCAGTCTCTCACCCAGAAGCACATTCATTGCAGCAATGTTCCCTAGGTTCCTTCTGCCAGTGGCATTTGTCCTTATATGAGTGGGCAGTGGCTCTCAGTTTGACAGTTCTCATGAGACACTCTGCCACTTCCTCAAAACTCAAGCTGGAAACACAGAAGTAGAAAGTGAAAGTAGAAGAATGACCATTGGAAATGAATTCAGAAGGTGTCTTTTTTGATGTTAACTATGACATTTACTGTGTAAAAAGGACCTAGTCAAATGAAATCTTTCAGATTCAATTTCCTCATCTCCACAATGAGAATAATAATGCTTGTATTACTTACGTTTTATGGCTGCTCTGGATAAAGCTCTTGGAAGTTTTTTTTTTTTTGTAAGTTTTTAATGAATTTGCATTATTGTGTTTATATGGACAATACTGTTCATCAGTAGAATTCATAGTTTGAGTTCCATATCATGGTTTCTTAACCTTGTTTGTGTTATGGATCCCTTTGACAATCTCAGAATATTTTCAAATAGATAAAATAATATATACATAAAGCAAATCCATACCATTAAATATATACACATATTTTTGTTATTTTTCAGTTAGTTTTTGTTCATGTTCAACTCTTCATGACTCCAATTAGGTTTTCTTGAAAAAGATATTGATGTAGTTTGCCATTTCCTTTTCCAGTACACATAAATAAATACGTATAGGTTTTGCATTTTGTATATTCATATGCACAAAAATACACACATACATACATGCATTCATACAGACCTCTCATGCCATACACTGCATACTCCCTGATGGGATATTTCTCTGGCTAAGCATCTATGTGTGTTTTCTACACTGTCTTTAATATGCAGCAGAGATGAAATATTATAAACATACAGAAAGTTCCTGAACTTGAACCCCACCCCAGATTAATCAATCCTACTCTCTGCTGACACCAATGAAATATCTTTGTTTAAAAGACTGATTTTTTTGCATTTTGCCTAGGCTGGAAGTGTAGGGGCTACTCACAGACTTGATGTCACTACTAATCAGCTAGAGAGCTTTGACATGTTTTGCTAACCTTTCCTGACTTATCTCTCCTTATGCAACTTGAATAACTCATCATATTTATGCCAAACATAGAGGGTAAAAGAATTTTGCATAATCCTCTGCAGCCACAAATCCTGAATAGAGATCCCCACCACCCCATCCCAGAGACAGCCGTTCCAACTGCTGGGATTACAAGTAGAGGCCACTATGCCTGACCCTCTTAATAAGGACCTGAACCTTCTAGTTACAAGATTATTTTAGAAGTCCCCTCCCTTCCCCCACTAAAATGCTACCTGAGAAAATTGCAAGTTGCTTTTGTGACAAGGGGAACAAATAAAAAGGTTATAGGAATGTCTTTCTATTCTTGAGTATCAGGGAAAAGGAAATATTTATTAAAAGACTGAAAGTGTTTCAAAGGAAAAAAGAGAGAAAAGAGGAGAATACTAATTAGAATATATGAGAAGTTTGGGGAGATAGAAAAGTGTGACAATGAAGATGAGAAGAATGGAAAACATTTCTGAAAGTATACATTAAACCTATGACTCTTTCCATGGAGAGTGAAATGGAACCCTCTGGGGGAAAAAAAAAAGCTTTTTGTGCTCCATCAAAAGAGTATGAAGGTGAGTGGAGCCAAGATGGTGGAGTAGAAGCAGGAAAACTCTGTGGCTCCTGCCCATAACCACCTCAAATACCTATAAAATATGACTCTAAACAAATTTTAGAGCTAAAAAATCGACAAAGTAACAAAGAGAAACAAATCTCCCACTAAAGGCAGCTGGGTGGGCAGACAAGAAGGGTTCATCACAGTTTGCTGGGCGCCAACACCAGCCCCATGTGAGCCCGAGGTTTTAGCCCCAGGGTGGCCCCAACCAGCAGTTGCAGCAGACAGCTTAAGAGTTGATCACCAGGAGCAGTGGTGGTTTCCAGAATTATCAACCCATAAATGCCAAATAAAAAATGAGAGGTCAGTGGAGAACTCTGTTGGAAATTGGAGGGGGGAGAGACAGAGGAGCAGGTCTGGGCCCTGTCCCCAAGAGATAGAAGTGGTGGAGGTACGGCAGCTCTGCAGCTTCCTTTACATAGTTGCTTCAGAGATACTGGCCTTCAGATCAAAGGGGAACAAAGGGACTATTCTGAGGGATAATTGCTCTTTCTTTAACCTGCTTGGGTATGGATCTCTGTCTTGGGTGGAGGTCCTGGCATATGTGACCAGGTGCTAGAGCCTGTCCAGGCTTCAGAGTGGGCACACAACTAATAGCTCCAGAAGCTCAGAAAACCCCAGCAATTTGGGACAAACCTCTCCTCTCTGGATGCAGGGTTCTACTGTGGCAAAAAAAGTCAAAAGTCAAGTAATTGAGTGGCAACATGAGCAAGCAAAGGAAGCAAAGCAAGCACAGCAATCCAACTTTAGATTCCTTTTTGAGGACAAAAAGGATCAAAGCATGGAATGGGAGGAAGACAACACAGTCAGAACT
>CM053587.1:122497361-122514057 GCA_028646515.1 Pseudochirops corinnae
TGGGCAGCTGTTGAGCCCCCCGGCTGTGAAAAACCCAGATGTTGGTGCTTCCCCCTCTGGTAACTGAATAGGTAACTGATGTAATGGTCAGACGCTGGAAGCCATCTGCTGATCTGTTTTTCTGTTTGTTTATAACTTCTGTTTGTATTCTCTGAAGTTCAGGATGCTGACTTTTCCCGCTGAACTAGGTAAATGATATATTTGATTAAAGTAAGATTGTTAACCCATTTTGAGTTGCTTTCCTTTAGAAAAGCAGATCTAAGAACCTGTACTAGTAGCCGCCCTAGGTATGCTAGGGTGCTTGCTGTTACAGGAGGCAGAATGCGGAAGGATATAGGAGAGAGCAGATTAGGTTCGGGGATATACAGTGGGATCACTGTTTTGGGGTGGTGGGAGGGGGAAAGACAGGGAGAAAATTTGTAACTCAAAGTCTTGTGGAAATGAATGACGTAAACTAAAAATAAACATAAAGTTTAATTAACAAAAAAGAATGTGAAGGTACATCTCTGGTACCATAAAGAAAGCAATCTTCCAGTACTGGTCAAAAAAAAGAAATAAATATTTCTGATGAAAGACTGAAGCAGAGGTTGTTTAAAGTCCAGCTTCCTGTTCTCACTTCAATACAAATAGAACCATGTAAAAATGTATGAAAAAGCAACAACTAAAGAAGGAATAAGGAAAAATGTCCATGAGACAAAATGAAAGAAACAGTAATACTGAAGAAATCAGTAAGTAAATAAATATAGTATATGGGGGGGGGGGCAGAAGAGAGAGAGAGAATCAAGGATGAACAGAGGATAAGAGAAAAAATCTAAAAGCAATTAATTGCTCTCCTAGAATTACAGAGATCAGAATGGAATGGTCACAAAGATATAATATTGGTTGAGAGGCCAAATAAAAGAATTAAAATAAAGTGATAGAAGTAAAGTAGGGCACAATGAAAATTCTAATGGAAAATATATAGGTGTGAACAGGAACTAAAAGGTTTTAGCAAAGCAATACACACCTTGAAAAAAATAGAGGAGGTAAAACAAAAAAAAATTTAATTATGCAACATGAAATAGTAGGAAAAGGTTGTTTTTTTTAAAGTCATAATTAAAAAAAACATATGGGGGATAGCCATTGCTTATAGTTTGACCATGAAAGTAAAATAAAACTGATTAAACTATTTTAATTATTTTATTAATGTAATGCTTTATCTTTTGAACTAATTGGCTTCATAGAGCTGTAGTGAGAGAGCTAGCCAATGAACACCCAATATACCTTACCACTAGCAATCCATATAGAAGCTTGCTAAGCCTATTGCAGAGGCAATTGGTGGCAGAGCAAACAGAGTGATGAGATTGGAAAGTTCAGATCTGGCTTCAGATACTTACTAGTTGTATCAACCTCAGCACTTGAACTTAACCTTAGATTCCTCAACTTTAAAATTGGAATAACGATAGTACCTACTTTGCCACGATATGGGGACCAAATGAGAAGACAATTGAATAAATAAGCACATAGCACAGTGCCGGGCATATAATAGGCACTATATAGATGCTTATTCCCTTCCCTTCTAAAAATACATCAGAGAGGGGCTTTTTCTCTCCTCATTTCAGATCCTGAGTTCTAGCAATTTCGTGTTGGCTTCTTTTCTGATGATAGAAAACATTTTAATTGACTGTTGAACCAGTACTGAGTAGGTATAATGATTCAAGAGAACTAATTCTTTCTCTTTACTTATGACAGAAAGGGCAACCATTACCATATATCTCTGAAGTGGGTCAGGGAGCTGCCTCCACTTAGCTGCTTCAGAAATCCTGGCCTGCAGATCGAACGGGGAACAAGGGACCATTCTGAGGGGTAATTGCTCTTGCTTTAACCTGCTTGGGTGTACTTTGGTATATTTTGTCTTTTTATTTTTATGCTTTCATGGTATTCATTGATTGAGCATTGGAGATAGAATAGATGAGTTTATGTCCTTGTGAGCTTTGTAAAGTCAGAAAAACTATCAGATATCTGACAGAAGTAGTCAGTAGCAGACTTTTCTAGAAGTTTCCACACCTGATCATACTAAAGAGTGTAGAAGCAGAATGCAAAACAGCTGAACCACCTGCTTATTTTAGCCTAGCAATGAGTCAGCCAAATTGGAGCAAGGGAACAACTTTTCTAACAGCCATACCACATCTGGAAGTGTATTTGGTGGGGACACAGAGAAGGGAAAGAGATTCCCATGTCAAGAAAAAGTAATGTTTTTAAACACTCACGTAAAGTTTGAGTCCACTATGCCTACAGTTTGAGTGAGTGTATATGTGAAGAGGAGTGAGCTCTGTTTTTGTTTATCTGTTTGTTTGTTTAAGGGGAGCGGGGGAGATGTAGTGAAGGAGATATTACTCTATTTGATTATTAATATCTTTGTAAAATTATCTTGGAAAAAGCTAATTAGTATTTCCTGGCTAATTGATATTTGTAAGATTTTAAATATTTGCATGATACTGAGGGAGGCACAGTAGGTGAGGGCTTGTGAGTAAATTTGTATTAGATACTCCCAGCTCCTTAGAGTTACCCTTCAACCCTGAGGGAAGCAGTGTAGAGAGTCACCCCCTGGGCACTTTGTCTGCTATCTGAATGTCAGCTGGATTGTGAGTCAAAAGTCATTTTACTGTAGAAACAGTAACAAATTGCATCTTGAGAGAAATATTGTAAAAAACGTATGAATGGACAGGGCAAACTCTTACCACACTATAAAATGTCAAAAAAAAAATCCTACAAATGTAACTATTTAAACTAATTGGTACTTAAAAAATTAGAGAAGAAGATAAAAAAATAGACTAATTAAGCAAAATCCAGAAGCAATCGAAAATAATAACACAGCATTTTATAAACAGGAAGACAATTATTACACTGAATCCTACCTTGTTGAAAAAATATAGGAAAAATAATAAATATAATTTACAGAAATTAAGTGTAGACCACCATTTTAGAAATACAACACAACAATACTGCAAAATATGAAGTTTTTTTTAATTGAGTGGTTCTAGAATTATAATTCAACATTATAATAATTACAGATAAAGAAATTACCTCTACAATGCAGACTGGCAATTATTCTGAAATTCATAATCATAGAGTTTCATGGGGGCACTAAATGATGAAGTTACCCATGTTCATGTTGCCAGTACATGGCAAATATCAATATAATTAGTCTTTCTCATCTTTGTCATATATACATATGTGTGTATGTATCTATGCATGTATTTATATATATACATAATGTGCACTCTGTGTGTAAATGCATACTTTTACCCTGCCACCAACATTTTCTCTATATTAAACATCCCTATTTCAAATTCTTCCCTTTAAAATGGATGTATCAGGTGAGATGTCTGCAGTAAGTTTCAATGAGTTCCGCTTAACATTTTCATCTATGAATTAGATAGAACAAGTACTTATTTTTTTTTATGTCTAGTCTGCATAAAGAAGAGGAATTAAGAAGCCTTTTGATAAGGGTGAAAGAAAAGTGTATAAAACTGGCTGGAAATTTAACTAAACTTTACCATTAAGATCTCAGTAAATATTCCCATCACTTTCTGGCAAATAGCAGAAGAAATGTAAGCGGTGTCAAATTTTACATTCTTGTGGTCAAAGATCTCTGCAGATGACAACTGCAGCTATGAAATTAAAAGACACTTGCTTCTTGGAAGGAAAGCTATGGAAAATCTGAATGGCATACTAAAAATAAGAGACATCACCTTGCCAACAAGATTCTATATAATCAAAACTATGGTTTTTGGTTGTTTTTCAATTTTTTTCTTTTTCCAGTAGCAATTTATGTCTGTGAGAAGTGGACTACAGGGAAAACTGAGTGCTACAGAATCAGTGCTTTCTAATTGTGATACTGGAGAAGACTTTTGAGAATCCCTTAGATTACAAGGAGATCAAATCAATCAATAAAGAAATTAACTCAGGCTATTCACTGGAAGGTAAAATACTAAAGCTGAAGCTTAATTACTTTGAAATAATGACAAATTCTTTTAAATAGTGAGAAGATGCGAGTTATTGGAAAAGACTCTGATGTTGGGTAAGACTGAAGGCAAAAGTAAAAGGAGGGTACAGACAGTGAGATGATGGAATGTTATGGAAACAATGAACATGAGCTTGGACAGACTTTGAGAGATAGTGCAAGGTAGAACCGGGCCTGCCATGCTATGGTCGACGGGCTCATGAAGATTTAGACAGCACTGAAAGACTGAAGAACAACAAACCACAAAGAAAACATTCTAATAATATTTGATGTGGCAAAATATAAAGGGTTAACTAACACGTTAGAAAATACAGTAAGGAAACATAAAAGATCATGAAAGTATAGAAAGGTAGGTGATATCTAATATGTCAAAACTTTTGAGAGACAATTTAAAAATCATTCATTTGGGTCAAAATTCTACACTGCAAGACTTAATAAAAGAAGATATTGTTGGACATTGATTTATGAAAATAAAATTTCTAAGGAGAGTTAATCCAATGAACATTCAATGTGAATCAGCAATGTAGCATGGCAGGAAAAAAAATGTAAACTTAATCTACAGAAACAGAAGCATGTAGATTGAAGAAAATAATAATCTAGTTTTACTCTATCCTTGTAAGACCACTTCTAGAATAGTTTCCTCAAGAAGCTTACATTCTAGTGGTAGAGACAATAAATAGAATAGAGTATTTATTAAGAGAAAAATTTTGATCTTAGAAGTATCAGGGATCTTGAATGTGGCCACTGGATAGGCAACTGACATGACTTCTCCCAAAAGCAATGACAGTAGTATTTTAAATATTAGAGCAAGAAATAGAAGGGGTAAAGGAGCAGTATATGTGTGATGTTAAGAAGGAACAACTAGTTTGAAGAAATATGCTACTCTCACCAGTCAGAACATCAGGGCCTCCTACAGGCTTAGCTTCTCCAGCAGCTGCAGCAGCAGTAACAGTGTTAAAAAAAAAAAAAAAAGAATTTGTGAATCCCACAATGGGAGGGACTTGCCAAAGACAAGAACAGGAAGGACATAAGAAGTGGGTGGAACAGGAAGGAGCTAATGACCTTATAAAAGCAGAAGCACAAGCTGGAAGGGAGCACAACTGTGAAGGCAACACTTGTGGTGGTCTGCCCTCGGTTGGTCTGTTCTGTCTGTGTTGATTTGTGTTTGTAATACTTTGTACAGAAGCCCTGAGATTTTACTGGAAGCCCTGAAAGAGAATTTTCTTGTTGTCTGTTTATAGAAGTCCTGGAGGAGTGTTTCAGAGGTCCTGGGACCATACTGACAATTTGTATTGAGTTCTCAGCCTTTGCTTGTGGGTCTGTGTTGAGTTATCAGACCTTGTTTGTGGGTCTGTGTTGATTTCACAAGCAGATGGTGAACTGATGATGGTGCTGGAAATGTGTGAGAATGTTGTGTTGGGTCTGTTAAGCTTTGTCTTCCCAGAAACAGAAACTGTGAAGGACTTGAGGTGGACTGGACACTGTGAGCTTCAAAATGGAATGGGACCTAGGTGAGGAACTGGATGAAGAACTGGACAAGGAGTTTAGAGTTGCCTGCCTGTGAATCCAGGTGATATTTGGGTGAATTCAGACAAAAGCTGTGACTGGAAGAGAAACCATGGAATCTTGGAGCCAGCCTCAAGCCAAGATGAAAAGACCTCTCCTTGGGTACTTAGTGCTGATTAACAAGATCATGATTTACTGTGGCCTAGGGGTGGAAGAATGTTATACTTTGTACCTTGTACCCCTTAAGGATGACTGAGTTAAGGATGATTGGTAGCCAGTCTACAATCAAGAAAAAAGAAGACTTTCTGACTGAGGAGATTAAGACAACTTGACCTAAGGGTGGGAAAACTTTGACTTTTGTATTTTGTGTCCCTTAAGGAGGATTGCTCCTTAAGGACAATTGAGTTAAGGACTTACTGAATGATATATTTTGTTTAGAACTACGTGGCAACTTTAGTGATAAGTTATTAGGTTATGTCATTGTGAATGTTTTGCCTTAGTTTATTGCTGAAGAACTAGAGAGTTCACTATGCTATGTGATCAGAAATTTAAAGTTATTTTCAGCATCAGTCCTTTCGAGAACTGTTTGTGCTTTGCTTTACACAGCGTAGCATAGTAAGAAGAGGATTGGTGTGAAGCATGATGAGAGAGAAGACTGGCAACCTTCCAGTCTTCAAATGTATGTCACATGGACAAGGAAATACATTTATTTTTGTTAACCTGAAAAGTAGAACTAAAACAAGCCAAAGTAGAACAAAGAAAAAGCTATTGATACAAAATATGTATTGACTATTGATATTGTCTAAAAATGGAATACGTTCTCCCAGCTGATTGCGTGGTTGGTTGTCATTCTTGGTGCTTGAAGAGGACCAAAATGACATCACTACATTGTAGTCAAGGTATAGTATGTTTGCTTGTGGCTGAGCAGACTGATATGAGCTCAGAAGGCTCTACCACAGGTCAGGCACAAATAGTTCATATGAACATTTAGAGTAGAGATTTTTATCACTTTGTGCATCTAAGGTTTCTTTTAAGCTGCTACAGTTCTGCCTTGCTCAATAAACATAGCACCTTCTTAGATGAGGCATGCTATGCTAGCTGTTCCTGTGCCAGTGTCTCCCATTTCTCAAAATTGATTCCAAAATACTTCATAGAGATATTGATAGTGTCCTTGTATGGCTTTTTTCTGGACTCTGCTTTCCTTATGTGACTCCTTTATCAAATTATTTTCAGAAAAATATATGTTTGACATTTGAATAACTGCCAACCCACTGGAGTTGCACTCTCTTCAGTAGAGTTTGAATGCCTGGCAGTTCAAATCCAGAAAGAACCTCTGTGTACAATACCCTGTTTTGCCGGGTAATCTTCAGAAGCTTATTATCATAACTCAAACTGAAGTGATTCAGTTTCTTGGCATGACACTTGTATACTCTCCAAGTTTAATTGGGCACACAAAAAGGTTAATACAATGGCTCTCTAGACCTTCAGTTTAGTAGGCAGCCTGATACCTGTTTTTGTTTTTCTCCACACAGATTTTGGAGCCTACCAAACAATGAACTAGTTCTAACAATGCATGCATCAACCTCATTATCCGTCTGGAAATTTCTAGAAAGTATACTACTAAGGTAAGCAAATTTTTCCACAGCATTCATTTTTTTTTCTTACTATAACCATTCCTCACAAAGATCATTCCATGCCAGCTTGCAAAAAACTTCTGCTGTCTTGGTGTTAGTGGTCAAGCCAAAATTAGCACAAGTAGCAGAGATATACTGCATTTCAGTCTCCAAGTTTGCACTGAGTGCCCAATTATTTGCAAACAAAATTTAGTGTACCAATGCTCCCTCTACTTTAGCTTTTGCTGGTAGCCTTTTAAAGTGAAATGATTTATTGTCAGTAAGGAAACTGAACCTGATGCTGTTTTCATCCTTGTTTAAGGTATTTGACATTGCTAAAAAAAAAAATAAATAAATAAAGCAAAAAGCATGTGAGCAAGTACACAGTCCTGCTTCACTCCATTAGTTACTGGGAAAGCATGAAAGAATCATTAATTATCCAGAACCTGTGCAAGCATGCAATCATGGAACTGGAATACAATAATGTAATGGTAATGTAAACAGAAAGATCTCTCCCATCCATTAATAGGCCCATGTGACTTGCCTGAGTCACATGGAGGCCTAAATCCAGCATATAGTTTAAGTCACAAGAATCTGTGGTGGGAGGACCTTGCTAAAGAGGTGGAGCAGGATGGGGTGGAACCAGAAGGTTGGAGCAAAACTGATAAAAAGTTGGTTATAGCAGTCAGAGCTGGGAGTGAGAGCAATTAGACCTGAGGGAGAAAGAGGAAGAAAGAGAGATGTGAGTGTTCATTTGTCAAAAGACCCTAGCAGAGGGAAGGCTTTGGGATGGTGATGTCATAGTTATCACATATAGATTTCTTTGTTGCTGTGTTTGATTTGACTTTCTGGTGTTTGAATAAATGTTTTGCTTCTGCCTTCCACAGGGAGAGCCTGTTATATTTTATGATTCAGAATTACACCAGCATATTCATAGCCATTGCAGGGACTGTGAATAACACATTGGTGCTACATTTGGTGACAAGAATGAGTTCACTAAATATCAGACTTCTATTTGGAGGCAAAAGAGCTTAGAGAGAAAAATGGATATCCCACCAAGAGAGGATTTACCTTCTTCTTCCTTGGCAAGAGAATGGGCTAAAAGTACAGGACTCTGAGAAAACTGGGAACCCAGACTACAGAAAGGAGAATCTAGCAGGAAAGAACTGGCAAAGGTGTGTAGGAGAGTCTGGGCCTTGCTAACAAGTTATAACCATATGTGTAAAATCAGAGACAAACTGCTGAAAGAGAAAGTTCTGATAGAAAGAGAGTTGTCTGGTTTGCATGGCAATCTTCCTGTGCCAGTGTTCAGGATCTCCTTTAAAAGAGCAAGCTAGCGAGGTAGTAGAAGAGAGGGCTATTGTGGCTTTGGTTCAGAATAATAAGAAAAGAAATAACAAAAGGAAAGTGCATACAGCTCTGGCAAGACTAAGCCTCGTTGTCCCAATGATGACTGCCAGAAGGTTGTGTGGGAGGAAAATGAAACGAAGTTAGATGAGGAGGCTTTTACAAGTACAGATTTTACTCCATACTAAGAAGAAAGCAGGAGAATGAGGAGGGGCACTCTGTTTAGGGAAGAAATTGAGGATTTTACTCAGCAGGAGGACACTGATATATTAGGTCAACTCAACTAAAGGATGGGAAAATCATTAGTGTCTTTGATGGTGAGAATCAGTGATGAAGAGGTGGAAGGAGTATTGGTAGACAACATAGATTGCTTGAAATTTATAGATATTAGTCAGAATCCTTTTGTATAGCAAGATTTTAGGGATAACCACATACAAGAAAGTAACAATAAGACTAATCTGTTAGTTTTAGCTGTGGACAGATGCAACTGGCAGTATCCTACTGACTCCATGTGACCTAGTGGTGATAGACCCTGGTACCCATTTAGAGACTGTATGAGAAACATAAAGTAAGAGGAAAAGAAGGTTGCAATTATGAGGCCTAATGTAATGGTAATAAAAATGAGAAGAACTTTCCCATCCATTAATAGGCCCATGTGACCTGAGTCACATGGAAATCTAAGTCACATGACGGAGGCACATGAGTCTCTGGTGGGAGGAGCTTGCTGAATGGGTAGAACAGGAAGGAGTATAGCAGGAACAGTGGAGCAGAGCTGAGAGGAAGTTGGTCACAACAGTCAGAACAGGGGGTGAGAGCAGTTAGAGCTGAGGGAAAGAAAGGAAGCAAGAAGAGAGATATGAGTGTTTGTTTGTGGGAAGGACTTAGCAGGGGAAATACTTGGGGATGGCAGTGCCCCCTGCATGGTTATTGTGCATAGATTTCTTTGTTGTTATGAGATGGGATTTGTCTTTCTGGTGTTGGGATTTGGGTTTTTGGTGTTTGAATAAATATTTTGGTTCAGTCTTCCATGTGGACAGTCTGTTATTTTTTGTGATTCAGAACTACACCAGCATGTTCATAGCTGCCATAGGTGCTGTGAATATAGTGTTGGCTCTACAAATACTGATGAACTTTTCTGGGTAATCAGATTTTTTTTCATGATTTTCCATAAGCCCCCACAACTAAGAGTATCAAAGTCCTTGGTCAGAGTGATAAATACTGTGGATAGATCTTTGGTTCATTCTTAAGTCCTTTCAGAAGCCATATTGGCTCTCTGCTAGATGCCCGTCCGGATTAAGGATCAGATGATAATGAAGAATTCCAGCAAGAATCTTGCCATCAATGACTAAAAGAAAGACTCCCTGGGGGTGGAGCCAAGATAGGACATAGAAGAGCTTTAAAAAGATTTTGACCCTTTGACCCAGCAATACCACTTTTGGGGTTATATCCCAAAGAGCACATAGAAGTGGGAAAAGGACCCATATGTACAAGGATATTTATAGCAGCTCTCTTTGTGGTGGCAAAAAACTGGAAATATAAGGGTTCTCCATCAATTGTGGAATGGCTGAAAAAGTTGTGGTATATGAATGTAATGGAATACTATTGTGCTATAAGAAATGGGAAGGAGATGGACTTCATAATTACCTGGAGAGGCTTATACAAATCGATGCTGAGTGAGAAGAGCAGAACCAGGAAAAATTTGTACACAATGACAGACACATCATATGTGTGATGACCAGCCTTGATGAACTGGACTCTTCTCAGCAACACACAGCTATAAGAAAACTCTACAAGTCCCAGGATGGAAGGAGATATCTACATTCAGAGAAAGATCTAGAAAGACTAGAGTTTAAATGGAGACTGAAGCAATACATGCTATCATTCTTTTTCATGTTTGATTGTGTTTCTTTTTTCTCATCGTTCACTCATTGGTTACAATCCTTCTATCCAACCAGACTGTTGTACAATGTGAAAGTATTTGCAGATCCTATATGTGATTGCACACCACCATGGGAGGGGGAGGGGAAGGGAGGGAAGAAAATCTGAAACTCAAGTGATTGTGGAACTGAATCTTGTAAACTAAAAGTAAATAAACAAGTCATTGAAAAAAAAAAAGAAATAGAGACATTAAAAAAAAAGGATTTTGAAAACCAAATAAAAGAAGGAGCAGAAAAACTGGGAAGAGGAATGAGAGTGATGCAAGAAAATCATGAAAAATTAGTCAACAACTTGCTAAAGGAGACACAAAATTTTTTTTTGAGAAAATGACACTTTAAAAAAATAGACTAACCCAAATGGCAAAAGCAATTCAAAAACAACAACAACAACAACAACAAAACAATGAGGAGAAGAATGCTTTAAAAAGCAGAATTGAGCAAATGGAAAAGAAGGTTCAAAATCTAATTGAAGAAAATATTCCTTAAAAGTGAGAATGGTTATAAAAATATTCAAAGCAGGTTTTTTTGTGGTGGCCAAGTATTGGAAATCAAGGAGGTGCCCATCAATTTTGGAATGGTTAAGAAGTTATGGTAAATGAATGTAACGAAATACGATTTTACTATAAGAAATTATGAACAGGTACACTTCAGAGAAACCTGGAAAGACTTATATGAACTGATGCTGAGTGAGGGGAGGAGTACCAGGAGAACATTGTACACAGTAATCAAAATCATTCCTTGCACATTGACCATTACTTTCAGCAATGCAAAGACTTGAAACAATTCCAAAGGACACAGGATGAAAAATGCCAGGCATATCCAGAGAAATAGCTATGGAGCCGAAATGCAGAAGAAAGTAAGCTATTTTCATTTTTTGTTTTGTTTTGATTTGATTTGTTTTGTTTTATTTTTATTTTCTTTCTCATGGTTTTCCAATTCATTATAATTCATCTATGCAACATGACTAATGTGAAAATGTATTCAATGGGAATGTATGTATAGAACTCATATTAGATTGCAAGCTATTAGGGAGGGAGGGATGAGGAAGAGAAGAAAAAAACTTGAAACTTTTGGCAGTGAATGTTGGAAATTAAAAATAAATAATTTAATAAAAAATAGAATGGAGCAAATAGAAACGAATGACTTTACAAATCAAGAAATTGTAAATCAAGAATTATAAGAAGAAATTATATTATTATAAATTATATATATAATTATGTACATATTTATATGAAACATAAAATAAATATAAATAAATATATTTATAAATTATAAGTTAAAATATTATTATTATAAAAATGTAAATCATTAAATTATAAAACAGAACCAAAAGAATAAAAAAAGAACACAATGTGAAATGTCTCACTGGAAAAATCACTGACCTGGAAAATAGATCTAGGAAAGATAATTTTAAAATTACTGGACTACATGAAAGCCATGATCAAAAAGGAGCCTAGACATCATCTTTCAAGAAATTATCAAGGAAAATTAATCTGATATTCTAGAACAAGAGGGTAAAAAAAAAATTGAAAGAATCCACCAATCACCTCTTGAGAGAGATCCCAAAAGAAAAACTGTTAGGAATAACTTAGCTAAGTTCCAGAGTGCTCAGGTCAAAGAGAAAATATTGCAAGTAATCAGAAAGAAACCATTCAAATATTGTGGAAATACAATCAGGATGAGACAAGATCCAGGAGCTTCTACATTAGCAGATCAAAGAGTTTGGAATATGATATTCCAGAGGTTAGAGGAGCTTGGATTAAAACCAAGAATCATTTACCCAGCAAACCTGAGTATAATAGTTCAGGGGAAAAAAATGGATATTCAACAAAATAGAAGACTTTCAAGCATTCTTAATGAAAAGACCAGAGCTGAATAGAAAATGTGACTCTCAAATACAAGAATGAAGGGAAGCATGAAAAGGTTCACAGGAGAGAGAAATCATAAGGGACTTATTAAAGTGGAACTTTACATTTATGCATGGAAAGATATTTGTAACTCATGAAACCTGAGACATATATGTATGTGTGCATGCATGCATGTATATAGATATCAAGATATACACACATGCATGTTGTATTTTTGTATATATGTGTGTATGTATATATATATGCATACCTATATATATATACAAAGATAGATAGATAGATAGATAGATAGATAGATGGATGGATAGATAGATAGATAGAAGGCACAGGGTGAGTTTAATATGAAGTGATAATATCTAAAAATAAAATTAAGGGGTGAGAAAGGAATATATTGGGAGAAGGAGAAAGGGAGAGATAGAATGGGATAAATTATCTCACACAAAAGAGGCAAAAGCAAGCTATTACAGTGGAAGGGAAGAGCAGGGAGGTGAAAGGGAATGAGTCAACCTTACTCTCATTGGATTTGGCTTAAGGAGGGAATAACATACATACTCAGTTGGGTATCTTACCCTACAGGAAAGTAAGGTGGAAGGGGTTAATGGGGGTGGTGGGGTATGGGGGAAATAGAAGGGAGGGAAGATTAGGGGATGTGGGAGTCAGAGCCAAACATTTTTGAATGGTGACAGAGTCAAAGGAGAAAAGGAATAAGTGGGTGGGATAGCATGGAGGGAAATACAGTCTTTCACAATATGACTATTATGGAAGCGTTTTGCATAACTACACATGTGTAATCTATATTGAATTGCTTGCTTTCTCAATGAGCGTGGTTGGGGAGGGAAGAAAGGAGAGAGGTTGAAACTCAAAGTTTTAAAGATAAATGCAATTTTTTTTACATGCAACTGGGAAATAAGATACACATGTAATAGGGTATAAAAATCTATCTTGCCCTATAAAAAAATAAGGGAGAAAGGGATACGGGGTGGAAGGCATGATAGAATGGAGGAAAGACTGGGGGAAGGGGTAATCAGAATGCATGCCTTTTGGGGGTACAGGAAGGGAGAGATCATCTGGAACTCAAAATCTTCTGGAAATAAATGCTGAAAACTAAAATAAATTAATTAATTAAGAAAAAGAAAAACGCCTTTGTGATTGTCACAAAACAACCTATTTCCTTGAGGTGGACGATGGAGGCATCTTTGAAGTCCTGGAGGATAATATCCTCTTGCCATATAAACTTAAATATTTCAGACAGCTTTTTTAGGAGCAGTGGACCCCTTGCTTTGCAAATCCCAGCTTGAATAGAAACAGAACCAGGTGCTTTGCCACACAAGAGGAGCCTAATGGCATTTAAAACTCCTTTGGATGGAATTTCTTTTAGAGAGGGATTGCCTTCAACCTGAAGTCTATGGTCAGTGGCCTCAACATTGGTTGATGACAGTCTTTTGAGAATATTATGGAAGTATTTAGCCCATCTCAATAAGATCATGTCTTTATCATTAGCCAATGTGGCTCTATCAGCCCTGACTAGTTAAAAAGCATTGTAGGTTTTTGGGGATATAAAAAATCTTCAAGGTATCATAAAGGCACTTTGGGTTGTTACTATCAGTGTAAAACTAAATTTAATTTGTCTTCTTATTGAGCCAAGAGTGCTTCATTTCCCTAAATTTCATTTACACTTTAATTTTAATGAAGCTAAATACTGCCAGCTTGGAGACAGATATACTATCCTGCTGGTAAACCTTATGGAGCTCTTGGTTTTCATTTAGCACCTTCTGAATTTCCCTATCATTTTCATTAAACCAGTCTTTATGTTTTTGAATTTTCTGGACCTTATGAGTAAATGTATTGTGTATCAAATCACTGAAAGTTGCTGACTCATTTTCTGCTCCACTACTTTCAACTATGTATTGGTTCAGATTTCCATACAATTTACCATTGTTCACAAAGGGAGAGATCTTTTAATCTCTTGATATAAAGTCTTTGGTAGTCATCTTGCTTTGGGGCTGCTGTTTCCATTGAATGTAAAGCTTGATGAAAATAATCAGTCCAACATTCTGTGCCTTTGTCACTCTTATGTTCTGCCTATTTCTTCTTGTTAAAATGACACAGTCCAGTAAGTGCTACTGTTTGCTGTGAGGGTATATCCATAGAATTTTGTTTTATTTAAGCAAATGGAAGACAGATTTGGTGAGGAAAAGGTCATGAGATACACAAATCTTTAATAATAACTGAGCATTGCTGTTGTTTCTGACTCCATTCCTCACAAGGATTGCTTGCCATATCTAATGTTCTGCATCTGCTCTGGCATTAAAGTCATATAGAATTATAAGCTTGATCTCTTTCAGCACATTGATAATTAGGGTGTCCAGATCTCCATAAAATTTTTTTTTACTACCATAGCATTGACCATGGCAATAACAAAAGCATTGATCATGCTAGAGTGGCACTTTCCTACTATTGTTAATCACATCTTCATGATCCTGTTGTCCTCTCCTTTTTAGTCAAATTTTTTTACTAGATTAGTTTTGATTATGAAAACTATGTCAGCTTCATGATGCTCCCCATCACTGCAACCACTCTAGAAAAACATGTATCCAGCTCTAACTTCAGCAAACTCTCCTTCCTTTGCTAGCCTTGTTTCACTCTGGGCTGCTATTTACAACCATATTTTCTGAGTTCTCTCAAAATAAGATTTGTTCTTCTTTCAAGTCAACTGAATTTCTTGTTTCCATAAGTGTGTGCACAATCTATCACCAATGGTAAGTGGAATTATCTTCACAAAAGCCTTTGTACGTGTGTATGTGTGTGTGTGTGTGTGTGTGTGTGTGTGTTTTGACTGCATGGTAGGATTCCCACTTGCCACAGTAAGTAGGTCAGAATTAGGTGAGGTGAAACAAACAATTTTAAAGCATCTTTTCTAGCCCTTATCTTACCAGGATGTGAATTGTATGGTCCTAAAAAACCCTGGGATCTGCTGAATCCCACTGCTGCTTCAGGCCAGTGTGAAGAAGATCCTGTAGTCCAGAGCATCTGTATACAGGACTCTGACTATAGCTGCTACATCATTTTCCCATAGCACAAATGCTGTTTCATCACTTGTTCATCACCACTGGACCTAGAATTAGGTAAAAATGGTAAAATGGTATTGGTGATATCTTTTGGCTCATGTGTAAATTGGATTTGAGTGAGGCAAAGTTTTTTAAAGTTGTTGGCCTCCCTCTCTTTTCCAGGGTCATCAGAGTCCAGTGACAAGACAAAAGTCAAGATGATTGGCAATGACCTGGGATATAATGGATGACCTTGGCATCTTCAAAGTCTAACTCAGAGATTTAAACTTCTAGGAGCCAAGGTGGTGGAGAAAACAGTAAATCATTCTCACCCCTTCCCCCTTATGGACCTTGAAAAACCTAGAGAATGTTGCACAGGAAAAATCCAGCAACAATGGAGTCATCAGAAAGAAGGGGTATGGCAGGTTTTTAGTTCAGGAGGCTACATGTATTAATGGGAAAGGTCCCTCTTGCTGTAGCTGAAGGAGAACAGTACAGGACAGGAGGGATACCAATAATCCAGCAGTAAGCCCCAGTTCAGTGGACCAGTGGCAGATGAGGAACCCCAAGGTGGTGGAGCAGACAAGCCCCAAAACCAGGACCCCAGGCATGCCTTGACAAAGGCAGCATGATTGGCACACACCAGCGTGGATGTGTATCCACCAGCAGATGAAGCCATCCATGCTCCAGTGCAGCACCCAGGGAGGAGGAGATCTCCAGTGCCCAGAACATCCCTAGCCCATACCTCATGGAAAAAGCTTCAGTGCAACTCGGGGGAAATACAGAATGACCTCACTGGGTTTCAGAACATCAGCAACTCCAGTTCAACACCAGGTTAACAACAACATTATATAGATTCCACCTGCCAGAACCAGAGGCCACAGCACACAAAATCAGTAACCAGGCCCCTAGTCCCCAGCACAAAAAACATGAGACAGAATCCCCTGTGCCCCAGAAGCAGAAATCCACTTTAAAAATGAGGAAAAGAGAAATAACAATGAGCAAAAAGAATCCCAGGAAAGCAAAGACCACAGATTCTTATCATGGAGATCAGGAAAACCAAAATACAAATTCAAGAGAGGACAGCACTGACGCTATATCCACATGTGAAACCTCAAAAGGGAGTATGAACTGATCTCGATTCCAAAAAAAATAAATTCTTAGAAGAGCTCAGGAAGGATTTCTCTTTTTTAATTATTTTATTATTTTTTACACCCTCTTTCCCCCACCCACCGCCCCAAAACAGCCAACCCAGTGTGTCCCCCCTGCCCCAGTCTATTCTCCCCTATGTCACTTCTCGGTAGGGCAGGATAGATCTCCCAACCACAGTGCCTGTGTAACTCAAGTTCCAGTTGGGTGTAGTCAATAATAA
>CM053587.1:122514557-122545726 GCA_028646515.1 Pseudochirops corinnae
TTATTCTTACTCATGGTTCTTCAGACCATGAATTTTTTTTTTAATCTCTATGGGGCTCTCTTCCAGAAGGGAAAGCTCTGTCCCAAATCCCTGGTGTCCTCCCAGCTGCCGTAGACTTCCGGCTGACTGGATAATGAAGACTCCAAGACCGAGGCCCAAGACGACGATCCGGGTCCAGGCCACTCAACGCGAGAGCACTCATCTGAAAACAATCGCTCAATCCCCCTGCTTTTTGCAGGTCGAGGGCGGGAAGCTACAACGCAGAGGCTGGTGCAAAACCTCCACCTTTCGCTTTTCTGCTCTGCAGACCTTTCGGCCAGATGCTTATCTCCCCCTTTCACAATCCCCACTCACAGCTGTTGCTAATCACGCTCACATCAGTGGCTTTTCTGCACCCCCCGCCCATCCCCCCCCGGGGCACAGCCGCGGCTTCAGGCCAGGCTGGTTTCGGTTCACAGTGCTGATAATGTTCCTCGTAGCTGAGCTGACTTTAGTGGGAAGTATCCTTGTGTGTGTTTTGGGGTTCTAGGATTGGTCCAGAGTCCTATTCCATGAGTATTTTGGGGTGGCTATGTGAGAGCTGCGATATGTTACTGCTGCTACGCCGTCATCTTGTCTTCACCCCCCTCAGGAAGGATTTCAAAAGTCAAATTAGACAGGTAAAAAAAATGATCAATTCCTTTAAAAATAAAATTGACAAAATGGAAAAAAAAATCATTGAAGGGAACAACCCCTTAAAAGTAAAATTGGGCAAATGGAAAAGGAGGTACAAAAGCTAACTGAAGAAAACAATTTGTTAAAAATTAGAAATGAGCAAGTAGAAGCTAATGATTCTATGAGGCATCAACAATCAATCAAATAAAATCAAAAGAAGGAAAATAAATAGAAGAAAACATAAAATATCTCATTGGAAAAAGTGACCTAGAATCCAAGAGAGAAGTTAAGAATTATTGGTCTTAGGGAAGCAAAGTGATGCGGTTAATAAAGCATCAGCCTTGGAGTCAGGAGGACCTGAGTTCAAATTCGGCCTCAGACACCTAACACACTTACTGGCTGTGTGACCTTGGGTAAGTTACTTTACCCCAATTTCCTAGCGTTCTCCCCTACAAAAAGGCAAAAACAAGCAAAGAAACAACAAAAAAAACCCTACAAACAAACAAAAAATAAGTATTGGTCCACTGGAAAACAATGATCAAAAAATATTGCCTGGGTAGGTTATGTTCCAAGAAATAATCAAGGAAAACTGCCCTGTGATACTAGAGCCAGATGGTAAAATAGCCATCAAAAGAATCCACTAATTACCTGAAAGAGATACCAAATTGAAAACGCCAAGGTGTTGTGCAGCAAAATTCCAGAATTATAGGGTCAAGGAGAAAATACTACAAGCAGCAAGAAAGAAAGGATTCTAGTGTTGTAGAAATACAAGCAGGATAACATAGGACCTTCCAACTTCTACATTAAAGGACCAGAGGGATTGGAATATGATAGTCTGTAAGGCAGAGGAGCTTGGATGAGAACCAACAAATAACTACTCAGAAAAACTGAACAAAATCTTTTAGTCAAGGAGATGGATAGTCAATGAAATAAGGCTCTTCTAGACCTTTGTGATGAAAAGGCCAGAGCTCAGTGGAAAATCTGATCTTCAAATACAAGACTCAAGAGAGGTATAAAAGGTAAACAGGAAAAAAAATGTTATTCAATAAGGGAAAACTCTTTACATCCCTACAAGAGAAGATGGTACTTAATAAATCTTGAGAATAGTATTTTTATTAGGACATTTAAAAGGGATATACACAGACAGGAGGTGTGGGTATAAATTAAAAGATATGATGACAAAAAACCTAATTAAGGGGTGCAAAGGAATGGTAATGGGAGAAGAGAAAAGGAGGAGGTAGAAAAGGGTAAATTATGTCACATGAAGAGGAACAAAAACATTTAGTAGAGGGAGGGAGGGAGATGAACATTATCTGAGCTTTACTCTCATCAATTCATTCAAGGAATAACATACTCATTTATGTATAGGAACCTAACTTTCCCGATAGGCTGGAAGAGGTGAAAGGGGAAAGAAAAGGGAGGGGATGCTTAGCTGGGGGGGAAGAAGTAGTAAGGGAAAAGGGAAAGAAAAGGGAAGGGGGCTGATAGAAGGGAGGGAAGATTTAGGTAGGCAGTGGGCAAAAGCAAAACATTTTTGAGGAGGGAAAGGGAGAAGTGAAAAATAAAAGCAAAAACAGTGGCGAGAAAGGAAATATGATGGAGAAAAAGACAGTAATCATAACTCTGAATATTAATGGAATGAACTTTCCCAGAAAACAGAAGCAAATAGCAGAATGGATTAAAAACCATAATTGTACAATATGTTGTTTATAAGAAACACATTTGAAATTGGGGGATACACGCAGGGTAAAGGTAATAGGCTAGAGCAGAATATGTTATGCTTCAGTTGAAGTTAAAAAAAAAAAGCAGAGGCAGCAATCCTAATCCCAGACAAAGTAAAAGCAAAACTAGATCTAACCAAAAGGATAGATAATGAAACATTATCTGCCTAAGAGGCACCACAGACAATGAAGCAATATCACTACTAAACATATATGCACCAAGTGGTATAGCATCCATCGAAATTCTTAGAGGAGAGGTTAAGGGAGAGAAAGAAAGTGATAGTAAAACAATACTAGTGGGGGGCCTCAACTTTCCCCTCTCTGAACTTCATAAATCTAAACTCAAACAAGAAAGAAATTAAGGAGATGAATAAAATTTTAGAAAAGGTGGATATGGTAGACCTCTGGAGAAAACTGATTGGGGACAGAAGGGAATGTATCTTTTTCCTTGACAGTACAATGCACATAAACAAAAATTGACTTGCTACAAGGATATAAAGCAGAGTGAAGCAGAAGTTTCTTTTTTGTTTGTTTTTTTTGTTTTGTTTTACTTTTGCATGGTTTCTCTCATTCACTATAATTCTATACAACATGACTAATGTTAAAATACGAATGTTTAATAGGCATATCTATGTAGAGTCTATATCAGATTTCATGCTGTCTTGAGGAGCAAAGAGGAGAGGGAGGGAGAGAAAATTTTAACCTTATGGAAGTGAATGTTGAAAACTAAAAAATAAACTAAAAACAAAACAAAACAAACAAAAACTAAAATAAATAATCAAAGTCTAAACCAGCTTTAGTTGCTCCACAGCACCTGCTTCCACCTTTTTTTCTTATCTGCGCATTCCATTAGAAGAACTCTTCATGTGCTTGTGATGGATGCCTCCCTAACGCACCAAGGAGTTTGATGCCACTTGACTACCCTCAACCTAGTTTAGGCTATCTGCCAAAATGATTTACTGGGGTGAAGACAATACAGATGTTACAGTTTTTTAGAGTCGCAGGTGAGACTTGGTGGCAGATAGACACCAACAGTGGAAAGCAGCTTTGTTTTCAAAGGGTTCAGCTGAAGACCTATATGCTACCTTGGCAGGTATTGTTTCTCTATCACTAAATGCCCTGAAGAAAACAAAATGTATGATAATTTTGTGGTGGGCTTCTTTCAAAATATTCGTGTCCCATTATATGGTGAATTATATGATTTCTGAGGTTAGTTCCACCCTGTGGCCTCAATTTGTTGTGTGATTTAGACTTTTAGATATATAGTCATATCATGACCACTCCCCTACTTCTCCAGGAAGTAAGCAAAGTAAGTTCAAATCTCATCCTTGCCATATGAAAGAATATGTGACTAGTTTTTCCTATTCATATCAGTTCCTATAGTTGATGCAAAATGCAATGAATGATTATGGGATAATCTTATTATAAGGCCTGACAGAAAGTAAACAAACGAAAAAAAATGTTCCATCTACTGAAGCAAAGAGAAAGTTTGCAGACAATTCTTGTTTTTGCAAATGAGAATCATCCAAAAAAAAAAAAAGAACAACAACAACAACAAAAACTTAATGCTGACTAAAGTCTCAGGAGGGCTAAAGATAGGAATGATGATATAGTTTTCTTATGATATGACCTCTCCTTAACATTATCTCTCAATTTTTTTTCTTTCTTTCATACAAGAAAATTCCCATCTATAACTTGTGTGAAGAATGCTTTTCTGCTTTTCCAGTTTTTAATGTGGTGATTGCTTAAAAATCAAGGTATTATTTTTTCTTAACTTCCAGATCCATGCTTTATGATTTCTATTTGATTAAGAGAGCTGAGAGGCCTAGGAATGGAATGCCTCCCCTACCCTGAATCTCTTCTATAGCTATTAACATGAGGATGTAAAAAAATCTTAGCTAACATCTTTAGATCTCTCTGGGACCCAGGTATATGCTCATTTATCAATTTCCTATTAATAAAGGATTATATATTTAGAGCTTGAAGGGATATTTGAAATCATTCACTCTGGGTCCCTCATTTTGGAGATGAGATAATTAAGGTCAAGAGAAGTTAAATGTGACTAGAGTCACAGAAATAGCAAGTGTCTGAAATAAGAGAATTTGAAACAAGGAGTTACTGATTTGCAGTTCACAACAAGGGAGAACTCAGCTGGTTTCAGGAACAAACGACAAAGATAGGTGGATGAAATTAAAACTATATTGGTATAAAGGATGGTAGCTAATCAATACGTGCATGAATATTCCCAGGGATATCTGCCTTTAGGTTACCTGTCCATTTCCAGGTGAATAGCTTTGGGATGTTCCCTCAGAGACGTAAAAGGACCTTTGATAAAGGTGCAAGCAACTTTTCCCTGGGTTGCTACATATGATGACCAATTTAGCTTCTTTAGAAAGGAAAGCCAATATGCAATGCACAGACGACCCTACATGAAAAAAGCCTGATATAAACACAGATACATATGTGTGTATATGTATATATATATATATATGTATATCTGTAAATATATAGGTGTGTATATATTTACATGTATATATCTATGCACTTATCTATGTGTACTTCCATGTATATAAGCATATATGCATACATGCATGCATACACATATGTGTTGATGCATACAATACCTGAAAATACATGTGTGTGCTTATACACATACTTATATGCACATATTTGAGTCCTTTCAGTCATGTCCAACTATTTGTGACTCCATTTTAGGATTTATTTGAAAGAGATACTAGAGTGCTTAGCTATTTCCTTTTCTAGTACATTTTACAGATGAGAAATGGAGTTAAATAAGATTTAAGTTACTATAAAGCCAAGCACCAGCAGAGCAGCTCTCCAGAGGCATACTGTTGTGAATAGCTTTCAGGTTCTGATCACAAAGTATAGTGAAATCTCTATCTATTCAGCAGTAAACTAAAACAAAACATTCAGAGAAAGCAAAGTACAACATTCACAATGATATAATATAACAACTTATCACTAAAGTGGCCACATAGTTTTAAAGAAAATATATCATTCAATAAGTCCTTAACTCATTCATCCTTAAGAAACAGTCCTCCTTAAGGTACACAAGTACAAAGGTCTCCCACCTCTAGGTTACATTGCCTTAATCTCATCAGTCAGAAAGTGTTCTTTCTTCTTGATTGGACACTAGCTGCCAATCAAGCTTAGCTTAATCATCTAAAAGGAGCAAAAGTTACAAAGTACAAAATTCTCCCATCCTTAGGTCACAGTAAATCATGATCTTGTCAGTCATCACTAAGTTATTTTCATCTTGGCTTGAGGCTGGCTCCTAGATTCCATAGCTCCTCTTCCATGCTCCCAGCTTTTGCCTGAATTCAATAAACTGTCACCTGGATTCACAGGCAGAGAGCTTTCAGCTCCTCATCCAGTTCCTTGTCCAGTTCCTCATCCAGTTTCCACTCCATATTGAAGCTCACAGTGTCCAGTCCACCTCAAGTCCTTCAGAGTTTCTGTTTCTGGAAAGAAGAAGCTTAACAGAGCCAAAACAACATTCATATGCATAGCTGGCACCATCATCAATTCACTAAATGCCTGTGAAGTCAATACAGACACACAAATGAAGTCTGAGAACTCAACACAAATCATCAGTATAGTCCCAGCTCCTCTGAAACCCTGCTCCAGGAATTCTATAAACAGACAACAAGAAAATCCTATTTCAGGGCTTCCAGTAAGGTCCTGGGGCTTCTGTAAAAAATATCACAAACACAAATCAACACAGACAGAATAGTCAGAGTGCCAGACACCACAAGTTTTCTCCTTCCTGGCTTGTGCTCCTCCTTATATATGGTGGTTCTTCTTCCTGTTGCATGAGCAAGTTCCTCCCACCTTCAAATCACAAGGGGTTCAAACAAGGTGCTAAATACTTCAGTAGCTGAAACAAGGTGCTAAGTACTTCCTTGCTTGCCATTACAGGGACTGGCCTAGGTGCACAGAAATGGTAAGTGTCTGAGGATAGATTTGAAGTTCTGAAGATGAGTCTTCTTGACTTCAGGCCTGGCACTCAATCCACTTCACCACCTAGCTACCCTATACACACGCACACACACACACACACACACACATGCACCAGGAAAACATGTATATTCTCTAGCCAGCAATAGTGTTTCTTTTATCTTCTCAGAAGGATGATATAAATGCAGGAAAATTCTAAGGAACAAATGTATCCTTATACCTGTTACATGGAAGCTCATAATTACTACAAAACAGACTTTTTGAATTAATTCTAACAGTCATAGTTTGACTGATGCTACAACAGAGATGTTAAACACTTAATCTCTCTGGGTCTCTGTTTCCTCATCTGCCAGTGGAAGAAGTAGGACTAGATTTTGAGTGCCCTTTCATCTCTAACTCCATGATCTTGAAAATCTATCTTTTATATTTCCTTTCCATTTAGCATTTGCTTTACTGTAGGCTTAGTCATATTAGTAGACCAAGTCTTACTTCTATGATACTTTTTAATTTACATTAATCTTTTGGAATCACTTCTCTAAGGAACCAAATCATTAATTAATTTGACAAACTAACCCACACTAATAAGCTAGATCATATCACAGTTGGCTAGATTCTGAACTGGTTGAAATCCCAGATATGAAAAAAGGAAAAGTCATTCCCATTCACTGGAGAAGTTTCTAGAGAAGTCCTATAGGAATCTATTTTTTGCCCCTACTCTCTTTAACATAGAAATTATTTAGATGAAGATGTGCTTTTCAGATGTGCAAATGACACGAAGGTAAAACGAATAATTAAATACATTCCATGATAGAATTTCAATTGATTTTTGTAGCAAATAAATATTGGCCAAAATTATTAAGATGAATTTTATTAGGCATTAGAATAGAGACCCAATATGTTAAAAATGAATAAATTCTTGACAAGTATAATTGGACTGGATTACCATTGAGATTCCTTCCAATTGTGAGGTTCTTTATGTTTATGATTGCTCTCAGTTCATGAAGACCTGGGTAAGGTGGTATTGTAATTATTTTGAATTTCACATCCAAAATGATTTTATAACATGATGCCACAATGCAGTGAAGTAATGGGATCTTGGAGTATAGGAGTAAAGGCATGGTGTATAGAAAAGAAAATGATACATTTCCCTAGCTTTAAAGAAGATATTAAGCCCTATAGAGAAGTTAAGTAACTTATCCAAACACACACACACACACATACACACATACACACACACAGAGCAAGTTATAAACCCTCTGAATAAAAGTCTAGCACTTCCTAAACTATTGTGCTAAAGATTATGCCTATAAAAATCATTTCTAACCTACTAGAGATACCTAGTCTGGAGAAGGGAAAACTTAGAGGATCATGATAGATACATTAAAATATCTGAAAGATTATCATGTGAGAGAAGCATTGGATTAATTTTGTTTGGCCCAAGAGAGAAAGATTTAATAATAATTACTATATAAATAGAGAAAAATAGAATTAATTCACTTTGAAGGTGGTGAGAGTCTAATTACTGGAGGTGTCTCAACAGATGTTGAATGATCACATTGAGGATATTGTAGAGGCGATTGGGCTAGATGATTTTCTTAGATCTACTTTAACTCAGAGATTGTTATTCTATAATAAATATCAAATGTCATTTAGCAGATCTATATTCTTACCTTTGATTAATTTCCCAACCTTTCTAATCTAACCTGTTAATAATTTAAATTGTGGAATTTCAAGGCAAGTAGAATTGAGATGTGCTTACATGAATGATTAGTGGGAGAAACTGGGGTGGACGATCTATCAAATAACAGTTTGGCATGGCCACTCATACTGTCCTTTTATTAGATTCTTTTATGAGTAATAAATAAGCATTCTATAAAGTCCCCTATAGTTCTTTTGTAAGAAATATATTTAACACTGACTTCAAATAGCTGTTTGATTTATTGGATTAAATGGAGACATAAAAGAAAAGATTACTGAGCTATACAATTCTGACATTTTCACATGACTAAGGAAAGCTGGCCACAAATCTTGAAAGTGACTCACTATTATATAGTACCTTTTATATATCACCACAGTTTATCTTCACAAAAGTCCTAGTGGTTGTATAAATATAATTTTACTGAGAGTTGACCCATTCTATAGGTAAAGAAATTGAGGCCCGGAGGGGTGAAGGGACTTTCCCACAAGTCGCAATGCTAGAAAGTGATGGACAGCAGTTAATCCCAAGACCTCTGACTCCATAACCAGATCTCTCTCCAATATAGCAGGCCTAATAATAAGAAAAGAAGTTACATCTTTAGGTTATGAAAGAAAGATTCATGTATTTTGCTCCCTAGCACTGAAAACCCTGCGCAGACTTCTGTCTAGGTTACCTAATCTCCTTAAGCTAAAGAACTCCAAGAAATCACTAGACTTCTGTTTGCTTCAGTTTCTTCAACTGCAAAATGAGGATAATATTTAAACATATCTCCCAGGGTTGTTGAAAAGAACAAATGAGAAATTTATAGAGCATTTAGCACAGTGCCTGGAACATAGTAATTGCTTAATAAATGCTTGTTCTCTCCCCATGAACCTTCCTCCTTTACACAGTCACCCAGCCTCAGTGTCATAGTAAACTTGCCTTAAAGTCCTTTCCTTAACACCAATTATCAACATGATATTGAACAAGACACCAACTAACAGTGCCCCAGTCATCCATCTAAAGCTATAAGTAGAACAGATGCAAATCTATATTTTAGAAGGAGTTTTATTACAAGGAGTTCTTCCTACCCATCAGTGAAATCACATGTTAATTCAAGTAGAATGGAATAGGTCATAACTGATTTTACTATCAGTTATACATGCCTGAATTTAAGATGAGCCTATTGTAATTGGCAGCTCACATGTGTACATCCTCTAGAATGGGTGACTTCAGAAGCTTTCTCATCTATTCTATAATGAGTCTGGTTTTCAAAATAACAAATTTGTTGTTGTTTTGTACTTTTTTTGTAAATCTCAAAAATCTTAGAGATGTTTTCAATTTTAGGCTCAGACTTTAATACCTCTATGAAGTTAACAATAAAATGGAATGAATGTACCACCAATCCCATTATCTATTTTACAACATTGCATCAAAATATTCTAATAGATAAATTAGCAAACATAAGGAATACACACTCACCATGCCCATACATATTGTATATATGTGTGTTAGAGTATGTACATGTGTGTATACACACACATGCACACACATTAACTATATTAGTTAATTTCAGAAGAGAACTGAGATAAAACTCAAATGCTACAACATAAATATATATTTCTGTTCAGGAATCATTTGTTTAACCTTGAATTTTAACTCTGTCAATATGGTCAAAAATTGCAATTAGGAAAGACTTTATGGTTTAAAAGAAAAATCACTGAATTTTGAATCATAGAATATATATATATGTATATATGTGTATCTATGTATATGTATATATGTGTGTGTGTATCTATATGAATTCTGTGTCTTGTACCTAGTTACTTTTTGACAATTGGAAAGTCACTAAATCTGTATAGTCCTCAGCTTCTTGATAACAGAAATAAGAGTTAGTCCTTGTCAGTATCTGATCTCTATCTACATCATTGCTAAAATATATATGTAGACATAAATACATAGAGAAATATGTATATGTGTGTATTGCATGCATGAGTATATGCTTATATGTATGCATATATATATGTGTGCATGCATGCATATGTGTACATATGCATGTCTGTGTGTGTATCATTGTTGTTCACTCATTCATTTGTGTCTGACTCTTCACAAATGATGGTATACCAATACTGTCCAAGGGGACATTGGAGCAGTTTGCTATTTCCTTCTTCAGTGGATTAAGGCAAGCAGAAGTTAGTTGACTTGTCCAAGTTTATATAGCTAATGAGTGTCTGAGGCCAGATTTTAACTCAATCTTCTTGACTGCAGGCCCAAAATTCTCTCCCTTGGGCTACCTACATCCTTCTAAACACACACACACACACACACACACACAAACACACCAACAGTATACGCTTTTGCATATATAAACACATATAAGTAGACATAAATGTATTTCTGGGTGGTAAGTTTGTCACATATTCTCTCCTCTTTCAACTTCATTTTGATTCATTGGTTCTTTCTACACACTCTACGTTATTTGACTGTTTTGACTTAGAAGATCAATCAGAAGAACAGTCATTGGTAAACATTTCAGGTTTTTTTCCTCACTTTTTTTAAAAATTTATTTATTTATTTTCTAGTTTACATCATTCATTTCCATGAGATTTTTGAGTTACAAATTTTCTCCCCATTTTTCCCCTACCAAACACCTAAAAACAACAATCCCACTGTATAAACCCTCCCCTATGTTCTCCCCCCCACCCGTCTGACTTTCTGGTAGGGCAGGATGGATCTCCCTAACACAGTGCCTGTGTATCTTAATTTCCAGTTGGATGTAGTTAATAATAACAATAAAAATGATCACATATATATATATATATATATATATATATTTATACATATATATTATTAACATTTGATTACAGAACTTTAAATTCTAGATTTTTTCCCTTCCTCCCTCTTCACCCACCCCCACTGGATGGACAAGCAATTAAATACAGGCAGTACATGTGTAATTATGCAGAACCTCTCCACAGTGGGCATATTGTGAGAGACTGATTATATGTCCCTCCTTCCTATCCCCCCTTGTTCTATTCTCTACCCTGTCCCTGCCCCTGTTCCTTTACAGAAGTGTGTACTTCCAGCAACATTCACCTCCACCCTGCCCTCCCCTCCATCATCCCATCTCTCATCCCCATCCTCCCTACTCTCCTACGTGTCAAGATACCAAGTTTAGAGTTTACATCATCCCTTCCCTAAGCCAAATTCAATGGGAATAATCCCTTTCCTTTTTGCCTTCCTGTTCTTCCCCTGTATTGTAACAGTTATCCCTTGTCTCTTCTACATGAGATGATTAACCCAATTCTGTCTGTCCCCGTCTCCTGTCATTATAATCGTCTCAGAATTTCACTTTTTAGTGTTTTGTCCCTGCCTATTCAATAGATCTTGTGCCCTCTATGTACTCATATAAACAAACACTCAGATATGCTTTCATATGCATATATAAACCCTCATATATCGACATGTATGTATATATACATATATATACATTTGTATTCATTTCACCTATCCTCATACTGAGAAAAGTTTCATAAGTTACAGTTATCACTTTTTCATGTTGGAATGTAAATAGTTCAACTTTGATAAGTTCCTTATGATTTCTTTTCCATGTTTACCTTCTCATGCTTCTTGTATTTGAGTATCAAACTTTCTTTTCAGTTCTGGTTTTTGCAGCAAGAATGTTTGAAAGTCCTACACCTCACTGAATGAACATATTTTCCCTTGGAACAGTATACTCAATTTTGCTGGGTAGGTGATTCTTGGTTTTAATCCTAGCTCCCTTGATCTCCAGAATATGATATTCCAGGTCCTTCTACCCCTTAATGTAGAAGCTGCTAGATCCTGGGTTATCCTAATTGTGTTTCTACAGTATTCAAATTGTTTCTTCTTGGCAACTTGTAATATTTTCTCCTTGATCTGGGGACTCCGGCTATAACATTCCTAGGAGTTTTCTTTTGGTGATCTTTTTCAAGAGGTGATAGGTGAATTCTTTAAGGTTCTATTTTGCCCTCTGGTTCTAAAATATCAAGTCAATTTTCCTTGAGAATTTCTTGAAGTTTGCTTTCTAAGTTATTTTTTTGATCATGGCTTTCAGGTAGTGAAACAATTTTAAAATTGTCTCTCCTGGATCTCTTTTCCAGGTCAGTGGTTTTTTTCAAGGATATATTTCACATTGCCTTCTATTTTTTCATTTCTTTGCATCTGTTTAATAGTATCTTGATTTCTCATAAAGTCATTTGCTCCAATGCTCCACTCTAACTCTGAAGGAATTATTCTCTTCAGAAAGCTTCTGGGATTCTTTTTCCATCTGGCAAATTTGACTTTTTAAGGCATTCTTCTCTTCATTGGCTTTTTGAGCCTCTTTTGCCATTTTAGTTAATCTATTTTTTAAGGTGTTATTTTCTTCAGTCAGGTTGTTGACTCTCTTTTCATGATTTTCTTGCATCATTCTTATTTCTCTTCCCAATTTTTCCTCCACTTCTCTTATTTAGTTTTCAAAATCCTTCTTAAACTACTCTATGGCTTGTACAATGTCTTCATGTTTCTTAGAAGCTTTTGCTGTGGGAGTTCTGACTGTGTTGTTGTCCTCCCATACCATGTTTTGATCCTTCTTTTCGCCAAAGAAGGAATCTAGAGTTTGGTTGCTGTTCTTACTTGCTTCCTTTGTCTGCTCATGTTTGTCAATCAATTACTTGATTTTTTAGCTCTGTGGAACTCTGTTTCCAGAGGGGAAAGCTCTGTCCCAAATCGCTGGGGTTTTTTGCAGCTGCTGAGGCTATTAGGGGCTGCCTTTTCTTTTTTGCAACCCCCACCAGCTTTGGCTCACTGAAAACGCACCCCAGGACCACCACCCAAGACCACAATCCAGATCCAGGCAGCTCAACGCAAAAGCACTTAGCCTCTGAACGATCAATTGGCCCCCCTGCAGTCTGCAGGCCAGGAGCTCTGAAGCAGCCACATGGAGGCAGCTGCAGGGCCACCAATTCTGCCACTTCCTTATCCTGGAGGTAGTTTGGCCAGATGGCTTTTCTCCCCCAAGTTTAGCTGAGTTCCACTGACCTTTCATTTAGTCCTTGTTTCTTATGGCTTGATAATTTTGGAAACTGCCACAGCTGCTGCCAATCCACTCTCCTGAAGGCTCCAGCTGCAGCTTGTCCTGGCTGCCCCCAGGGCCAAGCTGTGGTTTTGGAGTGGGCTGGTTTTGTCTCCCAGCATTGTGATGATCCCTTCCTGCCAAGCTGCCTTCTGCAGAAGGTGTATTTTTGTGTGTTTTAGAGCCCTAAAATTTGTTTAGAGTAATATTTTATGGGTATTTGAGCTGCGGAACCTTGCTGCTCCTATGCCGCCATCTTGGCTCTGCCTCTTTTTGCCTCATTTTTTAACTAATGTAAAGTCAATCAAAAGCAACTCTCCTGAGGACTGCTGCTGTGAATAACAGTAAGGATCTAATCATATAGTATTGTGAACTCTCTATTTATTCAGCAATAAACTAAAGCACAACATTCACAAAAATATAACACAACAACTTAATATCAAGGTGGTCACATAGTCTTAACAAAACATATCATTCAGTAAGTCACAATTTCATCAGTCAATATAGAGCACCCAAGTTGAGACTTTAATCTTAAATTGAGGCTGACTTCCAAACCCCATGCTTCTCTCCCATGGGCTGACCAATTCCAGCTCTTGCCTAGATTTACCCATCTATTGCCTAGATTCACCCAACTCTTACCTGGATTCATAGGTAGGCAGCTCTCCCAGCTCTTGCTGGATTTACATGATTCTTACCTGGACTGACACATAGGCTGCTGCCTGCTCCTTTTTCATGCCTTAGCTTATTGCTCTACTCCAAGTTCATTGAAGTTTTTGTTTCTAGGAAGACAAAGCTTAATAGAGCCACAATAATATTTACACACATTGCCAGCACTATCATTCAATTCACTTTCCATCTGATAAAGTAACACAAATCAACAGACAAGGCTTCTGTCTGAGAAATCAGACACAAATGAACAGTAAAGTCCCAGGACTGCTGTAACATTAGTAAAAATGCTCTTTCAGGGCTTCTGTAACAACAATAATGTCCTCTTTTGGGACTTCTGTCTAAAACTAACAGACATGGTGCTTTTGTCTGACAAACCAACAGAGAGAGTGCTACAGAGTGCCAAAATCACAAGCATTCTCCATCTCACTTCTACTTATTCACAGCTCATGCTTGAACTTTTCTCTGTTCTGTTCTTTCCTGTTCCACCATTCCTTTTCCACTGCATGTAATGATATTAGGCCTCTTAAGGGCAGGGAAGGTCTCCAAACTCTGTTAGGTCTATTAAGCAATACAATGTGTAGTTTTCCAACAAAGACTTAATACAATCAAAGGCTAGGTTCAAAGGAACTTGAATAGCTGAAACCAGCAGCAAAGTACTTCTTTGCTTGCCATACAGTTACTTTTCTTGATCAAGTTAAAGCAATTAAAATGGCATGTGTATATGTAGTTAGGTTAGTTTTATAGGTTAGTTTGATTATCTTTACTAAACTGTCATATGAAATCAGTAATTAACAATTGATAAATTCCACTGAAAAATTAAGTCCTAGTGTCATTTCACTCTTCAATTCAGTCCCACCATCAAGCCGCTCTTAGATTGGATTGTTTGATTTGGCTAGTTGTTTCCCCATCACAGAGTCACAGTTATGCATTACAAACATCTATTCAGTTTTTCTGATAATGGGAGAAACTTATCACATGCCATTTTATTTTAAATATGTTATTCAGAATATTTTATCATTCACTTTCACAGAATACCATGAAACCAGAATGATGATGCCATGAATTATAAGCTAATTGTATTTAAGTGAAGGACGGCTGTGCAAAGTCATTCTTCCAGAGCCATCTGAGTCTAATAATCAGATATAGATCAGAATGACTAGAGATGGTCACAGATGCAGTGGGAGACTTTGGCCTTTTCAAGGTAAGGTCTTCCCCAGATCTCAGTTTGACTGATGTAGCGCTCCTTTAGTGATTAACACTAGGTAAGAAATGAGGCAAAAAAAAAAGTCCTCTTTTATCTAGTCAAAAAAAACATTGGAGGGGAAGATCTTCTGGCATAAACAGAAGGAATTGCTATTTCCACTCACTCAGAGCCATTAGGACTCAAATAACCACCAATTGAGGCTTAGGCTGGGACTTATTGTTGACTAACTAAGGACAGGCAGAGTGATTTCAGTTTAAGGCATGATCCTTAAGAAAGAAATCTAACCCATAAATGTGAAGATAGATTGAGAGGTTTCAGGGATCAAAATTTATATTCCTATGGGCAGAGCACCCATAGGTAAGGAGCACCTATACTTAGGCAAACCCCAAATGTTCAATTTATTACAAAGCCATGCTATTTTCAATAATTTCTGATTAGTTTCTGTGCCTTAATAAATGATTTCTTTCTAGGGTACATACAAAGTTTTAGTTTCCTTTTCACTGTAAATCATAGCATAGAATCATCCCACAAAAGGCTGCTCAGGGTTGCTTAGCAAAGGGAGCTTTGTGCTGTCAGCCCCTTATCACAGAATAAGTGATCCTGTCTACCTTTGCATGAAAACAGTAGAAGCTATAATCCCACCTTAGTGTATCAAAACATTCCAATTCTGTTTCTAAATGATAACTACCCTTATACAAAGAAAGATACCTAAAGCTTTTCTATATATTCTGCATAAATAAGACAGAATGTTTAATTGGAACAAGAAAAATGAAAATGGGACTTGTTGGTTTAGTAGATTAAGGTGTGATTTATCATGTTGGTAAGTGTCATTCACTTTCAGATTAAACCAAAGCTGCCAAGTAAGCTTCCTTTGGTAATTTCAAATTTGTCTCTATTAGATACCAAATAAGCCTGTACACATTGATGCTATTAAATATAATCAAGACAACGATTAGAGCCTGTAACAAAGTTGTAGAAATTTAACAAAACAGTTTATCTGCTCTTTTAGAATGAATATGCATTGTTTTAAGTACCTGAATATTCTGGGCTGAAGAAATATATTCATTTTGAGGTAGGTTACTGTCATATTGGGAAGGAAAAGAGTGAAATTTTGTCTAATAAGCTTTATTTTTTACTTAATATCCTGCCTCTTTCTGTCTTCTCCTCTCGTCTCTCCTCAGCACACTCACTCCCCATCACTCCTACACCCTTATCACATAGATTAGAAGGGGAAACAAAAAACAAGGACAAATCCCCAATCTTTATTGCATAGTGTGTCCATTCTGCAAAGGTACTATTTGTCAAGGTTTGTGACTTGAACTACCTATAAGTCATTTTTCCCATTCTTCAAGTACTCTAAGGTTGTGGATTCTGTGGATGTTTCTTTCTCTGCCAGAAGCCTAAGACCTCTATGACTGAGATGATGTTGTGGCTCGCACATGTTATTACCCTGAAGCTAGACTGGTCATGAGGCTTCCCAAACTTATGTTTGTTTTAACATGACAGACATTCAGCCCTTCACTTAGCCCATTCTTGAAGTCTTTCCAATTGGGAATGATCTAGTTGAACTTATGCTTTTCTGGTGAAATGGTTCAATTTGATGAGTCTTAACAAAGTGACCACAGAGTCCGAATTAAAAAGTTTTAAGGAGCTTTAATTTACCAGCTGGGCTCCATGCCAATTAAAGGGGGAGCAGCCCAGAACTCAGGGGTGAGGAATCTTTTATAAATTTCATTAGGTTTACGTATCTAACTAACACAATTTGTTACTAAGCAGGTTGTCATATAGATACAAAAAAACAGTTACAAAGGAAAGCGGAGGGGGTGAGCAGAGGGGGTCTGCAAGGTAAGTGGAGGGGCACAGGTCATGACGACTGAGCAAGGAAAAGATAGATTACCCTAGGCCAGCCTCCCAGGTAAAGAAAATCATTCTAGGGAGGCTTCCCAGGTTCATAGAGTTTCACTTGGCTAATTATCATAGAGTTTCACTTGGCTGTATAGTATAGAGTTTCACCAGGCTGACCACTAACTTCAGAAAATATTTCTTAACTATTTCTTGACCATAACATTCCTCCCTTTTCTCTAGGAAAGAATCAAATCATAGTTTCTTGGTTATTCATGGGTGTGTAGTGTGTACGCAGGACCAATAACTTAATAGACTGGACCTGTTTATGTGCATAGCTTAGGAGGGCATTTAATAAGGTAAGGGCCAACGAGGAGACTCAGGAGTTGAAGGGCAAGGGGGCCAGCTAATGCTGTAACAAGGGAGGTCAGTCAGGGGGACCAATTAAATAGGGACTCAAATCAGTTGTTCCCCATCCCCCCAGTATCCCTTGACTATTTTTGATCCACCTGGGTGTTCAAGGCAGAATACTAAAACTTCCCAGTAACTAGAGCTGCTGTGCCTACAATAGTGGATCCAGCAATACCTAATCCCACCAGAAGGGGAACTAGGCTGGGGGTCTTTCTTGCTCTGGTAGACAAGCCAAAATGCTCACGGCCCCACTCCCCAGAGTAAAAGGAAACTTGGGGTAGGGCATGGACCACAATACACATTTCAGGGGAGTTAGAGTCTGCTAAAACATGAATGGAAATGCAGGGAATGAGGCCAGTGGTACATGACACTTGGAGCTTGATAACCCTTGGTTCCTATCAATTTCAATGGTAGCAGAACACAGGTTAACATAGGGTGATTTAACAAGATCATAGGAAGGGGAGAGGACACAAACTGCCTGCACGTCCCCCAGTGTTATTTTTGTTGGGGGATGACAATTGCAGGTCTGAGCAGAGACACACACGGAGATTTTTACAGACTGAACTTACAACAATGTCACAAACAAAGTTACAAAGGCACTCCAACACTTAGGAACCTGAACCAGTTTGGGTCACCTCTTTTATTTGTCTGTTGGAGATGGGACAGTGACTCAGGATTGGATTTTTGGGGTGCAGGGAGGTTTTGCTACTCGTGGGCAAACAAAGTTGGTTGATTGAATGGCCTGGGATATTTCCCCTGCCCACATTCCCCTAGGGTGCGATGATGCCAAAGACAGCCATCAGGCCTATAGGTGAAAAGCTGGTGAAGGGCTGGGCCTCTAGGCAGCATATGTTGCCAGATTCTTTCTTCACCTCCTCACCCTGGGGCGGGCTAGGGTAGGCCAAGTCCCCAAGGGAAGCCATTGGAGATGTTCATAAAAATGGGGTCATCTCTTAGTTGGGGAGTGGGGGGAGTATGGAGAGGATGTGGATTCTGGGCAAAACCTTGGCTGCTTCCAAAGTACTAACAATTCAAGGTCAGGCCTGGGTCTGCGGATTCTTATTAAATGTTGTTTTTGCTAAAGGCACCCCAGCACCCCATGCACTCCAGCACCCCATCCCCCCTTCAAACAAATGGGACCCAAAATCATTCGGGGACAAGGGACAAATGTCTCAGTCCCAGGCTGCTTCATGTTGAGAAGGGGCGTAGAGTTGTCTGCCTCAGGGATCCATCATTCAAGGAGTGAGTGCTGTGGTGTTCAAGCTGTGGGTGGTAATCAGCCTGAGCTTGCAACGCATCGTGCCTAAAAGATACAAATCTGGCAAAGAGATTAAACAAACAAGAGCCAAAAGAGATTGGAGAAAAATGACCAGAAGTAGAGTGGGCATGGGCTAGCATAACCCATTACTCAGACTAATAAACTTTCCTTCACTAACCATAACTGTATTGCCTTAAACAAGGGAGGTTTCTGACTTGAAACTCACAACTGAATAGTAGACATACATTCTTGTTTCACAAAGCTTGCTTATCCTCTGATTATTCACTTTAGAAATACTTTTACATACACATTCAGTTACACATATTAACTTTTACTTAATTTGTTGAATAGCTATATTAATTTGGCAATACACCAATGAAAAACTTTGTAAACAGAAGTTGTACAGAAACTTTGTATATAAGTTGGCTGGAAATGCAGGCTATTTCTTTTTCTCATGAGAATCATTAACTTGGTCATGCAACGGTGGTCACTGAAACCTGCTTGCTCTTTTCTACAGAAAGGGGGGAGGGGTCAAGGTAGCAGTTCTTGTGCAGACCTGATTTCTTTTTCAGGTCCCCTGGCTCAGCTTGACAGGGGCTCACAGAAGCATAATTGAATACCAAATGTACATAGAAACAGTTCAGTTTTCCTAGACACACAGGGGTTACATAAAGAGTTACAAAAATTGCATCAAAAATCCAAACTTGTGATCTTATTACCAAACATGCTCAGGGTTTCAGTTTCTACAATAGGGAAATCTTTGAAAGCCAGTCTTATACATCTTATAGTCCTTAGAAGAATCAATCTGATACTGTTGCTTTCCTCTAAATTTCAGGATCAAGTTACAGATCTTTTTGCTTTTATAACATACTGAAACCCTTCTAGAACTGATTTCAACTGTCTTCTTATCTGCATTTCATATTTCCAATCAAACCTATTATCCAGATTATTCAGCTTTCCTTTACATTTGTTAACCACAAAACAAAATGGTCCAAATCTTTTGCTGACTATTTGCTGTGATCACTGAAACCTGCTATAGAAGGGATAGGCAGGGACACATGACATTTCAAATATGAAAGGATAAAACATCCTTGGCTCTGTTTAGATTTGGGTAAAGTCATAGATATCCATACATGCTATCTTGGTACCACCTCATAGCTAGACTGAGGGATAGGTGGGCGTGGTATGACCAAAGGAATCCCATTTTAGGTGAGGCTAAAATTGTTCCTTTGGCTTTTACCAGATATAGATTTCCACCAGTTAACAGTATAGGATCACACTCCCTCTGAGTAGCTTGGGGGGCATCTTTTTGGATACTGATTTATGCCAGCAACTATACCCAAATCCAAACTCCAAACAAAATTTATTTGTGGTCCCCAATGCCTTTTACCTCAAATAACAAGTTTCACTAACCACAGCTTAGAGCCAGTCACAGCTGCAATAAACAATGAAAAATTTATCAGGTTTCACAAATGTAAGGAATTCCATTTACTATTGTTCCCTTCTCTGTGGAATGATCTTGCCTAATAGAAATGGTTACTATGGCCTTTGGCAATTTTACAAGGGCCTGGTGATGATGCCCCTGATTTTTCAATTTTTTGTGCCTGCAGGACTGTTCAAACTAACATTTTTATCAGTCTCCTTCTATTTACATACAATGCCAATTAACAACTTTTGGTTTTAACATTAAAACAGTTGCCCAAATAACTTTGTTAACATTCTTACAAGTTGAGCTCTAAAACATCATAAAAGAAATTGCTTTTCTTATAACACAGATGATACAAGGTTCAAACTTTGAAAGAAAAACCAATTAATTCCCAATGTGATGACCTTAAAATTTTACATGAAGTTACACCGAAATAAAGTTTTCTTGTTGTCACACAACCCATCAACTTATCACTAGAAATCAATTACATTTTGGAATCTCACATAGATGGTGAATGTGGTGATTCATAAACTCACAGATGAACATAAATAGAAAACTGGGCTTACTATGTATAAAGGCTTTTTCTCCTCTCTCCACATTGCAGAGCCTGATGGTGAATACAGGAAAAGGAGAGGTTCATCTGTGTTCCCAAAGGTGTTGATTTTAGGGTGCCCAGTGGGGGGCTCAGGGCTGTTGCAAGGTGGCCCCCAATATAGCTGTTACTCCTCCTCCCCCCTTTCTTTACTCAAGGTGGGGGAGGGTACTTTTCAAAACTTACCAGAATCAATTCAATTACTTTACAGATGCATTCCCACACACAAACTTTTTTTTTTTTTAGGTGAGGCAGGAAATTTTGCCTCTTTACGTCTCTCTTCATTCAAAACCCTGGCCAGGTGTTTGGAACGTAGAGGGAGGCTTTTAACTAATCAGGAAATGCAGTTCAAAACACAAAGTAGAGAGACCTAGAAACTGGGCAGAAAGAATACCTCTAAAAAGCAACATATTAAACATTTCCCTTAATTTTCCTTTCCATTAGAAGTCTTTTGTCCTGACAGAGGATAGAATCTCCTGACTTAGATTAACAGGTAGGGGATTAAGAGGAGAGAAAAACTCATTGTACCTGGGTAAGAGAAATCTTAGTTGGTGGGTCTTCTGGATTTGCAGGTAGGACCTTCCACTTTTCAGGAATGTGAGAGGAGTCAGCCAACTTGAAGTGGGCCCATTATATCCACATGTTTTGCCCGTCTCCCTTGACTGCGGTTGGGGTAATAAGAATAACCTGGAATGGTCCCAACCTCCCTGGCTGTGGGGGGCATGTCCTCTCAGGTTCATTTTTACTGTGAGTGTCTTTTAACTCTAAGGCTTCATTGAGTTTTCAGACTAATTTATAACAATGGTGACCCTGGACAAGGAGGGTGAAATATTCTCCTTCCATTTGCTTTTATATTTTATGCTGTTAATTTTTAACTTCCTCTTTTCCCAATATTTTGATGAAGGGGAGGAGGGAAAAGGGAACATTCACTTCTAAACCACAGACTTGAGCTGCTTTCTGGAAAGCAGAAAAATGATCTAATATTCCTGTCTCATACTACAAAAACATTTTCCCACGCAAAACACAAGACAAAGACATGGACAAAAGACAGACAAATGGACAACACAGATATGAAAATTTCCTTTGACAAAACACAAGATACAGACAAAAAAACAGACCCAATCAGAGGTCCCAAACAAACTTAAACAGAGGTTTCATGAGAGAAGGAGAGAAAGAGATCTTAAGAAAAAGACTTAAACAGAGGCCCCAAAGGCCTATCAGAGGTTGCCAATGGCATCCCAAATGGCCAAACCTGGTAGGTGCAGTCTACTGCGTCCAGCCTGCCCCCTACCCCACTAGGAGAGTACTCATCAGAGATCTCTCTTCAGAGATTCATACAGAGGCCCTACTGTCCCAAGAGAGGTTGCCAACGGCATCCCGAAGGCCAAACATGGTAGGTGCAGTCAGCTGTGTCCAGCCTGCCCCCTACCCTACAGGAGTACTCACCCGAAACAGAAGTCTCAAGAGAGAGAGAGAAAGAGAGAGAGAGAGAGAGAGCTGCACAGAAACCAGAGCTCCTTACCTTCCAATTATTAATGCAATAAATGAAATCTTTCCAATCTGCAGCCTCACTGGGAACAAGGAAGTGGATTCGGGGCTGAGGAACATCTCTCAGCGGCCGCCCCCTGAATTAATTTCCTTGTCCAGCCCTCCTCACGGGTGGAAAGGTGATCACTGGAGATGGCCAAAGGCCATCTCGCTGGGGCCTCCAAATGAAATGGTTCGATTTAACAAGTCTTAACAAAGTGACCACAGAGTCCGAATTAAAAAGTTTTAAGGAGCTTTAATTTACCAGCTGGGGGTACTCCATGCCAATTAAAGGGGGAGCAGTCCAGAACTCAGGGGTGAGGAATATTTTATACATTTCATTAGGTTTACATATCTAACTAACACAATTTGTTACTGAACAGGTTGTCATATAGATACAAAAAAGCGGTTACAAAGGAAAGCGGAGGGGGTGAGCGGAGGGGGTCTGCAAAGTAAGTGGAGGGGCACGGGTCATGATGATTGAGCAAGGAAAAGATAGATTACCCTAGGCCGGCCTCCCAGGTAAAGATAAATCACTCTAGGGAGGCTTCCCAGGTTCATAGAGTTACACTTGGCTAATTATCATAGAGTTTCACTTGGCTGTATACCATAGGGTTTCACCAGGCTGACCACTAACTTCAGAAAATATTTCTTAACTATTTCTTGACGATAACACTGGCATAGCCTTAAAAATAATGAGATCACTTCCACATCTCATCATTTGAATGGAATTTAGTGGAGAATTTTGCTTTCTTAACGTCAACAAATCTATCTGAAAGGAACTTCAAATGGTCATGGTTTCTGTTTGTGAATAACTTTAGGGAATATTGCAGCAAATGAACTTTGAACAAATAGATTCTTAGGGAAGAATTATCAATGACCAGAGGAAATATTGACAGTGAATGGAAAATCCTTTAATGATACCATTCCAATTCCCCTTCCTACTTCTCCAACTATTTTATTCCTTTCCATTTAAATCTTCTGTCATTTAACAGGGAGAAAGTAGAGATATATAAAATCATTGATATGCTTTAGCAGATTTTTATTGATATTTTGCTGAAGGTCATTCAGCTTGTAAGGTCTAAAATTCAGTACAAATACTACTTTTCTAGAAGCTTTCCTTGAGTCTTCAACATCATAATTCATTTCTCCTCTAAAATATTCCTTACTTTGTAAATATTTTATATTGGTTCTTCTGAACACGTTATTTTGCTCATTTAAATGTAAGCTTGCAGACAGAGACTGTTTTGTTTTGGTGTTTATCAAATTGCTTTGCAATTAACAGGCATTCAATAAATGCTTAAAGAGTACTGAACAGTGAATTATCCTTTGTGAAGTGGGAGTCACCTAATCCCCTGTTGTGGAAAAGAGTTTTCAATGGTACTAGATTACATCTTAAATCATTGGTCCATGCACATTAGAAAGGAAGCATATCACTGGCTTTAAAAAAAAATGAGAAAATAGGTAATATTCTCCTTTATTCCCATCACCCATTTCAACAGGTTTTTTTTTTCCTAATAAGGGAAAAGTCATCATGTGATTATTGCTAATAACTATTTCAGTTGTATAAATAGTGAATTAGATAGCATAAAACAAGAATGATTGAATTTTTGTATAAAGATACATTGACAAAGATTTTGCCCATGGTTACTTCAAATAAAATTTGAAATAAATCTGGCCATAGTCATATATCTACACTCTTAAAATATAATGTGAAAGACTTACATTGTAGTTTGTCAAGAATTCATGAAACTAGGACCACCCTAGTTTTTGCCACACAAGTTTTAGGTAAAAATGTTGCATATTTTACACATGCATAACTATTTCAAAATCTGCATTCAATTGGAGTTCTAGATTATAATATTTTTAAAGGAGCTATTTAATTCCAATTATTAAGCTCATTCAAATTATGGTATAAAATTTCTCATCATAATATTTCTTAAGAAACAAAGGAAAAATGAAAGCTCATTTATAGTGAATTAATGAAAATTTTATGCTTCCACTGGTGAAGGCTTAATTGTAAAGATTTAGAATTTGGAGAAAAGTCATAAACCCAATGGACTATGAAGCTTCTTAACTGTTGGAGCTGGGTACTTATGTTGAAGTCAATATCTATTCTATGTTCTAGGGAGATACAGGATCATATTAAAGGCATTTGAATCAGGGCATCCCTTGATACTTAGTTCTTAACATTAAGAAACAAATTTTTAAAAAATCATTCTGAAATAGTGTTTTAAAGTTTAACAAAATTTAAGTAGGGAAAATACAGATAGAGGCTGGTAATGGGGGGAAAATACTTGAAAACTAATAATAATAAGCTAATGTTAAAGACCAAGATACCAACAGGACCATATTATCAAGAGACCATACATCACTCACAACTTTTATCTATTATTGATCACATATCTCACTATCTTGGACTTCCAAACTCAGGAGAAGGATGTAACACTTTCTCTTGCACCATCTGCTTCCAGGTCATTCCTCTACCTCATCCCTCAGTGATCTTTAGTTTTTCATGGTCATTCAGTCTACTTATACCATTCTCTTTTCACATTCACCACTGTAATGTAATAATCTCCAGGAAATTTTTTCCTAATTATTTCCCATAGAACTAGCTTACCACTTCATTCCCTGACATCAACCTTGGGTCCTTTATTATTCATGCTACTGACGCATTTAACAACTTGACCCCTCAATTCAGCCTCTTCTATATTATGCTTCAGTCTTAACACAAAAGGTCACTATAGAGCTTACCATCACTCTAGAATTGCACAACCTGACATCTAAAACTATTAAATCAAGCACACCTCCCATAACCTTATTTCCTTTCATATTTAACACATAGCATCCTATGGTTGGGTGGGTGGGTGTTGGAATTATGTACTTAGTAGAAGTAAAGATCTCATTTAAAAGAAAATTTGCCTTTAATACTCCTTAGTTACATGTTCATTTACATTCTGTGAACTTCAATTTCCCAAAATGCAAAGAAGAGATGACAGTACATATTTTCATAAGTTATTGTGAGGATGTAATTATATAATTTATATAAATTATCCTCATAAACCTAAAAAGCATTCTACAAATGTTAGATATTATTAACTTTACTTCTCAGTCACATTAAATCACTTCTTTGCCTTTGTGGTAACCTAGTTCCCCTGGAAGCAACCCTATCTACTGTATCTCTAAACACTGGCTACATTGACTCCATTCCCAGCACTGCTCAAAAATGGGTTAACAAACTTACTTTTAATTACATTCACTAGTCAGGGGAAAGGTCAACCCTCTGAACATCAGAAGAAATACAAGCAGAGAAATTTGTATAAACACCAACAGACAAAGCTCTTGCTGCCTGAATCAAATTAATATTGCTGTAAACTTTATGTACACCACTGGATCTAGAGAGTCTTTACATTTGAGCAATCAGGTGGTCTGAACATACAGCTACTCAGAGTCTCTACCAGGAAATCAGAAGTTCCTCCTCATTGGCAAATTCCCAAAGTAAAATTCCAGCCCTCCAGAATACATAACAAAGATTAGGTTGTTGATTGGCTCATTCAGAAGGCAAGAAACCTACCTGACTCAGCACAGCAGTGATTTATCAGGGTTCGAAAGAGATAAATCTTTCAGATGCTTACAATTTAGAATAAACCTAGGAAATTGAACTCCAAAAAGAAGAAGAAAAAACAATAACAAAAACCCTACCTTGCTTGTTATCACAACTGTACCCTCTGATTTATCTATTCCTGTTCAATTGAATAAGAGTCATATATGAAAAGTCATTGATGCATTGAGAATAGTCTTATCAGAGAAAACATCCAGATTGAGGTGTTGACGTTTTGATCCTAGTGCCAATGAGTCAATTTTATTCAAGACATATTCATGGGACATGATTTCAGGTTGATTTTCAATACTTCTAATCTGGATTTAATGATTTCTAGTTTCTTTCCCCACAGTAGTTTTTCCCAAGTTTTTTCTCCTATCCTCTCAACACCAAACTGATCTACACACCCAAAACTGCAGAAGGCAGATTCTACTACTCTCTTTAAAGCTTAATTTAAAATTTGACAGCTCCCCTCCTCCATTTCTCAAAACTTCTTATTTTTTTACATACATATGTACATTTACATACATACATTTTACATAGTTCAAATATTTCCATAAGTGAGCATATCCAGGAGAACAATTTAATCAATAATAATGATTCAGGCAGCGAGAGTTTTGTGACACTATCAAATCTGAATTGTTTTAATCCTATTAATATTTTATCCTTGAACTGGGGGTTTAAGGATTTTACTATGATATTCCTGTGAATTTCCCTCATAGGATCTCTTTTTAAGTGGTGAGAAATGAATTTTTTTTTCTATTTCTACTTCCCTGTCTTGTTCTAATGCCTCAGGAAAATTTTCTTTAATGACTTCTTGTATTATTGCATGAGATTCTTTTTGATGATCATAACTTTCAGTTGGTCTGATTATTTTCTTATTTTCTCTTTTTGATCTATTCTCTAAATCTGTTGGTTTTCTTATAAGATGTTTCACTTTCTCTTATTTATTTTCATTATTCTTATTTTGTTTAATTATTTCTTGGTCTCTTATAATTTTACTGATTTCACTTTGCCCAATTCTAATTTTCTTTTTTTTAATTATTTATTTTTAGTTTTCAACATTCACTTCTGTAAGTTTTAAATATTCTTCCCCTCTCTTCCTCCCTCCCTCCCCAAAATGGCTTGAAATCTGATATGGGCTCTATACATACATTCTTATAAAACACCTTTGAACATTAGGTTGCAAAGAAGAATTATAATGAATGGGGAAAAAGCATAAAAAAGTGAAACAAAACAAAAAAGAAAATAATCTGCTTCATTCTGCATTCTGACTGTATAATTCTTCCTCTTGACATGGCTGGCATTTTCCATCGTGTGTCCTTTGGAATCGTTTTAGTTCCTTGGATTAATGAGAAGGGCTAATGGTCTATCAAATTCAGTCCTTCCAATTCTAATTTTCTTTTTTATTAATTAAATTTTGTTTATTTTTAGTTTACATCATTCACAACATAATCTAACCCTAAAGGCTTAGTGGATCCAATAACAAATCACAGAAATAATCAATAATTTTGTCAAAGAGAACAACAATAATGAGACAACATACCAAAACATGTGGGATGCAACCAAAGCCATTCTTATAGTAATGTTTTTTTTTTTTAAATCCCTGAATGCTTACTTGAATAAAATTGAGAAAGAGGCGATAAATGAACCGGGCATGCAATTGAAAAAGCTAGAGAAAGAACAATTTAAAAATCCTCAAATACCAAATTTGAAATTTGGTAAATCAAAAAGAGTGATTAAAAAAATGAAATGAAGAAAATAATTAAATTAATAAATAAAAGCAAAAGCTGATTTTACTGAAAAAAAAACACAAAATAGATAATACTTTGGTTAATGTTATTTTAAAAAGAAAGAAGAAAACCAATTAGCAGTATCAAAAACTGAAAAGGTGATTTTACTAACGAAGAAGACAATATTAAAGCCATAATTAGGAGCTGTTTTGCCCAAATATATGATAATAAATTTGACAATCTAAGTGAATTGGCAGAATATTTACAAAAATATAAATTGCCTAGTTTATCAGAAGAGGAAATAAAAACATTAATTGTGGCATTTCAGAGAAGGGAACTAAACAAGCCATTAATGAACTCTCTAAGAAAAAATCTCCAGTTCCACATGGATTTACAAGTGAATTCTAACAAACATTTAATGAACAATTAATTCAAATACTATATAAAATATGTGGAAAAAATAGGCAGACTTCTACGAAATTCCTTTTTTGACACACGTATGGTGCTAATACATAAACCAGGAAGAGCTGAAACAGAGAAAGCAAATGATGAACCACTTCCCCTAATGAATATTGATGGACAAATTTTAAATAAAATATTACCTAAAAGATTACAGTAACTTATCATGCGGATAATACACTATGACCAGTTGAGATTTATATGAGGAATTTAGGGCTGATTCAACATTAGGGAAGTTATCAGCATAATTTACCACATCAATAAAACAAAAACTAGCAGAAATTATATGCGCATGTCACTAGATGAAGGAAAAGATTTTGAAAAAATATAGCACACATTCCTATTAAAAACAGTAGAGAACATAAGAATAAATAGAGTTTCCCTTAAAATGATAACCAGTATGTATCTAAAACCACCAGCAAGCATTAACTGTAATGAGGATAAGCTCGAAGCATTCACAGTAAGATAAGGGGTGAAACAAGGATGACCATTATGAACACCATTATTCAATATTTTACTAGAAATGTTAGCTTTAGCAATATGAGAAGAAAAGAAACAGAACAAATTAGAATGGGCAATAAGGAACCAAATTATCATTCTTTGCAAAATGGTAAGATAGCATACCCAAAGAATCCTAGAGAATTAACTAAAAAACTGCTTGCAATAATTAACAACTTCAGCAAAAATGCAATATATAAAATAAACACACATAAATCATCATCATTTCTACCCATTACCAATAAAGCCCAGCAAGAGATAGTAAGAGAAATTTCATTTAAAATAACTGTAAAAAATATAAAATATTTAGGAGTCTACCTGCCTAGACAAACCCAGGAACTATATGAACACAATTAAAAAACACTTTTCACACAAATAAAGTCAGTTCTGAACAATTAATTGAAAAGATATTGATTGTGCACAAGCAGGGCAAACTAATATGATAAAAATGACAGCTCTACCTAAATTAATTTACTTATTCAGTCAAACTACCAAAAATTATTTTACAAAACTAGAAAAAAATAACAAAATTCACCTGGAAGAACAAAATTAGGAATATCAGCGGAATTAATTTTTAAAAATGCAGCTGTACCAGATCTAAAACTATATCAAAAAGTGACAATCATCAAAACTATTTGGATCTGGCTAAGAAATAGAGTGGTGGATTAATGGAATTGGTTGGGTAAAAAAGACACAGTACTCAAAGATTAAAGTAATCCAGTTTGAAAACCCCAAAGACTCTAGTTTCTGGGATAAAAACTTACTATTTGACAAAAACTGCTGTGAAAATAGTATGGCAGAAACAAGGCATAGTTGAACACCTCATATTCTATACCAAGATGAGGTTGAAATGGGTACATGATTAAGACATAAAGGATTATGCCATAAAAAATTAGAAGAGGAAGGAAAAAAAATCACCTGTCAGACATAAGAAAAAGGAAGAATTTATGACCAAATAAGAGATAGAGGACATTACGAAATGCAAAATGGATAATTTGGATTACATTAAATTAAAAAGATTTTGAATAAACAAAACCAATATTACAAGAAAGCAGCCAGTGTTTCTAATAAAGGCCTCATTTCCAAGATATATAGTGAACTTATCAAATGTATAGGAATAAAAGTCCTTCTCCAGTTGTTAAATGATTAAAAGATATAAACAGGTAGTTTTCAGATAAAGAATTTAAAGCTAACTATAAATATATTAAAAATGATCTAAATCACTATGTCATGCAAATTATCACAACGTTGAGGTACCACTTCACACCTTTTGGATTGACTAATATGAAAGAAAAGGAAAATGACAAATGTTGAAGATGTGGAAAAATTGGAACACTAAGGCATTTTTGCTGGAGTTGCAAATTGATCCAACCATTCTGTAGAGCAATCAGGAACTTTGCCCAAAGGGCTATAAAACTGAGCATACTCTTTGTTTCTTTGCTTCTTATTTGTCTGTTGGTTTGTTTGTGTGTTGGTTTATTTCTATAACCTATATAGTCATGCAAAATATATTCATGGGAGTCATGTTGTGAAAAAAAAACCTAGACAAAAAAGAAACTCTAGAAAAATAAAATTAAAAAAAAAAGGTGCTACTACTTGCATTCAGAAACCATCAGTTCTTCGCCTGGGGGTGGACAGAATTTTTCATCCTAAATCCTTCAGAATTGTCTTGGATCATTGAATAGCTGAAAATAGTTAAGTCATGAAGAGCTGATCATCTTACAATATTGCTGTTACTTACTCCACAGTAGATTTCACTTTGTATCTGTCCATGCAGATCTTTTCACGTTTTTCTAAGAGCATGTTGATCATCATTTCTTATAGCACAATAGCACTCCATCATAATCACATGCCATAACTTGTTCAGTTATTAACCAATAAATAGGTATCCCCTCAATTTCTAATTATCTGCCCTCAGAAATTAACTGCTATAAATATCTTTGCACATCTAAGTCCTTGTCTTTCATTTATTCTGTTCTGGTATACAGACCTAGTACTGGTATGGCTAGGTCAAAGGGTATGCTTAGTTCCAAATTGCTCTAAAGAATGGACATACATGTATGTGTATACACACACACACATATATATGTATCTATATGTGTGTATACACATACAGATACATATGCATATACACATACACATACATTTGTATTCCCTTCAACTATCCTCATACTGAAAAAAAGTCTCATGAGTTAAAATTATCATTTTTCCACGTGGGAAAGTAAATAGTTCAAGTTTAATAAGTTCCTTATGATTTCTTTCTTCTGTTTAACTTCTCATGCTTCTCTTGCTTCTTGTATGTGAAAGTCACATTTTCTGTTCAGCTCTGGTTTTTTTCATCAAGAATACTTGACCTCAAAAAGGGTTTTTTAAAAGAAGTTTTTTTAAAGAAGGAAAACTGTGAAGAGAAATGAGAGTAATGAAGAACATTATGAAAAATGACTCAATAGCTTGGGAAAGAAGACATGAAAGGGGGCAGCCAGGTGGTGTAGTGAATAGAGCACTGGCCCTGGATTTAGAAAGAACTGAGTTTAAATCCAGCCTCAGACACTTACACACACACACACACACACACACACACACACACACACACAATTAGCCATGTGACCTTGGGCAAATCACTTAACCCCGATTGTCATATTTTCCCCCTAAAAACAAAAAAGGAAGGGAGGGAGAAAAGGAGCAAAGGAGGAAGGGAGGAAGGGAGGAAGGAAAGAAGGAAGGAAGGAAGGAAGGAAGGAAGGAAGGAAGGAAGGAAGGAAGGAAAGAAGGAAGGAAGGAAGGAAGGAAGGAAGGAAGGAAGGAAGGAAGGAAAGAAGGAAG
>CM053587.1:122545826-122555922 GCA_028646515.1 Pseudochirops corinnae
CCACAATACTCAAATTGTTTCTTCGTAACTGCTTATAATAGTTTCTCCTTGACCTGGGAACTCTGGAATTTTGCTATAATATTCCTAGGAGTTTTCTTTTTGGGATTTTTTTCAAGAATTTAAATTGAAATTGAATTCTTTCCATTTCTATTTTGCCCTCTGGTTCTAGAATATCAAGGCCATTTTCCTTGAGAGTTTCTTGAAGGATGATTTCTAGGTTCCTTTTTTTATCATGGCTTTCAGGCAGTGAACTAATTTTTAAATGATCTCTCCTGGATCTATTTTCCAGGTCAGTGGCTTTCCAATGAGTTATTTCATATTGCCTTCTATTTTTTCATTTGTTTGGATCTGTTTTATAGTATCTTGATTTCTCATAAAGACGTTAACTTCCATTTGCTCTAATTTAATTTTGAAGGAATTATTCTCTTCAGTGAATAGTTGAAATTCCTTTTCCATCTGGGCAATTCAGCCTTTTAAGCATTCCTCTCCTCACTGGCTTTTTGGGTCTCTTTTGTCATTTGAGTTAGAATATTTTTTAAGGTGTCATTTTCTTCAGTCCAGATGTTGACTTGCTTTTCATGATTTTCTTGCATCATTCTCATTTTTCCCAATTTTTCCTCCACTTCTCTTCCTTGATTTTCATAATTCTTCCTGAGTTCCTCCATGGCCTGTGACCAGTTGACCAGTTCATATTTTTTCTGGAGGCTTTTCACATAAGAGTTTTGACTTTGTTATTTTGTTCTGGTTCCATGTTTTGATCCTCTTTGTTCCCATAAAAAGATTATATCGTCTGATTGAGCTTCCTCTCTTTGCTCATCTTGCCAGACAAATACTTGAATTTTGAGCTCTTCACCATGGTAGAACTCTTTGTCCAAAATAGATAGAGCTGTGTCCCAAATTACTTGCCAGAGCTGTTGTCAGAGATATGAGGGGAATGCCCTCTCCACAGCCCCCATAAGCTCTGGCATGCTGGTGTTACCCACCCTAGGAGCATCACCCAAGACTGCAAACCAAATACAAGCAGGTCAAAGCAAGAGTGATTACCATCTGAATGGTCATTTGGGCCACCAACTCTCTCCAGGCTGAGAGTTCTGGAGGCAGCCATACAGCAGCTCAGCCCCCCCGCCCCCTGACATGTACTTCTCACCCTGGGGTGGGGGCTGTATCATGCTGTTCTCTCACCCTGGATAAATAGGGTTCCCCACTGACCTTTTCCATTGTCACTGGTGTTTATGGGTTGAGAAATCTGTAAACTGCCACAGCTGCTGGTGATTCACTCCCCTGAAGTCTGCTCTGGACACTCTGTGCTGCTGGTCAGCACAGCCCTGGGTCTTGGCCTGTACGGCTCACGTGGGTTTGTACTCTGCTCCCTTCATGCAATAGACCCTTCCTGCTGGCCTGCCAGGCTGCTTTCAGTGGGAGATTTGTTTTTCTCTGGTACTTTGTGGGTTCTATAGCTCTAATATTTGTTTAGTCATTTTTTTTTACAGGTATTAGAGGTTGTTGGTGTAGGAGCTCAAGCAAGTTCTTGCTTTACTTTGCCATCTTGGCTCTGCCCCTTCTTTATTTCATTTTTTTTGTTTGTATTCCATTGTTTCTTGATTTGTCATAAAGTCATTAGCTTCCACTTCTTCCATTCCAATTTTTAAGGAATTATTTTCTTTAGTGAGTCTTTGTACCTTCTTTTCCCTTTGTCCAAATCTGTTAAGGCATTATTCTCCTAATGGATTTGTGTACCTCTTTTATCATATTTTTAGTTTGTTTCTTAAGGTGTTATTTTCTTGAGTATTTTTTCATGTTCTTTTTTTCTTGCTTTTTTGGAGGGGGGAGAGCAGGGCAATTGGGGTTAAGTGACTTGCCCAAGGTCACATGGCTAGTAAGTGTTAAGTGTCTGAGGTTGGATTTGAACTCTGGTCTTTCTGACTCTAGGGCCAGTGCTCTATTTATGGCACCACCTACTTTCCACTTTTCATATCTTCTTTACCAAGCTGTTGAGTCATTTTTTATTATGTTCTTCATTACTCTCATTTCTCTTCACAATTTTCCTTCTATCTCCTTTACTTGAATTAAAAAACCTTTTTTGAGCTCTTCCATGCTCTGAGACCATTTCCTATTTTTTTCTTGGTGGTTTTGAATATAGGGGCTTTCCCTTTGTTGTCTTCTGAGCATGTGTTCTGATCTTCCTTCTCACAATAGTAAATTTCTATAGTTAGTTTTTTTCCATCGTTTGCTCATGTTCACAGGCTATTGCTTGACTTTTAACCCTTTGTTAAAGTAGTGCTCTGCTCCAAGAGTGGAGGGTACAATCTTCCAAACTTCAGGTCTTTTGTGAAGCTCTTTTCAGAGCTGCTTTTAGGGATCTATAAGTTTTCAGTTCTTCAAAGGTAGTACCTTAGGTAATACCTAAGGAGAGGTATTTACTACAATCCTGACCGGTTCTGTGATCTATGAGCAAACCCCTGAAATCTGGAACAGTACACCTACTCCTACTGGAAGCAGAGTCCCACCTTGGCAAAAAGTTAGAATGCCAAGTATTTGGCTGAGAAGATGAGTAAACAGCATTAAAAAAAATCAAACTATATAATCTTACATTAATGACAAAGAAGATCAAAATATACAACCAGAAAAAAAAAATCAAAGCTCTTGCATCAAAAACCTCCTAGAAGACATGAATTGGTCACAGGCCATGGAAGAGATCAAAAAAAGGTTTTGGAAATCAAGTAAGAGAAATAAAGGAAAAATTGGGAAGAGGAATGAGAGTGATACAAGAAAATCATGAAAAACACATCAACAGTTTGCTAAATGGGACCAAAAAAAAAAATACTGAAGAAAATAGCACCTTAAATTATAAACTAACCTAATGGCAAAAGAGGTAGAAAAAGTCAATGAGGAGAATAATGTCATAAAAAGAATTGGACAAATGGAAAAGGAGGTCCAAAAGCTCACTGAAGAAAACAATTCCTTCAAAATTAGTATGTAGTAAATGAAAACTAATGAGTTTATGAAAAATCAAGAAATTACAAAACAAAACAAAAAGAATGAAAAAAATAGAAGACAATATGACATATTTCACTGGAAAAATCATTGACCTGGAAAATAGTTCAAAGAGAGATCATTTAAAAATTATTGAACTTCCTGAAAGTCATGTTCAAAAAAAAGAACCTAGACATCATGTTTCAGGAAATTATCAAGGATAACTGACCTGATATTCTAGAAGCAGAGGGCAAAATAGAAATTAAAAGAATCCACCAATTGCTTCTTGAAAGATATCCCAAAACTGAAACTCCTAGGAACATTGTAGGCAAATTATTGTGTTCCCAGGTCAAGGAGAAAATGTTGCAAACAGCCAGAAAGAAAAAAAAAATTGAATATTGTGAAAATAAATCACTATAATACAAGACCTATATTAAGGGATCAAAGGGCTTAGAATATGATATTCTGGAGATCAGAGGAGCTAGGATTAAAACCAAGAATCACCTACCCAGCAAAACTGAACATAATACTTTGGGGGGGAGGGATAAACATTCAATGAAATAGAGGACTGTCAAAAATTCTTCACAAAAATTCTAGAAATGAATAGAAAATTTGATATCAAATACAATAATGAAGAGAGACATGAAAAGGTAAAGAGGGAAAAGAAATCATAATGGTCATATTGAAGTTGAAATTTTGCATTCTTTCATGGAAAGATATGTGTAACTCATGAGAACTTTCTCAATATTATGGCAGTTGGAGAAAATATGAATATATAGATAGACATAGATAGATAGATAGATTGATAGATGCACAGGGTGAGTTGAACATGAAGGGATGATATCTAAAAACAAAATTAAAGGGTAAGAGAGGAATATATTCGGAGAAAGGGAAAAGGAGAGATAGAATCGGGTATATTATCTCACATAAAAGAGACAATAAAAATATTTCAATATGGAGGTGAGGAGGGCGGAGGTAAGAAGGAATAAGTGAACCTTAATCTGACCAGATTGGGCTTAAGGAGGGAATAACATATGCACTCAGTTGCGTATCTTACGCTACAGGAAAGTAAGGTGGAAGGGAATAAGGGTGAGGAGAATGGTAGAAGGGAGGACAAATTGGGGGAGGTGGTAATTGTAAAGCCAAGCACAAGCAGCTCTCCTGAGGACTGCTGCTACAAATAGCTTTAAGGTTCTGATCACATAGTATAGTGAACTCTTTCTCTATTCAACAGTAAACTAAAGCAAAACATTTGCAGAAACCAAAGTACAACATTCACAATGATAACATAACAACTTATTATTAAAGTGGCCACATATTCATAAACAAAAGAAATAATTTGGTAAGTCCTTTACTCAATCATCCTTAAGGAGCAATAATCCTTAAGGAGTAGTGGAAAGTACAAAGTACAAAGGTCTCCCATCCCTATGCCAGAGTATTAATCTTGTCAGCCAGCACTAAGTAGACAAGTAGAGGTCTTTTCATCTTGACTAGATGATGACTTCCAAACTCTATGATTCCTCTTCCATGCTCCAGGTTTTTGCCTGAATTCACCCAACAGTCACCTGGATTCACAGGTAGGCAGCTCCAGAGCTCCTGGCTCAGCTCCAGGTCCAGCTTCTGGTCCATCTCCTGGTCCAGTTCCACACATCAAGCTTAGCAAAATTAAAACAATACTCACACACATTGCTGGCACTATCATCAATTCACTTTCTGCCTATGAAATCAACATAGACCAACAGACAGGTCCTCTTTCTGAGAAATTAACACAAATCATCAATAAAATCCCATAACCTCTGAAAACATCAGTAAGAGACTTCTTCAGGCCTTCTGTCAACAGACAGCAGGCAAGTCCTCTTTCAGGGTTTCTAAACCATCTTTAATGTCCCAGAGCTTCTGTAACAACAACAACAGGTCTGACAGCAGACAGGTCTGACAAAGTAACATCAACACAGACAGAACAGACAGACAGAATGCTGACACTACAAACATCCTTCCTCCCAGTTCTGCTTGGTTCCAGTTTGTGATCCTGCTTTTACATGGTGGTTCTCCTTCCTGTTGCATCAGAAATTTCTTCCCAGCTTCAAATCACAGGCATGGCTCAAAGGCAATTGAATAACTTAAACAAGGTGCTAAGTACGCCTTTGCTTTCCATTACAGTAATCAGAAGCAAACATTTTTCAAAATGGACAGGGTCAAAGGAGAAAACAAAATAAGAGGGGGCAAGATAGGATGGAGGACAATATAGTTATTTTTTTCACAACATGACTATTATGGAAGTGTTTTACATAACTACACAAGTATAACTTATAATGAATTGCTTTCCTTCTCAATGAGGGGTTGGTAGGGAGGGAAGATGGGAGAGAATTTGTAACTCAAAATTTAAAAAACCAATGTTAAAAACTGCTTTTACATGCAGCTGTGAAATAAGATATACAGGCAATACAGTACAGAAATCTATCTTGCCCTATAAGAAGTAAGGGAGAAGAGGATAAGAGAGGGGCATGTGACAGAAAGGAGGGCAGACTGCGGGAATCATTAATCAGAATGCATGCTGTCTTGAGGTGGGGTGGAGGGAAGAGATGGGGAGAAAATTTGGAACTCAAAATCTTGTGAAAATGAAATGTTGAAAACTAAAAATAAATTAATTAATCAATAGAAAAAAATAAAAAAAAGAAAAGAATTAAACCAACAAAATTAAATAAGAGTTGAGATAGATATGTTAGGCATGGACTTTCCCCTATTTGCAGAAATGATGGAGGACAGAATGAATGTTTGCCTCTCCTTTTCTAGGGGCTACACTGTCTTCAGATTTTAACAGCAATATTCATACATCAAATTAATTGTTGCAGGATAAGGTAGGAGTTGAGAAAGCACATGAAAATATATATAGATGTCTGTCCTCAGTCTCAGAAAGAAACTGTACTTGAGTACTGCATGGTGATAGTGAGGGTCAAAATGGGAGGTTAGGTTAGGAAACCACTTCCTTCACCCCGATAGAAGTAGTGAGGTTAATGAAATAAATGCTGTCTTCCTGGCCAAACTAAAAGAAATAAGGTTTGAGGATCTTCTAATGAGAAAAGTAATTCTGAAAGTCTCAAAAATACTTGAATGATCCTTTTGTTGGCTAAAAAAATAGCAGTTGTAAAGCTAGATTAAGATGGAAGGAAAGAGGAAGGAAGAAAATAAGCATTTATCAAGCTCCAACCTTTCAGTAGACACTGTGCTAAACCCTTTACAAATATTGTTTCATTTAATCCTCACAACAACCCTGCACAGAAGGTGCTATTACAATCCTTATTTATATTGAAGGAATAGAAGTAAACACAAATTAAATGACTTGCCTAGGACGACACAGGTAGAAAGTGTCTAATATTATCTGGCTGAACTCAGGTCTTCCTGACTGACTCAGCACTGTGCCACCTAGCTGTCAGGTTCACTAACCCAAAGATATATTGACCTGAAAACTTTCATAGCTAATATAGAGATACTATACCTTCTGAAGGAAATATGAGAAACAGCAACAAGGTGGACCCTCCCTAGGTAACCACTAAGTTTCTGGAGAGGAAGAGTTCCTGACCTTCTGAAGAAACTATTAAGTGGAATAACAATAGCAAATAGAGATCTGTAATTAGGCCAGGATGCTCTAAAGGACAGAACTAGACAGTGAGGCACAGCCTACTTTCATGGCTTTAACTTGTGAAGACCAAAGTAGAAAGTGTTCAATTATGGTATAAGACAGGTAAAAAGAAGATGTGAACCTTCTCTTTTCTCAGTATGTAAGATTTTCGGGAATATGTTCCTAAATCTTTCCACACTGTTATTTGATATTGTGTATGACTGTACTCATTTGTGTGTGTGGATGGCTGATTATGATTTCTTTTCCTTGGATTTTCCCTGTATTAATTTTGTTGTCTTATTCCAATTAATTTCTTTGCTATTTCATTTTTGAGACCTTCCTCTACTACCAGTAGAATAGGTGCCATATGAGAACTTAGCATGGATCATCTTTTTAAAGTTGAAAGAGACCTCACAGGCCATTCGGTCCAACCTCTTCATTGTGTAGATAAGGAAAGCATGGTCAAGGGAGATTAATCAACTTGTCCAAGTTCATGAGGCCATGTCAGATTCAGGATTTAAATCCCAGTTGTCTGACTCCAGAACAAATTCTCATTCTATTGTACTAAGATACTTCATCTGAATGTGATTTTACTTCCCTGTGATGACAAATGTAACATTGTAAAGACATTACTTTTGGGGGGGGATGGTAAATATTGAGATTTCTATGATGTCCACATTTCTTTCTACCTCATAGATACAGTTGGATAAAGCAATCAGTCAAATATTTATTAAACATCAATATTTACATTTACATATTTTCCTTTTAATTACAAGATTAGAAAGTTCCAAAATAAAATTTGGAGAATAACTCACTGCTATTACTCAACAACTCATAGTGGAAGAACATTCCTGAGAAGTTCTCCCTATTGAAGGAAGCATGCTCCCTTGGAAAAGTTTCTTTGAGTCATAAATTACTGTAAAGTCAGTCATTAGCAGCTCTCCTGAGTACTGCTGCTGTGATTAAGTTTAAGGTTCTGATAAAATAGTATAGTGAATTCTCTATTTATTCAGCCATAAACTAAAGCAAAACATTCAGAAACTAAAGCACAATATTCACAACAATACACCATAAGAACTTATTACTAAGGTGGCCACATATTCTTAAACAAAACCTACCTTCAGTAAATCACAATCTCCTCAATCAGTATAAAGTACGCATCTAAAGTCTTCTTTCATCTTGATTGAAAGCTGGCTTCCAATCATCCTTAAGCCAATCATCCTTAAGAGGTGATCAGAAAGCACAAACACTATCCTTAAGGAGTATTGGAAAGGACAAAGGTCATCCAAGCCTAGGTCACAGTAAGTTAAGATATCGTAAGTCACTACTGAGTACCCAAGTAAAGTTCTTTTACATCTTGACTTGATGCTGATTTCCAAACGCCACCACTCCCCTTCCATGGGCTGACTGCTTCCAGCTCTTGCCTGGATTGACAGGTAGGCAGCTCTCCACTCCTGTTCCATATCAGTTCATGCAGACTGTGTCCCACATGCTCTTCACAGTCTCTGTTTCTAGGAAAACAAAGCTCAACAGGGCTACAACAATATTTACACACACTGCCAGCACAATTATCTCAATTCACTTTCAGTCTGAGAAATCAGCACAAATCAACAGATAGAGTGCTTCCGTCTGACAAAGTAGCACCAATATAGGAGAACAGACAGAGTGCCGACATCACAAACATTATCTCTCTTAGCTCTGCCTGGTCCCAGTTCACGCTGAAGATTTTATATGCTCTGCTCCTTCCTGTTCTGCCCTTACTGTTCCACTCTTTCAATAAGTTCCTCCCATTGTGGGCCCCATGTGATGACGTTAGGCCTATTAAGGGCAGGGAAGATTTCCAAACTCTGTTAGGCCTATTAAGGGCAACACAGTGTATACTGTTTCCACCAGAGACTTGATATAATCACAGGTGGGGCTCAAAGGCACTCAAATAGCTGAAACCAGAAGCAAAGTACTACTTTGCTTGCCATTACACTACCTGAGACAAGGAGCAAAGTACTACTTTGTTTACCGTCACAATTACCCCTATATTAATCCCAATAATTCATCTGTTTCCAGAGTTGGGTTAATATGTGTGCATACATATACATGCACACACATACATATATGCATATATATACACATTATGCATAGGCATTATATATCCATTATATATGTGTAAATATATGTATATATATGTGTGCATATGTGTGTATTATATGTGTATAATGTATGTTTCTTATAAATACCATATACATTTTAAATTTATACGATATGCATATTGTGGAATATGCAATATAGATATGCATGCATGTTTATATTATATATACAAAGATAACATCCATACATTTATATAGCACCTATTAAGTGCCAGACAATGTGCTAAGAGCTTTCCCAAATATTGTGTTTGACCTTCACAGCAACTCTAAAAGTTATATGCTATTATTATCCTCATTTTATTTTTTGGGGAGGAGTGAAGGCAAGGAAATTGGGATTAAGTGACTTGCCCAAGCTCACACAGCTAGTAAGTGTGTCAAGTGTCCGAGGCTGGACGTGAACTCAGGCCTTCTTGACTTCGGGGCCAGTGCTCTATTCACTGTGCCACCTAGCTGCCCCAATTATCCTTGTTTTATAGTTGAGGAAATTGAGGCAAATAGAGGTTAAGTGATGTGTCCAGTTTCAAAGAAATAGTAAGAGACTAAACCAGATTTGAAATCAGATCTTCCTGACTCTGTGCCCAGTGTCCTGTTCACTAAGCACAGATGATTCAAAAAGAAGGAACTGAAGTTTATAGAAGTTAAATGACTTGTATGATATCACACAGTCATAGCAGTTACTGCTGTATCTGGAATATAATTCAGCTACCCACACTTTAGTGCAGGGATCTTTTAACTGTTTAGAAATATGGTAATTTAAGGAGATCAACTTTATGTTATTGTTTAGGGGTTATGGAATAGAAGCAGTTTTTGAGTTCTTACCACAAAGGTCCTGGGCATTGATAAATGGTTCAATATCAGAAATGGATATCATTTTTATCAATGAAAATTGAAATTTAAAAGATACAATATCATCTGCTTTGTCACTGAGTCAAATAGAACACTTGAAATTTCCATCTAACTTGAAGATTAATCTTCCTGATTGTTTAGTCTTCCCCTAGAATGTGATCTCCTTGAGAGCAGGGTATAGCCTTTCTATCTGTACATAGCAAACGCTTAGAAAAAAGTATGTTTCTTTTTTTTAATTTACCCACTTGATTCGTTTATCCTTTCATTCATAAAGATAAAAAATATAAACTTATACATAGAATCACAGCTGATTCTACCTAAAATTGTGAAGTTCTCCTTATGGACTTCTCATCTTCCCCATGCCCTCTTCTCTGAGGTACATAATGTTCCCGTATGTCCCCAAATTCTTCTTAGAGAAAATAAATCTGATCAATCAAATCATATTCACAAACATTTTGGGAAAATATGATACATAATAACAGGTAGAAAATAACTGATGATAAATTACAGTTACCAA
>CM053587.1:122556422-122586393 GCA_028646515.1 Pseudochirops corinnae
TCCGGCCCCTGGCAGTTCCTGCTCCAGGCAGTCCTCAGCAGGAGTCCTTAGCAGAGGTTCTGGCCCGCTCAAAGCAAAAGGAGTTCGCAGATGCAGCCACTGCCTCTGACGCCGCTTCCAGTCCACACCGCACAGAGACTAGCTTGGCTCCGGCGTTCTCTTGCTCCACCCCTTCCTGCTACATCAGCAAGCTCAAGGGGCGTGGAAGATCTTCAAATCCTAGTATCGTTACAATCTCCTTCCCGTTTCTTATAGCACAATAGTATTCCATTTACGTTCACATGGCATAGCTTGTTCAACCACTCCCCAATTGATGGGCATCCCCTATATTTCCAGGTTTTCGCAACCACAAAGAGAGCTGCAATAAATATTTTTGTACATATGTGTCCCTTTCTCACTTCTGTAATCTCTTTGGGAAATAATTCCAACAGTGGTATTGCTGGGTCAAAGGGTGTGCAATTATTTATAGATCCGATTTTATTGGTGTGAAAAGTGTTTTGTAGTTGTGTTCAGTAACTACAGTAACTCTAAATGGGGTTTCTCTAACTATCTCTTGCTGTTGGATTTCGTTGGAAATTTATAGAAATGCTGAGGATTTATGTGGGTTTATTTTATATCCTGCAGCTTTGCTAAATTTATTTATTGTCTCAAGAAATTTTTTACTTGATTCTCTAGGATTCTCCAAGTATATCATAATATCATCTGCAAAGAGTGATAGCTTAGTCTCTTCTTTGCCTAATTTGATTCCTTTGATTTCTTTTTCTTCTCTAATTGCTACTGCTAACATTTCTAGTACCAGATTGAATAAGAGGGGTGATAGTGGGCATCCTCATTTCACCCCTGATGTTATTGGAAATGGTTATAGTTTATCCCCATTACATGTAATATTTCCTGATGGCTTTAAGTAGATGCTACTTATTATTCTAAGGAAAACTCCATTATTCCTATACTTTCTAGTGTTTTTAATAGGAATGGATGCTGTATTTTGTCAAAAGCTTTTCCTGTATCTATTGAGATAATCATATGGTTTCTGCTAGTTTTATTCTTGATATGATCAGTGATACTGATGGTTTTCCTAATATTGAACCATCCTTGCATTACTGGAATAAATCCAACCTAATCAAAATGTTTTATTCTTTTGATAAGTTACTGTAGTCTTTTTGCTAATGTTTTATTTAAAATTTTTGCATCTAGATTCATGAGGGAGATTAGTCTATAATTTTCTTTCCCCATTTTGTATTTTCCTGATTTAGGTATCACTACCATATTTGTGTCATAAAAGGAATTTGGTAGGACTCCTTTCTCACCAATTTTCTGAAATAGTTTGTGGAGTATTGGTATCAATTGATCTTTAAGTGTTTGATTTGCAAGCAAAAATGATATCTAATGATTGAGGAATAGTTAAACAAATTATGGTGCCTGGATACCGTGAAATAGTACTATGCTGTAAAAAATTATGAATATGATGAATTCAGAGAAACAGAGAAAAATGTAAATGTGCTGATGCAGAGTGATATTAGCAGTCATAAGAAACAATAGATATTATGATGACAACAATGCAAAAGGAAGTAACCACAAAATAATTTTTTAAAAATTGATGTTGCAAAATTAAAACAATAACCATACATTCAAAGAACCTGTGTGAGAAGACGTTTTCCTGTTATTGTTCAGTTGTTTCAGTCATGTCTGACTCTTTGTGACCTTACTGGGGGTTTTCTTGGCAAAGATATGGGAGTAGTTTTTCATTTAGTTCTTCAGCTCATTTTACAGATGAGGAAACTGAGGCAAACAGGGTTAAGTGATTTGCCCAGAGTTACTCAGCTACTAAACGTCTGGAACTCATCTCTTCCTGACTTCAAGCCCCATGATCTATCCACTGTGCCACCTAGCTGCTCATCTTATCCTGTACAGACTTAATACTATTTTCTTGGAATTCTTAAATAGCCTCTTTCTGTATTTTCCTATCCTGTCAAACCTCTGGAAAAAGGTTTCCACATATGACAAATCCATTTTATTCTATCCTCCTTGTCATTTGACTTCCCTTCAGCAACACTCTACAGACATTCTTTTCTCCAAGGTCACAAATGACCTCCTAATCTACAAGTCTAATTACATTTATTCAGCCTTTATCCTCATCAACTTCTCTGCAGTTTTTAATAATGTTGATCAATCATACCCCCTTTTGAAGTCTCTCTCTCTCTTCTGGGTTTTGTGACACTTCTCTTGTTTTTTCTCCTACTTACATGACTTCCTCACCTTATTAACTCGTTCATCATTCATGTTATGGTCACTAAAACTGGATAGACTATATCCTGTCTTTGATCTCTTTATCTTTTTTGTCTGTACATTACTTCACTTTATGACATCATCATCTTTACCTTCTCCGTATCAATGACTTTCAGATTTATAGAGAGAGCACTATGACCTCTCTTGAGATCTAGTCCCATGTCATGAACTGCTTATTGGATATTTTAAACTGGAATTGTTATAATCATCTCAAACTCTACTTGCCTGAGGTAGAACTTACTGTTTCCTCAAAACCCAAAACTCTTCTCAATCTATCCCCTGTCAAGAATACTAGCACCTTCCAAGTCACTGAGGTTTACAAACTTATTGTCACCATAAACTTCTCTTTCACTCATATCATATATTAAATCAGTTGCCAAATCTTGCCATTTCTATCATCAAAATTGTTCTCACATATGGCCCACACTCTTCACTCAAATAGCCACCATCTTCTTATTCTAGACCCTTGCCATGTTGATATAAACCTATGCATTGGCCTCCTGTTTTGTCTCCCTGCATAAAGCCTCTTACTTCTCCAACCCATTCTACGTATAATCTATAAAGTTATCTTCCTTAAATATTAGAAAGAAGGGGGGGAAGATACATTCAACAATGAAATCAATTTGAAATTGGAATATGTGCATAATAATAGTAACAATTTTTAAAGCCACTAAAATATCTTAATGTTAAGAAGTGGATTTTTTGCTGTTAGTATTATTTTAAGTTGAAAAAGGATTTGAGGAAAGGAGAATGAGAATAAATCAAGCATAAGGACTGGAAGGGGAGAAGGGAAGGTGGAAGGGTCAGAAGAGAAAGAGAAGGAAAAGCAGGAGAAAAATAGATGAAGAGGAAAGAAAAAAGAAAAATGGTATAATATCTTAAGGGCTAAGAAAAGATAAGACAATTTTGTCAAAGATAAATAAAAACTGAGGAACACAAGAGAAATGGAATTTAGTGTGGATACTCAAAGTACTAATGAATTTATAACGAGAATGAAAACTACAGTGTTAGTGAAATCCAAAAGCTATTTACCACATTTGACAATGCTTTCTTTAAAATTAACAGAGATTACTCAAATGCCATATTAATGACCTTTTATCAATCTTCATCCTTCTTGACCTCTCTGAAGCCTTTGAGACTCTCATTCAATCTCTTCTCCTTGATGCTCTCTTCTCTCTAGGTTTTCATGTCAGTGATCTTGGTTTCTTCCCACCTATCTCACCACGTGTTCTCAGCCTCTTTTGTTAAATCCTCCCCTAGGTCCTCCTTGCTAAATCTAGTTATCTTTCAAGGTTCTTTCTTTGGCTGTATTCTCTTTCCCCTCTTTTCAATCTTACTTAATATTCTTGTCAGCTCCCATGGATTTAATTATCATCTCTATACAGATCATTTTGAGATCTATTTATTCAGCCCTAATGTCTCTTCTGATTTCTACTATCTCCAACTGCCTATTGGCCACTTGAAACTGGATGTTCCGTAGATATCTTAAACTCCATGTGCCCAAAACTGAATTCATTCTCATTTATCTCTAACCCTTTTCCCTTCCTAACTTTCTTATCATTATTGAAGGAATTAGCATCCTTCCAGTCACCTTCACTGGCATCCTAGGAATCACCATTGACAGCTCATTTCCACCTCCCATATTCAATCTCACCAAATCCTATTGATTTAACCATACCATTATCTCTTTCATATGCCAAATGTCTCTTTTGACATAGTGGCAGCCCTGCTATAGCCCTGTATCACTCAAAACAGCACAAGTCTCTCCCCATGCTGATCTATCCCCAATTTGGCTTCCAAAGAAATTATGAAGTTCAGGGTAAACCATGTCACCCCCTCAACTAATACTAGTGGCTCCCTATATCTTTCAGAATCAAATCTAAAATGCTTTGTTTGGTCTTTAATGTCTTTGATCTGAAATTTTCCCACCTTTCCATCTTCTTATACTTTACTACCCTTTCACTGATACCATGATTCAGGGACATTAGCTGCCTTATTAATTAGTGCACAGAACACAGTATCTTCTGACTTTGTTTTTCACTGGCTATTCACTCCTACTCTCTCCTTTTTAGATTCCTTAGGTCCTTCAAGTCTCAGTTCAAATCACATTTTCTTCAAGACTCTTTTCCCTGTTCTGCTCAATGATAGCATTTTGCATATAGTTGTTGTTGTAGTTTACTTTCATTGTATCACTGGCACTTAGCACATTGCCTGGCACATATTAAGTCCTCAATAAAAGCTCACTACCTTAGCAATTAACAAGAATAAAAAGAAACTAAAGGTTTACCAAGCAGAATATTGGGGAGAAGGGGGAGATTTTTTCAATAACCTCCATTCTATATTTTTTTCTTTGCTTGTTTAAATTTCTCCTATGAATAATGTTCAAAGAATAGGTTAACCTCCTTATAGAAGAGATTTAAAAGAGCCCAATGGGTCTCCATTTTCCAGGTTATAAAGGATAATTAAGTGTGCTTTAAGCAAATAGAATGTGAGTTTCAATGTAAAAACACTGAAGAAAAAGAATCTCAAGGACTAGAACGAAGTCATGACCTTTGCGAAGAGGTTGGAGAATGCAAGAATAAATAGCATGCTGAGGAAAAAAGGGTAAAACAGACCATTGTGGCAGAGCAAATAAAACTTGTACTGCTGTGATCTTTCCATAATGTCTGATCTCTGTAGTTCTGTATGCCTATCTATCATGCATAGAATGATGTATTTTTGGTTGCTTAGAGATTTTGTCACTGTAAGTGCTATCCTTCTTACTCCAATGAAAGTAAGTGAAACAATATTGCTTGTCAGTGTGCATATTCACATGTATTCACATCTATGCAGAAACACATCAGTATATAAGGTCGTACTAGAATGTTTGCATCCTTGAGGCTAATTCCTTTTCTCCTTGGTTAAAGGTATTTGAGTTAAAGGTGAGTTTAAAATAAGTTAAAGTCTCATTGAAAAAAAATCTTAAGCACCTTTAAACTGCTTTTTAAATTCTCCCATGAGAAATAACTGAAAATCATTCACCTGACACTCCATATGAACTGTCTAGGTATTCTTATCTATTGCCTGGCATTTTATTTTCAAAACTTTTTTTTTTTTTTACAATTACATGTAAAAACAATTTTAATATTTATTTTCTTTAATTTTGGGTTTCAGATTCTCTCCTTCTTTTCCACCTATACTCCTCAGTGAAAAGGCATGCAATTTGATACAGGTTATACATGTGTAGTTCTGCAAAACATATTTTCATATTAGTCATGTTGTGAAAGAAAACATACTTTTTTCACTTTATTTTTCTGGTAAGATTTTTTTTTTTTTTTGCTCTGTGTTTTCTTTTACAACATGACTAAGAAATATGTTTTGTATAATTACACATATGCTCCTGGTTCTGCTCATTTCATTTTGAATCATTTTATATATCTCTTCCTAGGCTGATCTTAACGCATCCTGCTCATTATATCTTATAGCACAATAGTATTCCATCACAACACGACTTGTTCAACTACTCCCTAAGTGATGATAATTCTCTCAATTTCCAATTCTTTGACATGAAATAGAGTTGTTATAAATATTTTGTACATATGGGCCCTTTTCCTTTCATTAAGTTATTTTTATCTCTTTTGGTGTTAATGGGTAAAAAAATATACAGTTTTACAGCCCTTTGGACATAGTTCCAAATTGCTCTCTAGAATGGTTAGGTCAAATTCACAACTCCAGCAACAGCATATTAGTGTCCCAATTTTTCAAGGTCCCCTCAAATATTTCTCATCATTCTGTCCTGTCATGTTAGCCAATATATAATATGTGTGACGTGGTATCCCAGAGTTGCTTTCATTTGTATTATTGTAATAAATAGTGATTTAGAGTATTTTTTGAGTGACTATCAATAGTTTTGTTTTTTCTCAAAATTATCTGTTTATATCATTTTACCATTTAATAATTAGGGAATGGCTTCTAGTCTTGTAAATTTAACATATTTTTTTGAGTTTTATTTAAAAAAGATGTTTGATTTTACAACTTGGAATTCCAGATTCTTTCTCTTCCTCACTCATGACTGACCCTTACTGGGAAGATATGCAATTCCATATAGATTGTAGATGTGTAGTTACACAAAACATGCCCATAGTGGATATATTGTGAAAAACTGACTATATTTCCCTCCATCCTATCCAGTCCCCCACTTGTTCAATTCTATACTCTGACCCTGTCCCTTTGCAAAAGTGTATGCTTCTAACTACTGTCTCCCCTAACCTGCCCTCCCCTTCACCATCCCTCCTCTCATCCCCTTCCTTCCTACTCTCCTATGGGGCAATGTAACGCCATGCACAAGCAGATTCCCAAAAGAATACTACTGTGAACAGCTTTTAAATTTCAGATTACACAGTATGGTGAACACTCCCTTAATTCCATTACAAATCAAAGCAAACATTCACAACAAATCACAATATAATATCCACAACATTACATCTTAACACAGAGAATCCTAATATAGTGTTCACAACAGCTTAATATTAGAATGGCCACACAGTTTTCACTACAGTCGCCACAGTATTTGGAACAAAGAACAGAAGAATAATAATCTGTTTACCCTAAGGGGGGGGCACTTTTTACTTAATCATTCAGTCATTTCACAACGAATCAATACTTAATCATTCAATCAACTCACAATACAAAAATCAATATTCCACTCATGGGGCAACTCTAGGTTAGCTTAATCAGTCATTTATCTAGTAATTAGTCACTAAAAACAATCGTTAGAAAATTACACAAACCCTCCACCCCTCAGTGTCCAGCAAACCTCAATTTCATCAGGCATTCTATATCTGAGGAGAGGCTTTTTCCTCATCTTGGCTAGGGGTAATGTCTCAGATTCCCTGCATCCCCTTCCATGGTCCCAGCTCCTACCTGAATCCACCAAACAGTCACCTGGATTCAGAGGCAGACAGCTCCCAGGTTCTAGTCTAGTCTTCAGAGGTAGACAACTCCCAGGTCCTTATTCAGTTCCCAGGCATTCCCTGGTACACACTGAAGTCCACAGGGTCTGGCACATCAACCAAGACACAAACCAGCAAAGGCTTATCCTCGTCATGCTTCTTCAGTCCTCCCGCAGTTCAGCTGGCCCTAGGACCCAGAAGGAATCTCAGCCTTCCAGGTGGCCTTCCAAACAGCCTTCTCAGCCTTACAGGTGGCCTTCACCAGATTTTGGTCTCAAGAAAACTCCAACTCAGTTCTCAATAAGCTTCCAGATACTGGGAGAGAAACTTTCTCTCTCTCTCTCTCTGTCTCTCTCTGTCTCTCTCTGTCTGTCTCTCTCTGTCTCTCTCTGTCTCTCTGTCTCTCTGTCTCTGTCTCTCTCTCTGTCTCTCTCTCTCTCTCTCTCTCTCTCGCAAGAAAACTACAACTCAGTTCTTCAGTCTAGCAGCCCAACTCCCAGATGCTGCAACAATCCTGTTTCCTCCACCAGGAGTCACCAGGATGATTCTGTTTCTCTGTCTCTAGAACTCTTCTTATACACATACTCTGGCTTCCTTTCTCAGCCAACCCCCTCCTGCCACATCAGCAACAGGGGTCAGAACTCACATCTTCTGTACTTAGCCCTAAGTTACTAAGGGCTAAGTATCTGCTAAATTGATTAGTGTTACAGGCAAGACACCCAAGTTATTATGTATGCCATTCCCTACCTAAGACAAATTCGATGAGAGTAAGGTTGATGCATTCCCTTTTACCTTCCTGTTCTTCCCCTCCATTGTAACAGTTATCTCTTGCCTCTTCTATATGAGATAATTTACCCCATTCTGTCTCTCCACATCTCCTCTCATTATATTCCTCACCTCCCAATTTCACCTTTTAAATATCATCCCTTCCTATTCAATTGATCTTGTGCCCTCTGTCTATGTATACCTGTACGCATATATACACATACTCAGATATGTATTCATAAGCACATAGACTCTCTTATATAGATACACACACATTTATATTCCCTTCAACTATGCTCACACTGAGAAAAATTTCGTAAGTTACAATTATTGTTTTTCCATGTAGGCATGTAAACAGTTGAACTTAGATAAGTTCCTTATGATTTATTTTCCCTGTTTACCTTCTCATGCTTTTCTTGCTTCTTGGATTTGAGTGTAAAATTTTCTATTTGGTTCCAGTTTTTTTCATCAAGAATGCTTGGAAGTCCTGTATTTCATTGAATGACCACATTTTCCCCTGAAGCATTAAACTCAGTTTTTCTGGGTAGGTGATTCTTGGCTTTAATCCTAGCTCTTTTGACCTCTGTAATATCATAATCCAAGCCCTTCTACCCCTTAATGTAGAAGCTGTTAGATCCTGTGTTGTCCTAACTGTGTTTCCACAATATTTGAGTTATTTCTTCTTGGCTGCTTGTAACATTTTCTCCTTGATCTAGGAACCCTGGAACCTGGCTACAATATTCCTAGGAGTATTCTTTTTGTGATATTTTTCAAGAGGTGATTGTGACTTCTTTTAATTTCTATGTTGACCTCTGGTTCTAAAATATCAGGGCAAATTTCCTTGAGAATTTCTTGAACGATGATTTCTAGGTTCATGTTTGGATCATGGCTTTCAGGTAGTCCAACAATTTTAAAATTGTCTCTCTTGGATCTATTTTCTAGGTCAGTGGTTTTTCCAATGAGATATTTCACACTGCCTTCTATTTTTCCATTTGTTTGAATCTGTTTATTAGTATCTTGATTTCTTCTAAAGTCATTCACTTCCATTTGCTCCAATCTAATCCTGTAGGAATTATTCTCTACAACAAACTTTTGAAATTCTTTTTTTCTTCTGGCAAATTTGTCTTTTTAAAGCATTCTTCTCCTCATTGGCCTTTTGGACCTCTTTTGCCATTTGAGTTCATTTATTTTTAAGGTGTTATTTTCCTTAGTCAGGTTGTTGACTCTCTTTTTGTGATTTTCCTGAAATGAAAATTTCCATTTTCATTTCTCCTCCCAGTTTTTCCTCTCCTTCTTTTACTTGATTTTCAAAATCCTTCTTGAACTCCTCCATGGCCTGTAATCAGTTCATATTTTTCTTGGCAGCTCTGATGCAGGAGTTCTGACTGTGCTGTCTTCCTCCCATTCCATGCTTTGCTTCCTTCTGTCCCCCAAAAAGGAATCTAAAGTAGGATTTTTGTGCTTTCTTTGCTTCCTTTGCTTGCTCATGTTGTCACTCAATTACTTGACTTTTGAGCTCTTTGCCACAGTAGAACTCTGCTTCCAGAGGGGAGAGCTTTGTCCCAAATTGCTGGGGTTTTTGAAGGTGCCAGAGTTGGTAGAAGGATGCCATCTCTGCAGGCCCCAAAAACTCTGGCTCATTGGTCACACATCTTGATCCAGATCCAGGCTAGTTAAAGCAAGACCAATTACCTTCTGAATGTTTGCTTGGTCCCCTTTTCAATCTGCAAGCCAGGAGCTCTGAAGCAGCCACCTGGAGGTGGCTGCAGAGCCACATCAACTCTGCCACTTCTAGCTCTGAGGGCAGGTGCCAGACCCACTCCTCCATGCCACTTCCCCCCCCCCCCCCCAGTTCCAAGAGAGTTCTACATTGACCTCTCACTTTTTCTTTGGCATTTATGGGTTGAAAGTTCTGGAACCCACCACTGCTGCTGGTGATCCACTCTCCTGAATGCTCCAGCCATGGCTGTTTGGGTGCCAGACTGGGGCTAAAACCTTGGGCTCACTCAAGGCTCGGTTCCCAGTGTGCTATGATGACCTCTTCCTGCTGGCCTGCTGGGATGCTTTCTGAGAGGTTTTTTTTTTTCTCTCTGTCACTTTGTGGGTTCTGTAGCTCTAAAATTTTTTTAGAGTCATATTTTTTAGGTATTTGATGTCACTGTGGGAGGAACCAAGGAGGTTTCCTGCTTCAACACCACCATCTTGGCTATGCCCCCGATATATATTTGATAAATGAAGTCTTTTTTTTTAGAAACTTGCTGTAAAAATTTCCCCAATTTTCTCCTTTCTTTCTAATCTTGGGAGCATTGTCTTTATTTGTGCAAAAAAGTAATGTCATCATAATTTCTCATTTTACGTCTACCAATGCTCTATGTCTCATGTTTCATCGCAAATTCTTCCCTTATGCATATATATGGCAGATAAATTATATCATTCTCCCCTAAATTGCTTATGAAATTGCCCTTTATAGCTAAATCATGTAATTCTCTCTATTATCTGCTTCTGTTTTATTGGTGAGTTCACCCAATTCACATTCAGTTATGATTTTTAACTCTGTATTTCCCTCCATTTTATGTTCCCTCTTGTTTATCCTATTCTCTTCTTTTCTTTCACCCTGTCCCTACCAAAAGTGTTTTACTTTTAACCACCACCTCCCCCAATCCACCCTCCCCTTCGATCATTTCCCCTTCTTTTTCCCATGCCTCCTATTTCTTTGTAGACTAGGTTGGATTGCTACACTCACCTGAGTGTGTTGCATCTTTCAGCCAAAGGGGGTTCAATGACAGTAAGGTTCAAGTACTGCTTGCCAATTTACTTTCTTCCTCTCCACTATAAAGAATTTTTTCACACCTCTTTTGTAAGATAATTTATCCCATTCTACCTCTCTTTTTCCCCTTCTCTCAGTGCTTCCCTCTTTCTCACATCTAATTTTATTAATTTAATTTTTAAAATTTTAATTTTTAATTTATGGAATAAAACAAACATTACCATAAAAAGTATAACAAAAATAAGATGGTTGAACTTGAAACTACAAACCTACTATACACAACTTGCTACTTCTTTCAAATATACAACAAAATTATCACATTAATTTCTCTTTTTTTTCCTTTTTCTTCTCTATCGCCTACCCTAGAGATGACTACCAGTAGACACAAGTAAGCATCTGAGTATAAATTTTTTTTTCTATACATACTTCCATTTATTAGTTCTTTCTTTCTTTGCAGATAGTGATTTTCTTCATATGTCCTTTGGAATTCAATTGAGTGTTCATAAAAGCCAAAATAAGATATTTACTCAAAGCCATTTAAAAAACAATATTTCTGTTACTGAGTATGATGTCATTTTGGTTCTGCTTATTTCACTCTACATTATTTCATGCAAGACTTTCCATGTTTTTTCTAACATCACTGAGCTCATCATTTCTTACAGCACAGTGATATTCCATCAAAATCATATACCACAGACATTTCAGCCATTCCTCAGTCAATGGGGATCAATTTACAGTTCTTTGCCACCACAAATAAAGTTGCTACAAACAGTTTAGAACCTATAGACTCTTCTCCTTTCTCCTTAATCATCTTCAGAAATAGACCAAGTAGTGGTATTGCTGGGTCAAGGTGTATTGGTACCTTAATAACTCTTTGGGTATAATTCCAAATTGGTCTCCAAAATGGTGGTATCAGTTCTCAATTCCACCAACAATGAATTAGTATCCCAGTTTTTCCACATTCCCTCCAACATTTGTCACTTTCCCCTTCTATCATTTTTGACAATCTGCCAAGTATAAAATGATATCTCAAGGTTGTTTTAATTTTCATTTCTCTAATCAAAAATGACAGAGCATTTTTGTTATACTATAAATTGTTTAGATTTAGAATGTAGCATAAAATCCCATCAGCACAAGTAATTGTAATTTCTAGGAAACCTGTTACTTTTATAAAGTTCAAAGAATGTTCAAGGCATTTTGCTAGTTATACTTGAATGTAAATATGGAGATCTGAGACCCTATCCTCAAAATGGTTATAATCGGGAAAAACAAAATAACCAAAGAAATGGAAATAATCTCACTGATTGGAATTGAGTGTTTCTTTAAAACATCAAAACATTAACATGAAAAGTTTTTTTTTTAAATGGTTTTATGCAAGTATTAACAAACATAGATTTTTCTAAAATTTAATGTTTCACAAATAAGCACATACAGATCAAATAATTAAGCTTCACAATTGTTGTAATTCGACAGAAGAAAAGGGGAAAAATTGCAAAAGAGGGGGAAACACTGGTAATTCATGATCTTTCCTACTTTATTTGTTCTTCCTTTATAAAAAATTGATGACAAAAATAATAGCAACAACATTAAAGATGCATAGACTGGGAAAGCATGAGGAAGTATAAACAAGTTGCTGCGTATCACTCTAACATATCTTTTTTTCCATTGTGTTAAATAGGAAAAAGATAAGTGTGGCAATTAAACCAAATTCCAGTGAAGGAAAGACGGCATTGAGCCCTAGGGGGAAAAAGGTTATATAGGGTAATTAACATTTTCTCAAGTTCACTATTTAATCTTCAAACATGTCTCTTACTTCCAAGAAGGGAGGTAATTGGCTAGATGAACAAAATTAGAAAGATATTTCTAGACATGGCCAATGTGTTTATTTGTTCTGCTTAACTATGCATAATTTGCTACAATGGAATACTGCTTTTTGGAGATGTTGTGGATGAAATAGTGAAGAATGATAAAGCTGCAAAAGCTGAAAATGTATAAAACATTAAAAATGCAGTGAAGAAAAACAAAATAAGTATAGAACGGACATAAATAGAACCTATTTTTAAATACCTCATACATTTAATGTGGGTGTATGTGCATGTCAACCTATATGGAATACAATTACAACATTTCTCATGATCAAGCAATCAGGAATTTATTAAGCAACTTTGATGTGCCAGGCATTGTGCTAGGCATAAAGAATACAACTCCAAAAATGAAACAATTCTCCCTTATAACGACCCTATAATTTAATGGGAAAGACAAGTAACATATTCTTGTGTGTGTGTATTCACACACACACACACACACATCTTACTTGTAAATATTTATACATAAATACATTATATTGCTCTATAGAATATATTATTTATACACACATACATATATACATACAAATACATATAAACATACATATACACATGTGTATATACATACACATGCACACACATATACATACATGCTGCATACATACACACATATCTGTTTAAAGGGCATATATGTATATGTTTATTTGTAGATACATATGCACCCACATTTATTCATCTATAAATGATAAATACAATAGGAATAAATTCAAAGGGAAACGAAGGGGAAAAAGCAGTTTAGGAAAGAGGCAGCTATTATTTGGGGTGATTAGAAAACTTTCATTGAGAAAATCACGTTTGACAAGAAAACCAAGATTAAAAGGGAAACAGAAAGACGGGAAAATATTTTTTAGCAAATATTTCTGATAAAGCCTCATTTCTCAAATATATTTGTGTGTGTGTGGAGAAAGAGACAGAGAAAGAGAGAGAGAGCGAGAGAGAGAGAGAGAGAGAGAGAGAGAAATTGAATCAAATTTATAAGAATAAAAGTAATTCCCCAATTAATGAATGATCAAAGGGTATGAACAGATGGTTTTCAGATGAAGAAATTAAAGTTATATATAGTCACATGAAGAAATGCTCTTGAGGCAGCTAGGTGGCACAGTGAATAGATCACTGGCCCTGGAGTCAGGAGGATCTGAGTTCAAATCCTGCCTCAGACACTTAGCACACACACACACACACACATACACACATACAAACCTAGCTGTGTGATCTTGGGCAAGTCACTTAAGCCCAATCGCCCTACCTCCCCCCACCAAAAAAAGCAAAAACAAAACGAAGCAAAACAAAATGCTCTAGATCTCTATTGATTAGAGAAATGCAAATTAAAAACAATACTGAGGTACCACATTACACTTATCAAATTGACTAACATGACAGAAAAGGAAAATGATAAATATTGGAGAAGACGTAATAAAATTGAAACACTAATATACTCTTGGTAAACTTGTGAAATGATTCAATAATTCTGGAGAGCAATTTGGAACTATACTGAAAGAGATCTAAATTTGTGCATACACTCCGACCCAGAAATTCCTAGGTATGTATCTCCAAGAGATCAGAAAAAAGGGAACAGGGTTCACATGTACAAAAATATTTTTAGTAGCTCTTTTTGTGGTGGTAATGAATTGGGAATTGAGGGGATGTCCACCACTTGGGGAATGGCCAAAAAAGTTGTGGCATATGAATCTAATGCAATACTATTGTTTTATAAGAAATGATGAGCAGGTGGATTTCAGAAAAACCTGGAAAGACTTATATGAATTTCTGCTGAGAGAAGTAAGCAGAACCAGGGCAATATTATACAAAGTAACAGTATCATTGTGTGATATCAACTATGATTGATTTAACTCTTCTCAACAATACAATGATTTAAGACTATTCCAAAGATTTATGATGGGAAATGCAGCCCACATCCAGAGAAAGAACTATGGAGTCTGCATGAAGATTGAAGCATATTACTTTCTTTCTTTCTTTCTTTCTTTTTTTGTGGCTTTGTCCCTTTTTTCTGTTTTCTCCTTTCAGAACATGACTAATGTGGGAATATGTTTCTATTATTATTTATGTATAACCTATATCAGATTGTTTGCCATCTTGGGGCGGGAAGGAAGGAGAAAAATTTGGAACTCAAAATCTTATAAATATGAATGTTGAAAACTATCTTTACATGTAATAGAAAAGAAATAAAACACTTTTTACAAAAAAGAAAAAAAATAATAAAGTGTATTTGCACAGATAAGAAGATAAAAAGAAAATAATGTTGGAAATGCACCTTAAATATCCTAAATGATTGGAGGAGTTCTATGAGGTTGATGTAAGGAGAGAATGCATTTCAGATTTTATGATGGGTAGTACAAAGAAATAGGGATATAAGAATAAATGTCAATTGTGAGGAATAGGTTGGCAGGATCAAGAAACAATGTTCAATGAGACCAAGTTTTTATTCATCCTTGATTATAGAAATCATTAAAAGCCAATCTTTCTATTTCATATTCAAAGCCATTTCAGTTGATTTTAGAAGGGAAGAAAAATGATCAGGTTTGCATTTAAAGCTACACTACTCTGGCAACAGTGTGTAGAATGAACATGGAATGAGATTTGGTACAGGGAGGTTGGTTAGGAGTATGTTGTAGTTATCTGGGTTAAAAGCTATGGTGCGGAGATGGTAGCTACATGAGTGAAGGCAGCAGAAGCTACAGATGTGATGCTTAAAATGCCAAGGTTTGTTAATTGATTTTCTACACTGGGGTGAAGGAAAAGTGTGAAATGCAAGATAATGACAAAGTTAGGAATATGGAAGATTTATACAATGGCAGTACCATCCAGAGAAATGTAAATATTTAGAACTGGTCTTCATATTCTTCCTCATACACTACATAGCATGTCTAATTTCTATGCCATTATTTCAATTCCATTTTTTGTCTCCCAAACTCTGAATACATATACATTCAAACTTAATTTATCAGGTTCCTTCACTGCTTCAAAACTCTTCTCAATGTCACTTTCTGCGTGTGGTCTTTTCTCATCCCCAAAGTGCTAGTGCCATTTCTCAGACTCTCTTCTGTTTAACTTTTGCTATTATTTTTGTATCACAGTGCCTAACACTAATCCTCATATATACTTAATAAATGCTTATTGATTCATTTATTGACTCTTAACTTGATATTAATACTCAAATAGTTTTCAAAGTTGTTTCTGTATTTTTTTTCATCTTTCCAAGATGATGGTATTATTTGGATATAAACCTAGGAGATGCTTGATTGTAGATCCATTAAAGTTTTATTTTGCTCTATTGAATTGTTTTCATAATTAAGAAATAATGAATATGGTGAGATTTTGTACTTTCAACTTTTTTTTTAATTTTAGACCTAAATACTAAAAGTTAAATCCAAAATAAGAAAAGAAAAAGAAACATATTACAAACTTAAATATTGAAACAAAAAAAAAAAGAAATGAAAAAAGCATGTCATATGCACTGCAGAACATAAGAGGATTCAAAATATATAGCAATAAATTTCCATTTCAAGAAAGCCTGTATAATAAATATTATACATCTTATTGAGAGCTGTTCATCTTTTCTTTGCTTCCTTGTAAGTTTCCTTTTTTCTATGCTGTTATTTATGTTCTGTTGGTTATTTACTTTATTCTTTTTCTCCCTGCCCCCACTCCAGAAGGCTACAATTTAGCACTGATATATTTATTTAAAGATATATACATACATATACAAATAGACATATACTCTCTCTAACAAATTCTACTCATGATCTTATATCATTTATTTCCTATCCCTCCTAACTCCTCCACTTTATTTCTACCTATTATCTTGCCCTCCTGTTAGTTAACCTATCCCTACTCCTCTAAGGATCCCTCCTTCATAATACCATTCTCATAAATCTAAAAACCCTTTCTATACCCTCCATTGATCTATTCCCTCACCCCACCCTCTAAAGCAGCGCTTCTCAACCTGTGGTTTGCGACCTCTTTGGGGGTCAAACGACCCTTTCACAGAGGTCACATGGGTCACCTAAGACCACTGGAAAACATATATTTCAGGTGGTCTTAGGAACCAAGACACTGCTCCTCTATCAGTCTCCAGGAGGGTCCACCCACATGCTGATATACCTACATAGATGTATTAAAGGATCGTGGCATTAGGAAGGTTGAGAATCACTGCTCTACGGATCCCTTCCTCTCACCCCTCCATATCCCCACAATGTGTTATTTCTTTCTGAATTTAGAAGACTTTTATATATGCATACATGAATATATGTGCATATATATAGTATTTATGTATACACACACATAAATATACATATACATACATATATACATATATATATATATATATATATATAGACACATGCATACTTACATACATATAAGCACACTTATATGTATCTATGTATGTATATTGTTCCCTCTTAAACCTATTCCTGATGAAAGCAGGTTTCCAGAACTAACAGCCCTCCTCCCTATCTAATTCCTGTGTTGGTTCTTCCTCTCACAATTCATTTCCATAAAATGATTACTTTTTTTAGCTGTTCTTAAATGTTTTTACTTTTTAAAGCAACATTAAACTCAGGTCTAACTCAGTCTGTCGTAGAAACTACTCAATTACTAATAACAATCTTAAGGCATATGTTTTACATTTTACATAGATAAAAGGTAAACAGTCTCCTTATGTAATGGTAAGGGAATTTGAAGGTCTTTCCTACCCCTTAATGGGTCTCATGGAGCCCAGCAAGAGAAGGTTGCTTAGGAGAGACTTGTTTTTCAGCAATGTCCACCTTTTGCTACTTTGTAATTAGGCATTGGGTCACGAAGGTTGCGATGTTCTCTGATCCTGGACAAAGTTATATATCTCTGAGGTGAGGTTTTGCTTTGGGGCTCACTTATGGGAAGAGTTGTGTGATTTCATCAGATGGGACTCTAGGTAGCCATTGAGCCCCCTGGTTTTGAAAACCTAGATATTTGTGCTTCTCTCTCTGGTAACTAACTTTGTAGGTATGTAATGTTTTGACAGCTAGAAACAGTGTCTGTTGGTTTGTTGAATTGTGTTATTTTCTCTGTCTATTTTTTTGGCTGCTTGTAACATCTGTTTGTATTTTCTCTGAAGTTCAGGGTGCTGCCTTTTTTCCCTGAACTTGGAAAATTATATGTGTTTGATTAAAATAAGATTATCAACCCCTTTCGAGTTGGTTTCCTTTAGAAAAGCAAATCACACGACCTGTATTAGCAGCCATCCTGGTTATGCTAGGGTGCTTGCTGCTACACATTATTGAGTCACTTGTAATTAGTCTTTGGTATGTACCCCACATTTTTCTTGATTCTTGTATGTGAAATCTATTAAGTTCAGTTTTTTTTTTTTACAAAGTTCTTAAAGTCTGAAAATTCTTTTAAGTATCCATTTTTGTTTTCATTAAGGATTATGTTTGGTTTTTCTGGTTATGTTACTTTTACCCAGAACCTCATTTCTTTTGTTCTTCAGTATATAGTGTTTCAAGACCTGCAGTATTATATGTACCACTTCTAAGTCTTCTGTGATTCTAATTGTGCTACTACCATATTTAAATTGTTTTTGTTTTCTTGTTGCTCATAATATTTTATCCTTGAGTTAGGAGTTTCAGAATTTGATTATAATATTCCTGTATGTTTTCCTCATATTATCTCTTTCAGGTGGTGATTAGTGTATTTTTTTTTAATTTATATTTTCCCCTCCTGTTCTAATGCTTCAGGACAATTTTTCTTCATTTTTTTGTATTATTGTATCAAGATTCATTTTTGATTATAGCCTTCAGGTAGTTCAATGATTATGTTTTCTCTTCTTGATCTATTCTTCATATCAGTTGTTTTTCTTATGACATATTTCACATTCTCTTTTAATTTTTCATTCTTCATATTTTGTTTTATTATTTCCTGATCTTTCATTACTTCACTGTCTTCCCCTTGCCCAATTCTGGCTTTCAAGAAGTCATTGTCTTCCTTAAGATTCTGGGTATCCTTTTCTAATTGGTTGACTTTCTTTTTTTAATCTTCTTGTTTTTCTTGGATTGTTTTTCTAACTTATTTTTTCTTTAGCTTTTTCTCAATCCCTCTCATTTTATTTTTAAAGTCTTTTTAAATTTTTCAATGAATTATTTTGGAGCAGGTGACCATTTGACATTACTCTTTGGGGTGGAAGAGGGTTACTTTCCTTCAGTATTCTCCTCTGAAGACAAACCCTACTCTTCTCTACTTCTGTAGTAACTCTCTAAGGTTCAATTCTTTATTCTTTGCCTGTGCATTTTTAAAATTTGTAGTAAGTTAAGTTTTGCAATGACCTCTAATCCTGGAGTATGAGGAATAGTACCTCTGGTCTCAGAACCTCCTTCAGTTCTCCCCTCTGGTCTACAACTGGAACTAAGACTTTCAGCCTCATATAAGTGCCCACTGTAGCTACACTCACTGGCACATGCTGGTTCTCTCTTGCCCATGGCCACATCTCCACAGTAGAGCTGAGCCTGATGTTCCATGTCAGAAGAAGTTCCATTGATTTTCCCTGGCTCATATGCCCAATTCCCCTCACTATCCCAGGGATAAAAGTTCTTATGGCTGGAGGTGAAGTATCCTCCCAATCCAGCTAAACCCAGGGTTTGCCACTTATTATTTAAATGGACTAAGCCTGGAGGTGTTTACCATAACCTTAACTGTAAAGGTGCCCTTTGATTTTTGGTTTTTTTTGGTCACATCTTCTGCCACTGTCCTGTCCCAGGAGGACCTCTGTTTTACCCCATTCCTCTTTTCTTTTTTTTTTTTTTTGCAGGCAATTGGGCTTAACTGACTTGCCAAAAGTCACAGTGCTAGTGTGTCAAGTGTCTGAAGCCCGATTTGAACTCAGGTCCTCCTGACTCCAGGGTCGGTGCTCTATTCGCTGTGTCACCTAGATGCCCCTACTCCTATTCTTATTTTATTTTTATTGTTCTATGTTCACCCTGAGGCAATATTTTATCTTTTTTTTTTTTTTTATGAGGGAACCCAGAGAGCCTGCAGTTTTCTGACCTATTCTGCCATTTTCCCAGAATCCTTTTCTAATCTTTTATTATTATTATTATTAGTATTATTATCATTATTATTATTATCTTTATGTGACTGCAAGTGTAGAATGTCATTTGAGAAAGTTTGTCTATTATTGGTCATTCCTTCTTTCAAAATACCCTCAAATGGCAAGGTTATTTCTCATACAAATGTTATAGAGATAACATAGGCATATTGGCTACTAGTTACTAATATTCCCTCTCTGTGTGTCTCTCTGTCTGTCTCTATCTCTCTCTCTGTCTCTCTCTCTCCTCTCTGTAAAAAATAAGCTTTGGGAAGAGAAAAACAGAGCCAAAATGGCAGAACAAAAGGCAAGGACTCATCTGAGCTGTCCCGAATTCTCCTCCAAACAGCTTTAAATATGCCTCAAAATAAATTCTGGAGTGAAAGAACCCCCCAAAAACTTAGGTAAAACAATGTTCCAGCCCCGGACAATTTAGAATGTCAACAGTAAGGTTCTCTCCTGCCTGGGTGAGAGTGGAAGGCAGTCCTTACATGTAAGTGCAGGCTGTGCCCTACCAAACCAGCAGCATATCTTGGGGTGTGGAGTATGGAATCAGTGGTTCCATGTGCCACTTCCAGAACTCTCAGCACACAGTAAGGGTATTAGACAATTGGTCAGAAGATTACAGAGGTCTCTTTATAGGCTTGGTGCAGGGATCTTGTGAAATATCCATAGGAGAATTCAGACTACAGTCCTGGATTGCAGTCCCAGAGCAAGGCAGATCACTGGCACAACAGAAATTGTATCCACAGGGGATCTGCAGTGTAATTCTAGGATGGAAGAGAGTGCTTGTGGCTGCCCACTGAATAGAGCACTGGCCAAGCCAGAAATGACTGTACCTCTCCTGAGATCATACTACCTTGGAAGGACTAAAAACTTACAAACTGCCTGAAGTAGCTTTGAAAACAGCTGAAACAACAATAACAGCAACAACAATAAAAACCTGAAATATGGGATAGCAAAACCTAAACCCTGTAAGCAAAGGCACATTAAAACATAGAGTTAAAAGTCAAAAAATTAGCTGGGAAATAGGTAAACCATAAAAACAAAAACTATTCTTACAGTAGAAAATTATTATGGCTAAAGGGAATATCAAAACACACATTGAAAGAAGACAACAAAGTAAAAAGTATTACATCCAAAGCCTCAAAGAAAAATGTGAATTAGTCGAAGACCCCAAAAGAATTACTGGAAGAGCTGAAAAAGGATTCTAAAAATCAAATAAGAAAGGCAGAGGAAAAAAAAAAACATGGAAAAGAAATGAGAATGATGCAAAAAAAACGTAATGGTAATTAATTTAAATCTGAAGACCCCTTTTTGTTATGCCAAGTAAGCAGGTATTTAGCCCTTAATCAAGCCCCAGTGAAAGAGGCAGAGGGTGTGAACTTTGTCTCCTGTTGCTGACATAACAGGAAGGGTTTGGCTGAAATCAGAAGGCAATGCTGTGTGTGTATATGAGAAGAACCCCACAGAGAGACAGTCAGAATTTTTCTCCTGGAGGGATTCTGTTGGAGGAAGCAGAATTTTCTCCTGACAAGATCCTGGTGGAAGAATCATGGAGACTGAAGAGAAAGAGAAAGACAGAAAGAGAGAGAGAGAGAGAGAAAGAGAGAGAGAGAGAGAGAGAGAGAGAGAGAGAGAGAGAGAAGAGAGATTGATTCTCTCAGCAGCATCTGGAATCTGGTCTGCTACAGCTTGACTAAGAACTGAGTTGGAGTTTTCTTGAGACCAGAATCTGGTGAAGGCTGAAGTTGCTGCTGGGCAGAATTCCTGGAAGGCCACCTGGAAGGCTGAAGTTGTTGCTAACACCTGGAAGCCTGAGATTTCTTCTGGGTCCTAGGGCAATCTGAAATGGTGGAGGACTGAAGAAGCATGTACAGGTTGCTAATACTTTGTGGCTTGGGTGATCCTTAAATTCCTGGGAAGAGGAATTGTGAAGGTTTTGAGATGTACTGAACCCTGTGAACTTCAATGTGTAGCAGGAACTGCCTGGAGGACTGGATGAGGACCTGTGAGCTATCTGCCTCTGAATCCAGGTGACTTTGGTGGGTTCATGGAGGAGCTGGGACCATGGAAGGGGATCCAGGAAATCTGAGAGACCACCCCAACTCAAGATGAAGAAAAGGCCTCTCCTTGGATATTGAATGTGGTGATGAAATTGAAGTTTACTGGAGACCAAGGGGTAGAGGGTTTGTGTAAATTTTCTAATGATCGTATTTAGTGATTAACGATACTTAGTGACTGATTGCTGGGTAAGTGATTTATTAAGTTAACCTATGATTGCCACATGAGTGGAAGACTGACTATTGTCTTGTGAGATGACTGAATGACTAAGGAAGCAAACCTCCTTAGAGATACCAGATGATTGTTCTTTTGTTCTTTGTTCTAAATACTGTGATCACTTTGGTGAAAACTATGTGGCCATTATAATGATAAGCTGTTGTGAACACTATATTGTGATTTTTCTGTGTTGTGAAAACTATATTGTGATTTGTAGTGAATGTTTTCCTTTGATTTGTTCTTGAATAAATAGAGTGTTCACTAAACTGTAATCAGAACCTTAAAGGCTGTTCACAGTAGCATTGTTTTGGGAAGCTGCTCGTGCATGGCATTACAGAAAATCATGAAAAAAGAATCAGTAGTTTAGAAGTGGTGGCACAAACAAAACAAAACAAAACAAAACAAAAAAAACCCAAAGAAAATAAAACCTTAAAAAAGAGGAAGTATTGGCCAAATAAGAAAAAAAGATACACAAAAATCCACAGAAGATAATGTAGTAGCAAGCACCCTACCATATCTAGGATGGCTGCTAGCACAGGTTTTTGATCTGTTTTTCTAAAGGAAAGCAACTCAAAAGGGGTTAACAATCTTACTTTAATCAAACATATATCATTTACCTAGTTGAGGGGAAAAACTCAACACCCTGAACTTCAGAGAATACAAACAAAAGTTACAAGCAGACAAAGAAATACAGACAGAGAAAATAACACAATTAAACAGACAGGGCTTCTAGCTATTTGACCATTACATACATACTATGCTAGTTACCAGAAGTTGAAGCACCAACATCTGGGTTTTCAAAGCTAGGGGACTTGAAAACTGCCCAGATTCTCATCTAGCCAAATCACACAACTCTTTTCAAAGTGAGCCACAACACAAAACCTCACCTCAGGGAGCATATATAACCTTCTCCAGCGTCAGCAAACATCACAACCTTCAAGACAAACTGCCTAATTACACAATAACACAATGTCTTTCTGAACAAGAAGCATCCCCTAAGCAAGTTTCTCTTGTTGGCCTTCAGGTAAGGCCTATTAAGCAGCATAGGCCTATTAGGGGGCACGGAAGAGATTTAAATGCCCTTACCATTATGGATAAGAACTCCTTACAAAGCAGTATTTTCCAAATTTTAAAAGAATTACAATAATTCATTGAAGAAAAGAGCTCCTTAAAAAGTGGAATTAACCAAACAAAAAGTAGCTACAAAAGTTCACTAAAGAAAATAATTCATTAAAAATTAGAATTGAGCAAGTGGAAATTAATAACTCAGTTAGAAATCAAGAAAAAAATAAAATCAAAACAATTGAAGACACATGAAATACCTTACTGGATAAACAGCTGAACCTGGAACCTGATCAAAAGGTAATCTAAGAATTATTGGACACCTGAAAGCCATGATTTAAAAAAAAGAGATAGAGAGATTAGTCATCAGCTTTAAAGAAACTGTCAAAGAAAACAGCCCTCATATTTCAGAAGCAGAGGAAAAAAGAAAATTTAAAGAATCCATCAATCACATTTAAAAAGACATTCCAAAATGAAAACTTCCAAGAATATTTTTGCCAAATTTAGAGCTCCCAGGTCATGTAGAAAATATTGTATGCAGCCTAAAAAGAAAGAAAAAATCAAATATTGTGGAACCATAGACAAGATAACAGAAGATTTAGCATCTTCCCTTTTAACGGCTCACAGGGCTTAGAATATGATATTCCAGAGTGCAAAAGATCTAGAAATACAATTGAGAATCATCTACTCAGCAAATCTAACCATAATCTGTCAGGGGAAAAAAATGGACATTCAGTGAAATAGAGGACTTTCAATCATTCCTGTTTATAATGCCAGAACTGAATAGAAAATGTGGCTTTCAGACAAAAGAGTCAAGAAAAGAATAAAAGGCAACCATGAAAGACAAATCATAAGGGATTCAAAAAGGTCAAACTGCTTACATTTCTACATAGGAAGATGACACTTGTAATTCCTAAGAACTTTATACTTATTAATGCAATTAGAACGATTATATAGAGACAGAGGACAATGTTGTGTGTCAAGTATGATGGAATTATATCTAAAGAATTAAATTAGAGGGAGAAATGTACTTTGAGATGCAGAAATGAAGAGGTAGAATGGGGTAAAATGTTTCACATAAAAGAGGTGTGAAAGAGCTATTTGGTGTGGGGGAGGGGGACAGTTAAGGTAGGTGAGTACTTGAAATTTACACTCAGTGGAAATGGCTCAAAGAGGGAATAACGTACACACTCAATTGGGTATAGAAATCTATATAATCCTACAGAACAGGAAGAGAGGAAGAAATAAGACAAGGATGTGGGGCGGAGAGAAGGGACCATAGATTATGGAAGATAGTAAAAGCACATTTGAGGATGGATTGGATCCAAGTGGAGAGAGAGAGTAGGATAAACAGGAGGGAAGATAGGATGAAGAGAAATACAAGGTTAGTAATAACTGTGAAAACATTTTCCAGGAATTTTCTCTGATAAAGGCCTCATATCTTAAATATATAGAAATGTGAGTTGAATTTATATTTTAAGGAGATTTTCCAATCAAAGACTATGGAAATGTTATAAATCACTATTGATACTAGAGAAATGCAAATTAAAGCAATTCAGGCACCATTCTATACATATCAGATTGGCTAACATGACAAAAAAGGAAAATGATAAATGGAGGAGAGGTGAAAAAACTGAAACAATAATATACCACTGGAGGTATTGTGAACTTATTGAACTACTATGGAGGGAAATTTTGAATTATGCCCAAAAAACTATGAAAAATGAATACCATTTGACCCAGTAATGCTTTTTAGGTCTGTATCCCAAAGAGGAAAATCAAAACAAAACAGAAAAGGACCTATATATACAAATATGTATAGTAGGTCTTTCAGTTGTGACAAAGTACTACAAGAAATGATGAGCCGAATGGTTCCCAAAATCTGGAAACATACAAACTTATTAAGAACATCATACATGGTAACAACAATACCGCACAATGGTCAATTGTGAAAGATTTAACTATTTTTAGCAATGCAATGATCCAAACAATCCCAAAGGACTTATAAGGGAAAATACTATCCATCTCCAGAGAAAGAACTGGAGTCTAAATGCAAGCAGAAACATACTTTTTAAAATCTTCCTTCCTTCCTCCCTTCCTTCCTTCCTTTCTTCCTTCTTTCCTTCCTTCCTTCCTTTCTCTCTCTCTTCCTTTTTTCCTTTCTCTTTCTTTCTTATTTGTTTAATTTTACATTATGACTAATTTGGAAATATTTTGCATTACTACACATGTATTATCTATATCAAATTGCTTGTCTTCTCATGAGAGGAAGGAAGGGAAGGAGAGAATTTGAAAGGCAAAATTTTAAAAAAGACCAGTTTCAAAATGTTTTTTACATGTGATTGGGGAAAAATAAAGTATCAAATATATTCAAAAATAATGCTGAACATTCAAAAAGTTTTTTCTTTATAAATTTTGGGTTTTTTAATTTAAAATTTTTAGTTCCATGTTTTCCCTGCCTTCCACAGCTCCCTCATTCCCCAAGAGAATAAATACAGTTATATCATGTGAATTTATGCAAAACATGCTTCAATATTAGCCATATCACAACAAAGAAAAGAAGGAAAACTATACTTCAGTTTGTACTCAGAGTTCATCAGTTCTCTCTCTGGAATTGGATGGCATTTTTTTAAAATCATGAATCCTTTGGAATTGGCTTGGATCATTGTTTTGATCTGAGTAGGCAACTACTTTGCTGCTGATCATTGTCAGAACACTGCTGTCAATATTAACAATTATCTCCCAATTCTCACTTCACTTTGACTCATTTCATATAGCTCTTTCTGTGTTGCTGTTGTTTTTCTTAAATCAGTTTTCTCATCATTTCTTATAGCATAATAATATTCCATCCCAATCATATGCCACTTGTTTAGTTATATTCCCCAATTGATGTCCATCCCCTTAATTTCCAAAATTTTGCTACCACCAAAGAGCTGCTATAAATATTTTTGTGCCTGGAGGTTTTTTTTTTTTCTTTTTCTTGGATATCTTAGAGGTATTGTCCTATTAGTGGTATTACTGGGTCAAAGAGTGTGCACAGTTTTATAACCCTCTAGGCATAGTTCAAATTGTTCTCCAAAAAAGTTGCATACTCACAACTCCTTATCAATAGTTTATTGGTGAACCTATTTTCCCTCATCCCTTCTAGTATTTTTGTTTCTCATAGGTGTGAGGTGCTACTTCAGAGTTGTTTTAATTTTCATTTCTCTAATCAGTAGTGATTTAGAGCACTTTTTCCTGAGATTCTAGGTAGCTTTGCTTCCTTCTTCAGAAAATTGTTCATATTATTTGATCATTTATCAATTGAGGGATAGTACTTATTTGTATAACTTTAATTTAGTTCTCTATATATATGAAAAATGAGGCCTCTGTCAGAGAAACTTGCTATTTTTTATATTACTTCATTGTCAATAGTACCTTTTAGCAAAAATTTAGATTCCCTGATCGTTTCCTTTAATTAGGTCTAATTTTGTTTAGCTCTGATACAGTTGTTGCTACCCCTGCCTTTCTTATTACAGCTAAAACATAACAGATACTCCTTCAGCCCTTTATTTTAACTCTGTATGAGCTTTATTTTTCAAGTATGACTCTTGCAAGTAATATATGATTGGTTTCTCATTTCTAATATATTTTGCTACCCACCTTTTTGTAAAATGGGTGAACACATGCTATTCACATTCATTGTTATGATCATGAACTCCATTTCCTTCCGTCCTGTTTCCTTCTGTTTATCCTTCTCCTTTTGGATCCTGTTCCTCCTTAAAAGTCTATTTTGCTTCTAACCACTGCCTCACTTAATCTTAATTAATCTATTAATCCTATTACCCTTAAAGGCATTTATTATCACCTTCCCCTCCTATTTCCCTATTGGGTAAAATAGATTTCTATACCCAACTGAATGTATGTGTATATGTGTGCATGTGTGTATGCATGAGTGTGTGTGTGTGTGTGTGTATACTTCCCTCTTTGAATCAATTCTGATAGAGTTTTAAGCATTACCCACTATCCCCACATTTTCCACTCCAGTATAAAAGCTCTTTCTTGTGTTCTTTTATTATGTGAGAATATTTTTCCTATTGTACCTCTCCTTTCTCCCTTCTCTCAGTCTCTTCTTCACTCAATTAAAAAAAATCCTCCAAACATAATTGACTCGTACTCATCCTCCTATATAAATCCATTCCATCAGCCAAAATAATGAAAAAGTTCTTGTGAGTTACATGCATCACCCTCCCTTACAGTCATGCAATCAGTTCGACTTTCTAGAATCCATTATGATTATTCTTTCATGTTTACCTCTTTTTACTTCTCTTGAGTGTTGTATTTGAAAGTCAAATTTCCTAATCAACTCCTGTGTTTTTATCAGGAGTACTTGAAAGTCCTCTATTTTATTGAATATCCATTTTCACCCTTGAAGGATTATAATCAGTTTTGCTAGGTAGGTATATGATTCTTAATCATAATCCTGGCTCCTTTACCTTCTTCAATATCATATCTTAAATTTGAATACTTTCTGGCAGCCTGCATTATTTTCTCCTTGACTTGGCAGCTCTGGAATTTGGTTATAAGACTGCTGTGAGTTTTCATTTTGGAATTTCTCATAAGGGACTAGTAGATTATTTCAATTTCTATTTTACCCTCTGGATCTAAGACATTAGGCAGTTTTCCTTGATAATTTTTTTAATATGATTTCTAAGATCTTTTTTGATAATAGCTTTCAGACAGTCCAACACTTCTTAAATTATCTTTTTTTTATCTATTTTTCAGGTTTTTTTTAATGAGATATTCCACATTTTCTTCTATTTTTTTCGTGCATTTTATTTTGCATTGTTATTCTTTATCCATGATGTCACATAGAATCATTAACCTCCACTTGTTTAGTTCTAATTTATATGTAATATTTCTTTAGTGAATCTTTATGTGCTTTTGCCATTAGACCTACTCTGTTTTTTAAGGTGTGATTTACTTCAATATTTTTTGTACTTCTTTTACCAAGCTGTTAATTGACTTTTCATAATTTCCATGAATTATTCTCATTTCTTTTCCTGATTTTTCTCTATCATTCTTATCTTCCTCCTTAACTTTTCCAGGAATACTTGCTTATTGAGTTGAGTCCAAATAGCCTTTTTTCTTTGATGTATTGCTTGTAGCTATTTTCACATTATTATATTTTTCTGAGTTTGCCTTTTTGTCTTCCCACCATAGTAGCTTTATATGATGGTGGTGTTTTTTTGTTGTTGCTATTATTTGTTTAATTTTTTGCTGTTTACTTTTTTTCCCCAATCTATCTTGACTCTGAAATTTATGCAGAAGTTGGGCTCTTCCCCCAGGGGAGTGTGTGTGTGTGTGTGCGCGCGGAGTGTTGGAGGGGAGGGTGGCAGGAGTGTACTGTCCCAAGCTCAAGCCTTTTTTGTGCTGCTGTTTTCAGAGCTAGTTCTGGAGGTCTTTGAGTTTTCACAGCTTCCAGAGTGATGTGATCTGTGGAGAAGTGGTCCCTGCTATCAGAATCTGTCTTTTAGTTTTTGCTCAATATGGGTTCAACTTCCACTGTGACTACAAACTCTCCTCTTGGTCCTAAAATTGTGACCATGTGCCTATTATCTTGTAGCCACTACTACTAGTACTCCACTACAAGCACTATTTTCCATTCTGGAACTATGTCCTAGAACTGATTATGAGTAATAGAGTTGCCAGTCTGCACCACCAGCTCCACCAAGTCCCAGCAAAGGGTTCATTGTAAACTCTTTCTGACCAGTTATCTGAGCTCCCTTACTATCTCTTTACTGAAGACTTCCAAGGGTGCTGTGTTGATGCCACACACACTAGGCTGGACCTGACCCCAATATTACAGACTTCTCTAGCTGAACATCTAAGTTGTCTTAGCCTAGAAAAAATGTCTCAGTCTGACTTTTGTTGGCTCTATCATTCCAAAATTTCATTTGAGGAATTAAGTTAAAAGTTGTTTGAGGGGGATGTTGGGAGATTTCATCAGGGTTGCTGTTTTTACTCTGCTATATTGGCTGACTTTTTAGTTTTGAATAAAATATTTGTAGTATATTGTCATGGTCTTTTTTTTTTGGAGGGGGGCAGGTAGGGCAATTGGGGTTAAGTGACTTGCCCAAGGTCACATGGCTTGTTTTTGTGTTAAGTGTCTGATGCTGGATTTGAACTCAGGTCCTCCTGACTCCAGGGCCAGTGCTCTATTCACTGCACCAACTTGCCACCTGCAGTCATGGTCTTTTTAGAATTAACAACCCTGGGGTTACTTTTGTTTATTTATTCCCAAGTAATTTTTGTTTTTCCTAATACTTTTTCAGCATATATTTTTATACTAGCCTACTCATTAAAGTGAATGAGTTTTATTATTTTTATTATTTAATATTTAGTATTATCATGGAGAACTTTGTCAAATTTGTCTTTTAATTTTTCTACCTTCTCATCTTTTGTAACACTAGAAAATTATGCTGGAAATATCTTTATGGTATTCTTTTCAATAGCACTGCAGAATGAGGTAACCATTTAATGATGTTTCTTTCACAGTGAGGAAATTCTCATTACTTTTTTATATTAACAACTTTTCTCCAACTCAGATTTTTTTTTTTCTTTTTGGAGAGGGAAGGTAGGGAAGTTGGCATTAAGTGACTAGCCCAAGGTCACACATCTAGTTTTGTGTTAAGTGTCTGGGGCCATATTTGAACTCGGGTCCTCCTGACTCCAGGGCTAGTGCTCTATGTGCCACCTAGCCACCGCACCAACTTAGATTTTTAAAAAGGCAGTAAGAGTATAAAGAATTTAGTTAGAGTCATACTAATAGAAAAGTCAGGACTTGAACCCATGTACTCCTTCCCCTAGTACCAGCTCTCAATCAACTATACCAAACTACTTCTGAAATACTTAGTTTTAAAAGTGCACCTTTTTACAATTATATTTTCAGTTTAGT
>CM053587.1:122586893-122606304 GCA_028646515.1 Pseudochirops corinnae
ATGTATATATATGTGGGTGAAAATTCATTGTCCTATTGGTGATACCAAGATGGTAAAAAAGCCTTTTAGAATTTTGCTAGGGTGATTCTCAAATAGCAGACACAGAACTCATAAGCATGTGTATACTCAATTATTTTTTTTCAACTTAAGAGAGTCCTGTTAGAGCTAGCTTTTCACTACCATAGTCTTCTGTAGCCTAAAGTCACCTCAATACCATGAGGAGATACCAGAGTAGTATGCTAGGGGAAACTTCCTCTGATCATTTGTTCTAAATGCCACAATAAGCTTTTAAGTTATAATAAACTTTGTTCTGTCCATCACCAGGCTATAAGCTATTACATGAAGCACTTTTGAGAATTATTTTATCTTCTTGGCTTTTTACTGCATTACCACACAGCAGGTAATGAGGAACCATCAGAACTTTCAACCTGATATTTAACTCAAATTTCAACATAAGTCACTTACTTACAGACCTCAGATTAGGAGGACAGCATCAGACTTACCCCTGGATCAGAGTCACCTAGATTAGTCAACTTTGGGAACATCGAAAGATTGTAGGCCACTAGTGAATTTGTCCAATTTGTCCAATAAGCTCAGTTCTAATAAGCATTGCCTTGGTGTTTGAACATCTGGGCTTTAGCATTTCATTGTGGGTAGTCTTTTGTCTAAAACTTGTAATAAATAAGTTTAGCAGCCATGACCAGTAAAGCTGGTCAGGTATTGAGTAGGAGAAACTTAGTTTGAGCCTTTTCTTCTCTCTATAGTTTGACATTAATGACAACTAAATGAGTCACTAAATTTTGTACTTTGAACCTTTTGTGTCTGTTATTTTTATTCTGTAGTATATTCAAATAGAGGGACCTGAATCTTGTGTAGGGTTGTAATGTTAATGGAATCTGAAGATCTTCCATGCCCCTTTGTATTGGCACTTAGTAAACAGGCACTTAACACCTTATTTCAAGTTAACACCTTGTTTAAGCTATTTAAGTAGTTACACCTTTGAGTAGTTAACACCTTAACTGGAAGGGGCAGAATGGGGAGGAGCTATACTGTATATAAGGAAGAGAACCAACAGAACAGTTAGATTTTCTCTCAGTGACCACTTGGAAATTGTACCTTTTTTGCTGAGACCCTCCTTTTGCAACTTTTACCAAGAACTTCCAAGAACCAGGCTGAGGAGCTATCAGGATCCCTGCTGGAGGGAGCCTGTTCTATTGTGAAGGCTTGGGAATGGGGGTGTTCACTTCATTAACCATGTGTATCAACTTCATGACTACCGTAATGAGTTCGGCTTTCTGGTTCTGGGACTCGGTTTTCTAGTATTTGAATTAAGGCTTTGGTTCTGCCTTCCATGTGGAGAGTTTGCTACATTTTGTGATTCACAACTATACCAGCATATTCATAACCACCGGGAGTGCTGGAAATATTGCATTATTGTTACAAGGGTACAGGAACAGCTACCACCCAGAAGCACTGTCCCTCTCTACCCAGTTCTAGCCACAGTTCGAGGGCAGACTCCAGAATTCTACATGCCAGAGTGAAAATCAGGCAAAGGTTCCAAGCTATTTATCAAGTTAAAATCAAGTTGAGAATCAAGTAGCAGCTATGGGAATTTCATGCCAGCAGTGGAATGGAGATCTTAGTTCCAGACACCATTCCAGTTTAAGTTGTGGAAAAAGCAGAGCAGGAATCCCAGATCAAAGAACTGTCTTGAGTTATATCACACTGAGCATCAGAATTTTCAAGCTACATAATAGTGGGTGTGTCCAGGAGCAGTCTATTACAACTCTGAATGGGATAATCACATGGCCATTTTGCTCAGATTTAAACTGGGCAGTTACTTATAGCACTTGGATCAGGAGGGCAGAGATTAAACTTTCCCTTGGTTCAGACCACATAGAGAGCACTGAGAGGTTGTAGGCACTACCTGGAGCTCTCTCAGTAATCCAAGAATAACAGAAGACAATACCTCAAATAAGGAACAGCAGGACTAGAGAAGATATTTCACATAGAAGTGCACAAAGCCTAGCCCTAAAATGTAGTATGAGATCAGGAATCAGCCTGCAAGAATGGCAAGCAATAAAAGAATCTCTACATAAAAATCTATTATAGTGACAGGGATGATCAAAACCAATACAGAAGAAATGACTCCAAACCATATTCAAGCCAAGTCTCAAAGTAAAGACAGCTTAGAAACAAATGGAATTGAATTCCTGGAAGAAATGAAACAAGAGATTTATTTTTTTTAAATAAATTAAATGTGAACACTAGAGAAAAAAATGAAAAAGAAACATTAGCTATAACAGAAAGATTTAGATATACAATTAACAACTTCAAACAAAAGGTATAAAACTTTGCCCTAGGGAGAAAAAAACACAAAAAAACCCAAAACAAAACAAAAAAACCTTAAAAATTTGAATAGACCAAAAGAAGATAATGATTCTATCTTAAAGAAAAAGAAGGAAAAACAAATACACTAGGATGACTAGGCACTAAACCTCTGCCTCAGTTTTTCAATTATACAATGGGGATTATAGCTAAAATAGCTCCTACCTGCCAGAGGTTTTGTGAGGATCAAATGAGATAATACCCATAAAAAATACATAGCACAGTACCTGACACACACTAAGCACTATATATAAAAACAAGATCAAGTGATTTTTAAAATAAAATATATAATCTATATAAAAGCAAAAACTGACATGGAAAAAATCAGAGAGAGTTAATTTAAGTATAATTGGACTGTCTGGAACCTATGAAGAAAATATGCTAGATATCATGGTTCCAGAAATTATAAAAGTAAACCTTCTAGATCTATTAAAATCAGAGAGTAAAGCAGAATAAAAGAGTCATGGGAGACGACCTGAAAAAAAAAAAAAAAAGGATCTCAAAATGAAACACCCATGATCCAAAATCCAGAGCTTCCTGGTCATAGGAAAAAAAAAAAAAAACTACTTCAGGCATCTAGAAATAAAAAGAAAAGGAAAAAAGAGAATTCAAATATTAACGAGCCACAGTCAGAATAAAAAATGATTTGGGGGTCATTACTTATAAAGTAATGGAATCTTACAACATGATATTCAAGAAGGCTTAAAACTAAGATTATGTCTTCTGGCAAAGCTAATATTAATCCTCAAGAGGAAAAAACTAAAGACTCCTTAAAGAAATATAGTACTTCAAACATTCCTGATAGAAAAAAAAAACAAAACAGAGATATATAGGAATTTAGAAATACAAATTTAGAAGTCAGCATAAATATATAAGGGTAAATACAAGCAAGGTATGATAAAAGATTAAACTGTTTATATTTTACTATGGTGGGATGCTATTTTTGTTGTCTTAGAATTCTGTCATCATCAGAGGCTATAGCAGGAATCTGATTAACCAGAAGAGCTAGGAATTTTTCCATTAGGTTTTGGTGATCTTAAAGAAAAAGAAGGAAAAACAAATACACTAGGATGGAAAAGAGAGAGGAAGGATTTTGTTACTGAATCAATTCAGTCGTGTCTGATTTTCTAGGACTGCATTTGGTGCTTTATTGACAAAAGATACTGGAGTGGTTTGCCATTTCCTTCTCCAGATCCTCTTACTGATGAAGATACTGAGGCAAACAGGGTTAAGTGACTTGCCCAGGATCACACAGCTAGCAAGTATTGATGCTGTATTTTCACTCACTCCTCCATGACTCCAGGACTGATGATCTATCCACTGTTTCCACCCGGCTGCCCACAATAGGAAGGATGGGGAATGTTAACTGCACACAAAAGGGGCATGCAATTAGTAGTCAATAAAAACAGGAAACAAAAATAAGCACATAGTGTTGTATAAATAAATACATTTCAATTATCAGGGAAATAGAAGAAAAAGAGAAAGAGGGAAGGTAGATAAATAAAGGAATTAGACCAAAAGCAAACCAAAATCTAACTAAGAGGACACCTACTGAATCTTATTACTCAGAGAAGTGCTGGTTCCAGTATAGAAATTGAGATTTCCCCCCCCCCAGCTCCCTCTCTCTCTCCCCCTCCCTCCCTCTCTCTTCTAAAGGGGTTATTAGATATGGGAAGGAGAGAAGGAAAAAATTTTCTCAATGATCTTACAAAAGGAATTAACTTTGACCCAGATCTAACCTCCTAAATCTTTACCATAAAAAATCAGAAAAAGAAGAAATAATCTCACATGTAAAAAATTATACTAGCTTTTTTGTGTGTGTGTGGTGACAAAGAAATGGAAAATAAAAGGATTGAGGAAGGTCTGAAAAAACTGTGGCTTATGAATTTTGGTAAATACTACTGGGTAGAAGGTATAAAGAAAAAATACAATTCTAAAGAATCATGGAAAGGCATGTGAGGTGATGTACAGTGAAGTGAGCAGGACAAGAACAATTTAAACTGTAACATCAATATTATAAAAATGTACAATTTTAAAACCATAACAGTGATAAGCAACCCCATGAACATTCACGATTCCGTATATCTATGTCTATATTTATGCATATTGTATCTAAATATATCAGAATCATTTGTATCTGGTGGTACAGTAGATAAGAATTCTGGACCTATAATCAGTAAGACCTGAGTTAAAATCTGATCTTAACAACTTACTAGATGTGACCCTGGGCAAGGCACTAAACCTCTGCCTCAGTTTTTCAATTATAAAATGGGGATTATAGTTAAAATAGCTCCTACCTGCCAGAGGTTTTATGAGCATCAAATGAGATAATACATGCAAAAAATACATAGCACAGTACCTGGCACACATTAAACACTATAAATATTTATTCTCTTCTTCCCTATTTCTGATGGGGAACTGAAGTCCTGTTCAAAATCAGGCTTCATTTTTTCTCTTAAATTTTCCTTTTATTCTGTGGTGTATACTATTGACTCCTCATCTTAGTACGAGGACTTGCCATTTTATGCTGTGTTTACTTCAACAGTCACTGCACTGATTCCTTTACCTCCATTTCACCTGCTATCTAATGCATTCTGAGTTTATATGCTTGAGCATTTTCCATAACTCTTCAAATTCCCAAAAGGAATACTGAAATGGTTCAATGGTTGATATGGAGAAAGAAATAGAGATATGAAAAGGTTTTGAAAGGGTGCACATAATATTAGTGGTGGAAAGGACATTACAGATGAGGGAGTCCAATTTTCTCATTTTATAAGTCAGAAATATGTGGTTCATATAGTTTAAATTACATGTCAAAAGTCACAAAATGTATTATTAGTCTAACTAAAATGAGAACCCAACAAGTTCCTCTAATCTAATGCTCATTCAACTGCACTCCATTAATAATATGGGTCCCTCCATAGTTGCTTTACTGAAGGGAATGAAAATGACAACAGTATTGTGTCTGTCCAGGAAAAAACAAAAACACAGGCTTTGAAAGAAAAGTGAAAAGAATTATATTAATGTGCTTATTTCTTCCCACAGGAGGTGAGGAACCAGAAGGAAACTGATTCTCATCCCATAGGTGTCACAAGGCCAGATCCAAAGAGAGCCTAAGATGTCTTTTTTTCTTTCCTTCTCAGAATAAACTTCGCATTCTTAAAGGTCAGAGAGTCTGGCAAGAAGAGTGAGATACTGCCTTGATTTTTGAACCCCACTCAGAGCTCCCACACAAAGTTCAGCTAGATCTCAGAATAACATGCAGAGTGGGCCTAGTGATAGCTCCTTTGAGGGTAGGAAGGAGATGAAAAAGTAAAGGAAGAAAAGACAATTGAATTAGAAAGGGAGAAAACAGAATAAAGAAAAGGGGAAAGGCTGGAAACAGACATTAAAGAAAAACAGAAGAAGCAAGAATTTATGTTGCAAATTCTGGATTGTGTTGCGGCCACTTACAAGTTCAATGGAAATAAAGATGTCAAAACCCAAGCAAACAACAACAAAAATGAACCTAGAATATCTAGCTTCACTCTTGCTCAATCCCTAGGTCAATTCTTTATATCTGATATTCATCACAGCATAAGCCAATTTAATCTCCTGCTACATCTGCATATCATTCCTGCATAGCCTGGAATAATAGAAGATTCATGGTCTGTGAATTAGGAGGTCTAGATCTATCATAAATGAGATCAGTTTTGTAGTGGGTTGTAATAAAAGAGTCCTAGAATGGCTGACATAAAATCACTGTGGCATATGATTTGAGAATGGAATGGGGTATGAGAAAAACCAGAGGCAAAGAACCCTACTCAAATACTGTAGCGATAGTTAAGATGTAAAGTGATAACCTAAATGAAAGTGGTCACTTTATGAGTGAAAAATACGAATGAATGTACTTACACTCATAAAGTGTAAAAAGTGAAAGAAGTGAAACTGGCAGAAGAAGCCAAGATGACATGTAGAAACAGGACTTCCCTGCGTCTCTGGCTTCCATATCCTCCAATACATGTGAAAAATGACTCTAAAGAAATTTTATAGCTACAGAGCCCACAAAGTGACAGAGAGAAACAAATCTCCTAAAGGAAGCCTTGCAGGATGGCAGGAAGGGGCTATTGCACCATGTTGGTAGCTGAGCCCAACCCAATGTGAGCCATCAGGTTTTATCATCAGGGCAGCCCCAATGAGCAACAGCCAAAGAAGACTTCAGGAGAGTGAAGCACCAGCAGCTGTGGTGGCTTCCAGACTTCTCAACACATAAACTCCAAAGACAAAGTAAAAGTTCAGTGTGGAACTCTGTTGGAACAGCGGTGGATTGAAGAGCATGGTCCAGCCCCTGACCCCAGGGAAAGAAGCAGCAGAGGAGCAATGGCTTTGCCTTGTGGCTGCCTTAGGAGCTCCTGGCCTGCAGACTGTAGGGGGACCAATCAAACATTCAGAGAGTTATCACTCTTACTTTAACTTTCTTGGATCTGGATCATGGACTTGGGTGGAGTTCCTAAGGTGTGTGGCCAGGTGCCAGAACCTATGAAAGTTGCAGAGACGCTACCCTCCTAATTTCTCCAGCATCTGCAAAAACCCCAGTGATTTGGGACAAAGTTCTCTTTCCATTCTGAAAGCAGAGTTCTACCATGGCAAAAAGTTCAAAAGTCAAGTAATTGACTGGCAACATGAGTAAACAGAGGAAATGCAACCCTACCATACATTTGTTTTTCAGGGACAAAAAGGATCAAAGCATGGAACAGGAGGAAGACAACAGAGTCAGAATTCCTGATTCAAAAGCTCCCAAGAAAAATATGAACTGCTTACATGACATGGAGGGGCTCAAGAAGGAGTTTGAAAACCAAGTAAGAGAAGTACAGGAAAAAATGGGAAGAGAAATGAGAATGATACAAGAAAATCAAGAAGAGTGAGTCAACAGGCTGAGTGACAAAAATAACACCTTAAAAAATAGACTAACTCAAATGGCAAAAGAGGCTCAAAACGCCACTGAGGAGAAGAATGCCTTAAAAAGTTCAAATTGCCTGATGGAAGAGGAATGTCAAAAACTCACTGACAAGAATAATTCCTTCTAAATTAGATGGAAGCAAATGGCAGCTAATGATTTTATGAGAAATCAAGATACTATAAAACAGATCCAAACAAATGAAGAATAGAAAGCAATGTGAAATATCTCACTAGAAAAACCACTGACCTGGAAAGTAGATCCAGGAGAGATCATTTACAAATTAGTGGACTACCTGAAAGCCATGATCAAAGAAAGAGCTTAGGGAGAGGCTCGGAAGGCAACGTGAAGCCCATGCTCTGGGAGGCCCTAACGGCAACCCAGAGGCTGCGCTCCAAGAGACCCTGAATGGAAGGCTGTGGTGGCACTCCAGAAGGCCCTGACAGCAACATGGCAGCTGCTCTCCAAGAGGCCTTGACAGCAACACAGCGGCCACTCTCTGAGAAACCTGGAGGGGAACACGGTGGTCATGCTCCTGGAGGTCCTGACAGCAATGCAGCGGCTGCTCTCTGAGAGGCCATGATGGAAATGTGGCAGGCACTCTCTGAAAGGCCCTTACAGCAGTGCAGTGGGAGTGCTTGGTAAGGCCCAGAGGAGTCCTCTTGATCCACCAACCACAAGGGCCTTTCTCAGGCCTATTACCGCAGGGTGGGGATCAGACAGAGCTGGGTAAGAGACAAAGGCAGGGCCTGTGGCAGGGACAGCAGCTAATTCGGGGACTACTCATCCACAGCCTGGAAATTAAAAAAAAAAAAACAAAAACACTATTTAACTTCCAGGGACCAGGATGGCAGAGTGAACCCTGGCTGCTCCAATCCACCCGCTCTGAACCTGAAAAGACAGAAATTATTGCCCCAGAGAAAAATTTTAAGCAGTAAAGACTTAGGAAGCCTGGAGGAAGGGTGTGGCTAAGGTCCTGTGTCAAAATGGCAAGAAAGCAGGCTACAAAGATAAAGACACTGGAATCCTATTACTGTGAGATATAAGAACCAAATTCAGATGGAGACAGTATTGACTCCACACCCACAGCTAAAGCCTTAACAGGGATTATGACCTTGTCTCAGGCACAGAAAGCATTCCTAGATGAGCTCAAAAAGAACTTTGAAATTCAGGTTAGAGAGGCAAAAGGCAAAAGCAACACTTCTTTTAAAAACAAAATTGTGAAATTAGAAAAACATTATAATGAAGAAAGCAGCTACTTAAGTAAAATGTGAGAACTAAAAATGAAATCTGAGCACATGGAAAAGGAGCTTCAAAAACTAACTGAAGAAAATAATTTGCTAAAAATTAGAATCAACCAAATTGAAGCTAATGACTCTATGAGGAACCAAGACTTAGTCAAACAAAACATCAAGACTGAAAAATTAGAAGAAGAGCTAAAATATCTCAATGGAAAAATAACTGACCTGGAAAACAGATTCAGGAGAGATAATCTGAGACATATTAGTCTACCAGAAAATCATGATGAAAAAATGAGTCTGGACAATATCTTCCAAGAACCCATCAAGGAACACTACCCTGAGATCCTAGAACCAGAGGCTAAAATAGAAACCGAGCGAATCCACCACACACGCCCCGAAAGAGATCCCAATTGAGAAGTCTGTGAAATGTTGTGGCCAAATTCCAGAACTATCAGGTAAAGGAAAAAATACTACAAATGGCCAGAAAGAAACAATTCAGATATAGCAGAACCATAGTGAGGATTGCACAGGATCTGGTAGCCTCAACATTGAAAAATTGGAGGAACTAGAATATAATTTTTCACAAGGCAAAATAGCTTGAGTTACAACCTAGGATCACCTATCTAGAGAGACTGAGCATAATCTACCAGCCGAGGAGATGGACATTCAGTGATATAACAGAATTCCAGAACTTCCTGATGAAAAAGCCAGAGCTCAATGGAAAATTCAACCGCAAATTACAAGACTCAAGAGGGACATAGAAAGGCAAATAAGGAAACACACACACACAACTTGCTATTTAATAAGAGCAAACTGTTTACATTCCTATATGGGAAGCTGATAGTGTTAATAATATCATGAATTCTACACCTATGGCAACATCTAAAAAGGATATAGATAAATAGAGGGTGTGGGTATAAATTAGACAAAAATGATCACAAAAAACTTTATTAAGGGACTGCAATGAAAGCAGAGGAAAAAATGAAGTCAAAAAGGGTAAATTAAGCCACACAAAGAAGCATAAAACATTATAGAAGAGGGAAAGAAGGGAGGGAGATGAGCATTATATAAGCTTTTCCTACATTGGCTTTGTTGCAAGCAGAGAATAACACAATCAGTTAAGTATAGGACGCCATCAAGAAGAGACATAAGCCTTTCCCCCAAGATGTCACTGAGGTAAAGATAGAAGCCGCTGTCTGCCCCAAGACAGAAGCCAAGTCCAAGGCCTTGAAGGTCAAGAAGGCAGTGCTGAAGGGTATTTATAGCCACAAAAAGAAGAAGATGCAAACATCCCCCACCTTCTGGTGACCCAAGACATTAAGACTTCAAAGACAGCCCAAATACCTCAGAAAAGTGCCCCTTGGAGAAATAAGCTTCATCACTATGCCATCATTAAATTTCCCTTGACCACTGAGTCTGCTATGAATAAGACTGAGGATAACAACACCCTAGTCTTCATTGTGGAAGTCAAGGCCAACAAGCATCAGATCAAGCAGGCCATAAAGAAGCTGTATGACATTGATATGACCAAAGTCAACACATTGATCCAGCCTGATGGAGAGAAGAAGGCCTATATCCATCTTGCTCCAGACTACGATGCATTAGATGTTGCCAAAAAAATTGGAATCATCTAACTTACTGTGTCCAGCTGTGTCCCAATACAACTACAATAAAAAGTTTTCCAGGAAAAAAAAGGAAAAGAAGAGACATAAAACTTATCATAATAGAGGGAAAGAGGGGAACGAGAAGAGCATTGCATGAGACCTATTCTTGTCAATCTTGGTTCAAGGAAAAAATAACATACTACATTAAGTATAAAAATCAATCATATCCTACAGGCAGTAGGAGGGGGGAAGGGCCACGAAAGGGGAAAGGCTTAGAAGGGAGGGAAGCAGTAGTAAGGGAGAAGCGTGGGAAAAGGGAGGAGGGCTGATAAGAAAGGAATATTGTGATGGTCAAAAAGTAAAACTCTTAAGAAGGGGAAGGGAGAAGGGAAAAATAAAAGCATCAACAGGGGAGGGAATAGGATGGAGGGAAAGACACAGATAGTAATCATAACTGTGAATGTAAATGGGATGAACTCTCCCATAAAATGAAGGATGATAGTAGAATGGATTAAAAATCATAATCCTGCAATATGCTGTTTATAAGTAGCACATCTGAAACAGAGAGATACACACAGGGTAAAGGTAAAAGGCTGGAGTAAAATATGCCATGCCTCAGCTAAAGTAAAAAAAAAAAAAAGCAGGGGTAGCAATCCTTATCTCAGACAAAGCAAAAGCAAAAATAGATCTAATTAAAAGAGATAATGGAGGAAACTATGTCCTGCTAAAAGGCACCATTGAAAATGAGGCAATATCATTACTATATATTTATGCACCAAGTGGTCCAGTATCCACATTCCTAAAGGAGAAATTAAGGATGCTAGAGGAAGAAATAGATGGCAAAACTGTACTACTGGGGGACTTCAATCTCTCCCTATCTGAGATGGATAACTCCAACCTCAAAATAAACAAGAAAGAAGTCAAGGAAGTAAATAGAATGTTAGAGAAGATAGATATGGTAGATCTCTGGAGAAAACTGAATGGGGATAAAAAGGAATATACCTTTTTCTCAGTGGTAACAGCACATACTCCAAAATTGACCATGAACTAAGTCAAAAAAACCTCACAATTCAGTGCAGAAAGTCAGAAATATTAAATATATCCTTCTCATATCATGATGCAATAAAAATTATATTAATGAAGGGCCATGGAAGGATAGACGAAAAACTAATTAGAAACTAAATAACATAATTGCAAAAAATGAGTGGGTCAAACAAGAAATTATAGAAACAATCAGCAAATTCATTCAAGAGATGACAATAATGAGACATGATACCAAAACTTGTGGGATGTAGCAAAGGCAGTTCTTAAGGGAAGTTTTATATCACTGAATGCATACATGCATAAGTTAGAGAAAATGGAGACCAATGAATTGGGCATGCAATTGGAAAAGCTAGAAAAAGAACAAATGGAAAATCCCCAAGCTACCAAAAAACTACTTTGTAGAGCTAGAAAAAACAGTAGCAAAATTCATCTGGAAGAACAAAAGTTCCAGAATTTCAAGGCAACTAATGAAAAGAAATGCTAGGGAGGGTGGCCTAGCCATACCAGATTTTAATTTGCACTACAAAGCAGCAGTCATCAAAACTACTTGGTGCTGGCTGAGGAACAGAGCAGTGGATCAATGGAATATATTGGGTACATGAGACTCAGCATTCAATGACTATAGTAATCCATTGTTTGATAAACCCAAAGACCCCAGTTTTGGGAATAAGAACGCACTATTTGACAAAAAACTGCTGGGAAAATTGGAACATAGTATGGCAGAAATTGGTCACAGACCAATATCAAACACTGTACACCAAAATAAAGTCAAAATGGTTGCATGACCTAGGTATAAAGGTTGATATAGTAAGCAAACTGAGAGAGTAAGGGATAGTTTACCTGTCAGATCTGTGGAGTGGGGAAGATTTCATGATGAAACAAGAGGTAGTGAGCATTACAAAATGCAAAATGGATAATTTTGATTATTTTAAATTGAAAAGCTTCTGCAAAAACAAAGCCAATATTACCAAGATTAAAAGGGAAGTGGAAAACTGGGAAAGAATTTTTACAACTAGTGTCGCTGATAAATGCCCCATTTCTAAAATACACCAAGAATTGAGTCAAATTTATAAGAACACAAGCCACTCTCCAATTGATAAATTGTCAAAGGATATGAACAAGCAGTTTTCAGAAGATGAAATTAAAGACATTTATAAGCATATGAAAAAATGTTTCAAATCACTAGTGATTAGAGAAATGCACATCTAAGCAACTCTGATGTACCATATCTCATGGGCCAGACTTGCTAAGATGACAAAATAGCAAAATGATAAATGCTAGAGAGGATGTGGAAAAATTGCAACATTAATGCATTGTTGGTGGAGCTGTGACCTGATCCAGCCATTCTGGAGAGCTATCCGGAATTATGCCCAAAGGGTTATAAATAAGTCCATACCCTTTTATCCAGAAATACCACGTCTAGAGTTATATCCCAAAGAGATCAGAGAAGTGGGAAGAGAACCTGTATGTACAAAAATATTTATAGCTGCTCTTTTTGTGGTGGCAAAAAATTGTAAAACAAGAGGATTCCCATCAAATGGAGAATGGCTGAACAAGTCGTTGTATATGAATGTAATGGAATATGACTATGCTATAAGAAATGAGGAGCAGACAGACTTCATAATAACCTGGAAAGACTTATATAAACTGATGCTGAGCAAGAAGAGAAGAACCAGGAGAAATTTGTACACAATCACAGACACAACATATGTGTGATGACTAACTACAATAGAATGGGCTCCTCTCAGCAATACAAGGTTATAGGACAACTCCAAAAGACACATGGAGATATCCATATCCAGAGATGGAGATGCAGTCTGAGGAAAGATTGAAACAAACTACTTGCTCTGTTCCTTTTTCTTGTTTTGTTTTGTTTTCTCTTTCCCACTGATCATTCCAACAGATACAATTCTTCTTTACAACCTGACTAATGATTAATGGGAAGATGTTTGTAGATCCTGTATCTGAGTGCATGCCAACATGATGGGGTGGGGGGGAAGGGAGAGGGAGCATATATGAAACTCAAGGGACTGTGGAACTGAATTTTGTAAACTAAATGTAAATTTAAAAAATTAAAAAAAGAAATAACAAATGCCCACATAAAAAAAGAGCCTAGACACCATCTTTCAAGAAATTATCAAGCAAAATTGCCCTTATATTTTAGAACCAGAGGCCAAAATAAAAACTGAAAAAATTCACCAATCACCTCTTGAAAAAGATCCCAAAAAGAAAACCCCTAGGGATATTATAGCCAAATTCCAAAGCTCCCAGGTCAAAGAGAAAATATTGCATGCAGTTAGGAAGAAACAATTTGAGGATTATGGAAACACAATCAGGATAACACAAGACCTAGCAGCTTCTACCCTGAGCGATCAATTGGCTTGGAATATGATTTTGTGGATGTCAAAGGAGCTAGGATTAAAACCAGGAATCACCTACCCAGCAAAATTGAGTATAATGCTTCAGGGGAAAATATGGTCATTCAATGAAATAGAGGATTTTCAAGCATTCTTGATGAAAAAACCAGAGCCGAACAGAAAATCTGACTTTCAAATGCAAGAAGCAAGAGAAGGTAAACAGGAAAAAGAAATCATAAGGAATTCATTATATTTGAAATATTTACATACCTACATGGAAAAATTATAATTATAACTCATAAGACTTTTCTCAGTATGAAAATGCTGAAGGGAATATATATATGTATGTGTATGTGTATGTGTGTGTATATAAATATATATGTGAGTGTGGGCATTTGTATGTTCTTGTAGAGACAGACAGACGTCACAGGATGAGTTGAATATGAAGGGATGATATCTAAAAAATAAAATTAAGAGATGGGAGAGGAATTTATTGAGATAAGAAAGAGAAAGATAGATTAGGATGAATTATCTCATATAAAAGAGGTAAGAGAAAACTGTTACAATGGAGGGGAAGAGCAGGAAGGTGAAAGGGAATGGGACAACTGATTCTCATTGAATTTGGTCTAAGCAGGGAATAACATACACAGTCTATTGGGTATCTTACCCTACAGGAAAGTAGGGGGGAAGGGGACAAGAAGGGGGTGATAGAAGAGAGGGCAGATTGGGGGAGAGGGTAGTTAGAAGCAAGTATTTTTGAAAAGGGATAGGGTGAAAGGAAAAATAGTATAAGTGGAGGGTGGGATAGGATGGAAGGACATATTGTTAATCTTTCACAATATAATTACTATGGAAATGATTTGGGTAATTATACATTTACAATACATATTGAATTGCTTATCTTCCCATTGGAGATGGGTGAGGAGGGGAAAAGAACCTGGAATTCAAAATTTTGCAAATGTTTAAAAATGTGTTTTTCAGGCAACTGGGAAATAATATATGCAGATACTGGGGTAGAGAAACCCATCTTGCCCTTCTAGAAAGTTAAGGGGGTTAATGGGGAGGATATAAGAGAGAACAGATTGGGGGAAGGGATATTTAGTAGGTTTGCTATTTTGGGGTGGGATAGGGGAAATAAGGGGACAGAAAAAGAAACTTGTAACTCAAAATCTTGTGGATATTAATGTTGAAAATTAAAAATAAGTAAATACATAAGTAAGTAAAATATTTTTTAAAAGAAAGCTAAAAAACAAAAAGAGGCAAGAGAAAACTTACAATGGAGAGGAAAAGCAGGAAGGTGTAAGGGAATGGGACAAACTTATTGTCTTTGAATTTAGCTTAAAGAGGAAATAACATACACACTCAATTGGGTATCTTACCCTACAGGAAAATAAGGGGGAAAAGGATAAGAAGGGAGATGATAGAAGGGAGGGCAGATTGGGGGAGAGGGTAGTAGGAAATAAAAACTTTTGAAAAGAGTCAGGGTCAAGGGAGAAAATAGAATAAGTGTGGGGTGGGATAAGATGGAGGGAAATACAGTTAGTCTTTTACAATACACCTACTATGGAAATGTTTTGTGTAACTACACATGTACAACCTATACTGAATTGCTTATCTTCCCAGTGGGGGTGGGAAGGGAGGGAAAATGGGAAAAATTCTGGAACTCAAAGTTTTAAAAACAAATTTATATTAAAAAAATGGTAACAACTGATACTGGCTAAGAAATAGAGTGGCAGATCAGGGGAACAGGTTAGGTACACAAGACACTGTAGTCAAAGACTATAGTAATCTGCTATTTGATAGACTTCAGCTTCTGGGACAAGAATTCACTATCTGAGAAAAACTTCTGGGAAAAATAGAAAACAGTATGGCAGAAACTGGGCACAGACCAATATTATACACTGTATACCACAATGTACTCTAAGTGGGTTTACAATTTAGATATAAAATGCTGATACTGTAAGTAGCCTGGAAGAGCAAGGAATAATTTACCTGTCAGATTTATGGAGAAGGGAAGAACTTATGACCAAACAAGAGATAAGGAGCATTACAAAAAGTAAAATGGATAATTTTTATTATACTAAATTGAAAATGGTTTTGTACAAACTAAGTCAATGCAACCAAGATTAGAAGGGAAGGAGAAAATCAGGAAATATTTTTTTAAACCAATGTCTCTGACAAGGGCCTCATTTCTAAACTATATGGAGAACTGCATCAAATTTATAAGAATACAAATCATTCCCCAATTGATAAATGGTCAAAATATATAAACAGGCAGTTTGCAGAGGAAAAAATTAAAGATATCTGTAAGTATATGAAAAATGTTCTAAATCACTATTGATTAGAGAAATGCAAATCAAAACAACTTTTAGGTAGCCCATCTCAGCAGTCATATTGGCTAAGATAACAAAATAAGAATGATAAATGCTGAAGAAGATGTGGGAAAATTAGAATACTAATGCATTGTTGGTGGAGTTTTGAACTGATCCAGCCATTTTGGAGAGCAATTTGGAACTGTGCCCAAAGGGCCACAAGAATGTGTATACCTTTTTACCCAGCAATACCACTTCTAGGGCTGTATCCCACAAAGATCATATAAATGGGAAAAGAGCTCATATGTACAAAAATGCTTATAGCAGCTCTTTTTGTGGTGGCAAAGAACTGAAAATGAAGAGGATGCCCGTCAATTGGGAAATGGCTAAAAAAGTTGTAGTATATGAATGTAGTGGAATACCACTGTGCTATAAGAACCAAGGAGCAGATGGACTTCATAATAACCTGGAAAGCATCATATGAACTTGTGCTGCGTGAAGGGAGCAGAACCAGGGCAAGATTGTACACAATTACAGCCACACTGTATCTGTGATGACTAACTTTGATAGACTGGGGTTTCTCATCAATGCAAGTTTATAAACTCCAAAAGAATCATGATGGAAAAGGCTATCCTCATCTAGAGAGTTACAGAATCGGGATGCAGATTAAAGCAAACAATCTGTTCTCTTTCTTTTTTGTTTTGTTTTTTGTTTGTTACTTCTTTCTTGTTCATTCCATTGGTTATAATTCTTCACAAATTGACCATTGTGAAAATATGTTTAATGTGAAGATATATATGTAGATACTATATTGAATTAAATGTCATATGGGGGGTAAGGGGGAAGGAAAGAGAAGATGAGAAAATTTGCAACTAAAAAATTTGTGGAATTGAATGTTGTAAGCTAAAATTTAATTTAAAAGGAAAAAATGAAATAATAAAACAGCTTAACAGGTTCTTTAGGCATAATGAGTTTAAAAGAATTGAAATGATATCAAGTTTGAGATTCTGGGTACCTGGGAAAATGGTGATGACCTCAATAGTGATAGAAATGTTTGGAAGAAGGGAGATTTATTTGGGGGGAAATACAATTATTTCTGTTTTGAACATGTTGAATATGAGAGATTTACACAATATAGGTGATGCAAGATTAGAACTTGTAAAATAAATTAGGACTTCACAAATTGATCTAAGAAATATTCTCATAGTCATGATAATTGAATCCATGGGAGCAGATGAGATCACCAAATGAGATAGTGAAAAGAGATCAAGGAAAAGAGTCCAGGATAGTCTTAGCAGATGTCATGGTTAGCTGTCATAGTTGGCTTGACTTCCATAAAGAACTAAAATAAAAAAAATAAAATAAACAGAGGAGTGCTCAGATAGATGAGGAGCCTAGGAAAGAGCAATATCATGAAAACCTAGGGAGAAGAAAAATCCCAGGAGAATAAAGTGTTGGATGATGTCAAAGTTGCCACAATGTCAAGAAGAATGAAGATTAAGGGAAAAACATAGACTTGTAAATTTGGTGTCTTTGGAGAGATTAGGTTAGAAACTGTATGTCATTGAGTTAATACTGACTAAAAGGGGAGGAAGTAGAAACAATGAGCACAGAAAGTTTTCTCAAAGTATGTATCTGAGGAGTGGAAAGATACAATACAATAATTAACTCAAACAGGTGGATAAAGAGAGGGTATTTAAAGGATAAGATGGACAGATCATTTTGTGGCCAACAGCATAGGAGCCAGTAGAAAAAAAGATAGAGATGGGAATCTGTATCAGATGGGATTGCATAAAAGATGTGTGTAGAATGGCTTCTCTTTGCAAGGAGGAAGGTCAGGTGTAAAGGAGAAGATAATGGGTGAAGATATTTGCGTGGTATATGATTATTAAAATGGAAAGAGATATACATCTTGTCAAAGGGCCTCTTTTTTAGTGAAGGTTAAGGGCTGAGAAATATTAAAGGCATGAAGAAGACTGAAAATGTTTAGAATACCAGGAGTCATAAGAGGGAGAGTCAATTATTTTTTAAAAATAAATTAATTTATTTATATTCTTGTTTACATCACTCATTTCCACGAGATTTTGAGTTACATATTTTCTACCCATCTTTCCCCTACCCACCACCTCAAAACAGCCATCCTACTGTATAGCCCTCCTCCAATCTGGTCTCTCGTATATCCTCCCCCATCACAACTCTGACTTTTTGTTAGGGGAGAATGGATCTCCCGACCCCACTGCCTGTATATCTTAATTCCCAGTTGCATGTAGTTAATAATAAGAAGAATAATAAATATATACATATGTTTTTAACATTTGATTATAGAACTTTGAATTCTAGATTCTTTCCCTTTCTCCGTCATCACCCACCCCCACTGGAAGGACACATAATTCAATACATGCTGTACATGTGTAATTACACAGAACATCCCACAGTAGACATATTGTGAGAGACTGATTATATGTCCCTCCTTCCTACCCTTCCCCGTTTGTTGTATTCTCTACACTGTTGTTGTCCCTTTACAGAAGTGTGTGCTTCCAGCAAACCTAACCCCCAAACCTCCCATCCTCTACAACATCCCACCTTGTCATCCCCATCCCCCTTACTCTCCTGGGTGGCAAGATACTCAGTTTAGAGTTTGTCATTCCTTCCCTATGCCAATTAAACGAGAGTAAGTTTGATCCTTTTCCTTTTGCCTTTCTGTTCTTCCCCTCCATTGTAGCAATAATCTCTTGCCTCTTCTATATGAGATGATTAAACTCATTTAGTCTCTCCCTGTCTCCTCTTATTCTAATCCTCTCCCACCTCAGAATTTCACATTTTAATGTATCGTCCCTTCCTATTCAATTAATCCTGTGCCCTCTATGTACACATATTTACACATACTCAGATATGTGTTCATATACATATATAAACCCTCCTATATAGATATATGTGTATGTATACATGTATATACATTTGTATTCCCTTCACCTATCCTCATACTGAGAAAAGTTTCATAAGTTACAATTATAGCTTTTCCATGTTGGCATGTAAATAGTTCAACTTTGATAAATTCCTTGTGATTTCTTTTCCATGTTTACCTTCTCATGCTTTTTGAATTTGAGTGTCAAATATTTTTTTTCAGTTTTGGTTTTTTCAGCAAGAATGTTCTGAAGGTCCTCCACCTCACTGAATGACCATATTTTCCCCTAGACCATTATACTCAATTTGCTCAGTGGGTGATGCTTGGTTTTAATCCTAGCTCCCTTGATCTCCAGGATATCATATTCCAGGCCCTTAGATCCCTTAATGGAGAAGCTGCTAGATCCTGGGTTATCCTAACTGTGTTTCCACAGTATTCAAATTGTTACTTCTTGGCAGCTTGTAATATTTTCTCCTTGATCTGGGAACTGTGGAACCTGGCTATAACATTCCTAGAAGTTTTCTTTTGGGGATCTTTTTCAAGAGGTAATCAGTGAATTCTTTCAAGTTCTATTTTGCCATCTGGTTCTAAAATATCAGAGCAATTTTCCTTGAGAATTTCTTG
>CM053587.1:122606804-122629073 GCA_028646515.1 Pseudochirops corinnae
GAAGGAATTATTCTCTTCAGAAAGCTTTTGAGATTCTTTTTCCATCTGGCAAATTCAACTTTTTAAGGCATTCTTCTACTCATTAGCTTTTTGGGCCTCTTTTACCATTTGAGTTAATTTATTTTTAAGGTTTTATTTTCTTCAGTCAGGTTGTTGACTCTCTTTTCATTATTTTCTTGCATCATTCTCATTTCTCTTCCCAATTTTTCTTCCACTTCTCTTATTTGGTTTTCAAAATCCTTCTTAAGCTGATCTACATCTCGTAGGATGTCTTCATGTTTCTTGGAAGCTTTTTGGTATGGGAGTTCTGACTGTGCTGTCTTCCTCCCATTCCATGCTTTTATCCTTTTTGTCCCCCAAGAAGGAATCTAGAGTTCGACTGCTCTTCTTACTTTGCTTCCTTTACCTGATCATGTTGCCAGTCAATTACTTGACTTTTTAGCTCTGTGGAACTCTGCTTCCAGAGGGGAAAGCTCCATCCAAAATTGCTGGGGGTTTTGCAGCTACCGGAGCTATTATGAGGCTGCTGCAACTCCTACCAGCTTTAGCTCACTGAAAACACATCCCAAGACCACCACCCAAGGCCACGATTCAGATCCAGGGCACTCAATGCAAGAGCACATAGCCTCTGACTGATCTCTTGGCCCCCCTGCCGTCTGCAGGCTGGGAGCTTCTGAAGCAGCCACGTGGAGGTGTCTGCAGGGCTGCCACTTCTGTCACTTTCTTGCCCTGGAGGCAGTTGGGCCAGACTGCTTCTCTCCCCCAAATTTAGCTGAGTTCCACCAACTTTTCACTTTGTCCTCATTTCTTATGGACTGATAATTCTGGAAACTGCAACAGGTGCTGCTGATCCACTCTCCTAAAGGCTCTAGCTGGGACTTGTCCTGGCCAACCTGGGGCCAAGCTGCAGTTTCAGGCTAGGCTCGTTTGGGTTCCCAACGTGCTGCAATGTGCCCTTCCTGCTGAGCTGCCTTCAATGGGAGATGTGTTTTTTCTGTATTTTTGTGAGTTCTAGAGCCCTAAAATTTGTTTAGAGTCATATTTTATGGGTATTTGAGGTGGCTGTGTGGGAGCTGCAGCATTTTCCTCATTTTATGCTGCCATCTTGGCGTAGAGTCAATTATTTAGATAGCTGCAAAAGGATTGACTTGACAGCCCAGTTGAGATTATGTAATACTGATTAGTACAATACTCAGTCAGTATAGCATCAGAAGTTTCTTTTGCACCTTTGAGCCTCCTGAAAATAAGAGTGAATTCAGCATATGTTGGGAGTACTTCAGCATATGTTGGGAGGATGGAATGATAAAAAGTTATCATCAGGTAAAGGAATAACTAGTAAAAGCATGGATAATTGTGGGAGTCAAATTCTAATCTAGGTCTCCTCTGACTTTTAGAACAACATTCTTTCTACTGAACTGCACGGCAAATGAGAACTCTCAAAAAGGTCATTTCCTTAGCACCTGGCAGACTAGAAATAATTATGGATTGTAGAACTACACAGTAGTCATGAAATCACTTCTTGGGAGCTCAGAGTTGAACTTTAGGTACGTTTGGTACTGATACTGATGAAGGAGTGTGATGTCAGGAGGCTATCTGTTATTCAGCTGTACATGTTAATGTCAGAGATTTAGGGGTGAGTATTAAGTGATGACTGACGACTTACAAAAACCAACTCTATTGAGATGTAGTCACACAAAGAGCTACTCTATGCTCACTGATATCTTGTCTTACACATGAATCTCCACTTTTAAAAATATATATATTTTAAAATACATTACTAACATTATAAAATAAACTCTTAAGACATAATCAGTCACAGTTTGGATCTCAGATTATCAATCTGATTAGGGCATCTGGCCACCTCAATACCCCTCCCTTTTGTGTATAGGTCTTCCTATGACTACGGAACGCCATTTCTGGGAAATTTTCAATATTGATAGGCTCCTGGAATCAATCTAGTAATGTCATATTTTGTGTTCATCCTCTCATAAAGTCAGATAAAAAAAATACACAAAAATTTTGGCTGGCTCACAATTTTCTTTTTCCCCCTTTCCTCCTAAGGCAGATATTTTATTATCTATCTTTCTTTTGTTTCAGTTTTTATTTTTAGCTGAAATGAAGGGACAGCAATATATATTTTACAGATACTTCTTAAATAAATATAACAGCACCAGGAAGTATCATAAAGGAAGCTGACGAATAAATAATCATCATAAAAAAGCTTCTAGCCTCAGGAAAAAAAAATGAGAAATGCAAAGCTTAGTTTGAGAACCAAAGCCTTAGAGTCTGAGTTTACATCTATTTCCCTTGAATATAAAAACTAATTTATCTTCCATTTTTAAAAATGTGTATTGAAATACTAGACATGTGACTTGCTCAAATGCACTGTTATATATTCACTTTGCCACCTATATCTCATTGGCATCTGTGTATGGAATCATAAATGTCAGAACCAGGCAAGTGCTGAACAGTCTGTAATGGTATCCTTCTCTAATGACTATCAGTCTGAAAGGAGGTCACAAGCAATACTGGTGCTGACAGCTAATGTAAATTCTCCTGGAGCTCATCACAAAGCTGCTGCTTGCTGAACTGAAGAGCCTTACATTGATTCCCCAGAGGTACAAAAACTTAATATTATCTTGCTGCATGTCTAAGAAAATATTTTATATCTTTAGCAGATATGTCTACATGTGACACTATAGTGTATTTGAGATTACAGGTAAGAAATAAAGTATGGTGCTCAGACACCGTTTCAATAGAAAGCTTGCTTTGGCTCTGTCTGTGCACATAAAATAGAGAATTCAGGGAATTATAAACCCAATTCATTTCAAATAAGCCAATTTATATGGACATACCCAAATAATTGAAGCAAAAGTGTGGATTTGTTGTCCTGAATTATTTTTTAAAATTTAGCATTAATCCTCATTTCACACCATACATATAGATCCATCATCAAAAAAATATGAATTGATTTCTGATATGCAATACTCTGTGCCAGACAGTGTGTAGGGGGACCCAAGGTTGTAAAAAGACAAATGCTACTTTCAAAGAGTTTATAATCAAATTGGGAGAGAACATATGCACTTAATTAATAAGTCAACGTTATTTCCTTTCCTGCACTCTATGGTCTAGAGCAGAGGTATTAAGATCAAGTGCTATTTCCAGCAAGAGTATTTTCCTATAACCTCAACTTCTAATGTTCCATGATGTAATTAAAAATACTCTATTTCTACTATGTATGTATTTATATAGGTACTTGCAGTTTTCCTAAATATAATGTAACATATTTTAGGGAAAAGATAGGTTTATTTTTGTCCTTCTAAGTACTTGACAGAATAGTGCTAACATAAGAGGAACTTAATTTGGTTAATTGATTTACTTTTGTGGAGACAAAGTATTTATAATATTGGAGGTAATACTACTACATAATGTGCCTAGTCCAACTCTTTCTGGAGAACTTTGTTCAATTTCTAATATTGCATTTTAGGAAAAGCTGGAGAGAGAGGTAGAACCATGACAGCAAAGTGAAGCCAGCATTTGAGGGGACATCTTCCACCACAACTCACTCAGAATAACTGAAAAAAAAATGCCAAATTCAATTTTGAGTGGGATAGCCAACAAAATCCATAGAAGTAATTTTTCCATCCCAGGAAAGATTAGGAAGAAAGATAGATCTGTAGAGACAAGGGTGGATGACAGGTAAGAGTACAGAACTGTGGAAGTGGAATGTGCTATGGGCTGTGGCTGCAACAGCAGTGGTAACAATGCCTGATCAGAAAGAGAAGACCCCTGTAATAGCACAGGGAGCAGCATCAGATAATATTTGGTAGCTCTATTGCTTAATATCCAGTTGAAGGTCATTGTTCAGGGGCAGAAAGAAATTGTGAGAAGGCAGCATGGGACCTATTGGAGTAAAGAGCAGAGTACAGAGTACAAGGAGAATGACTAGAACTCTAGATCACTCCATTTTGGAAAGACTCAAAACTCATAGATCCCATTTAACTGTGAAAATAGGAGGTGGCCATTAATTAAAGACAGAAACTCAGACTAGTGATTCCCTGCAGATACGAGAAAAGCTAAACTGTAACATAAAGTCTAAGGTCAAGAAATAGCCTGGGAAAATAAGCAAATAACAAAAAGAAAGGGACCAGAAAATGTTATTATGGCAACAGGGAAGCTGAAAACACAAACTCAGAAGAAGACAATGACTTGATCTGTAAGCAAAGTCTCAAAGGAAAATGAATATTGAAATTCTTAGAAGAGCTAAAGGGGGATTTAAAAAATAGAAAAAGAAAATGATATTTACAAACCACAAATAAGAAATATTAGAAAAATAAATGAGACCTGTGGAAAATTATGAAGAGAGAATTAACATCTTGGTAAAAGAGGCACAAAAAAATACTGCAGAAAATAATTCTTCTTAAACAATTGGCCAAATGGTACAAAACTTCACAGAAGAAAATAATACTTATTATTAGAACTGATCAGGTGGAAGGTAATTATTCTATGAAAACATAGAAACAATGAAGTGAAAAGACTTAAACACTGTAAGAAAATACAAAATATAAGGACAAATGAACTGTAGAATGAATGGAGAAATAATTTAAGAATTATTCTACTGCCTGAAGCCCATAATAATAAAAGAACCTAGATGTCATATTTTAATACATTATGAAAGAAACTGCCCAGATATCTTAGAAGCAGAAAGCAAAGTAGAAATTGAAAGAGTTTACCAATTCCCAGAAGAAAACTACCAGGAATTTTATAGGCAAATTCTAGAGCTTCAAGGTCAAGAAGAAAATATTCCAAGTATCCTGAAAGAAAGAATTCTAATACTGTTGAACCACAGCCAGGATTATACAATATTTAGCAGCTACCATAATAAAGAAGCTGAGAGGCTTTGGAATGTATTTTAGAAGGCTAAGGAACTAAAATGACAACCACGAATATATTACTCAGTAAAACTAAATACAGTCCTATAGGGGAAAACATTGGACATTTAATAAGAGAGAAGCTAGTTTTAAGCAATCCTGATTTAAAAAAAAAAAGAGCAGAACTAAATAGAAAATCTGGCAACTAAACACAAGACTTAAGAGAAGGCTGAAAGGGTAAACATGAGGGAGAAATTATAAAATAATAAATAAGGTTAAACTGTTTATATTACCATATGGAAAGATGATACATGTAACCTCCAAGAATTTTATCATCACTGGGGAGTTTGAAGGAGTCTAATTAGAGAGAAGGTGTGTGTGTGTGAGTCTGTTATGTTGTACTGATCTCAAAACAAGAAGTGAAAGGTGAAAAAAGGATGTACTGAGAGAATGAACAGTGGAGAGCAACAATAGGGAAAATTTGTCTCATATAAAAGAGCTACACAATGAAGAGTTTTTAAAATGGAAAGGGAAATAGGGAGGCACAGGCAAAACTTGAACCTCATTACATCTGAACTAGTTCAAGGAGGGAAAAATATGTATACAAACAGTTGTGTACAGAAATTTATCCTGTCCACCAACTAAATATGAGAACTAAAAGAAGGGAGGATGACGTTGAGAAGAATGGTAGATTAAGAGAGTTAGTGGTTCAGAAGGAAAACAGATTCTAGAGCAGTGGTTCTCAACCTGTGAGTCGTGACCCCTTTGGGGTCACATGACACTTCCACAGGGGTCACAGGGGTCTCCTAAGACCATTGGAAAATACATATGTCCAATGGTCTTAGGAATCTCCTCTATCAGCCTCCAGGTGGGTCCGCTCACATGCAGACATGCCCACATACGACTATTAAAGGGTTGTAGCATTAGGAAGGTTGAGAACTACTGTTCTAGAGGAAGGGATAGAGTAAAAAAAAGAGAAAGATAAATAGAAAATAATAGGATGGGGGGAAATATACCGTTATCTATCAAATCTTTCAATGGGAATGGATTAAACTCACCCTTAAAATGAAAGTAGACTGCAGACTGGTTTATAAACCAGAAGCCAACAATATGTTATTTACAAGAGACACACTTGTATATCACCAATGAGATACCCATAGCAACTGCTATGATTATGCAGCTATATCAGTTTCCAGAAAGCCAATTCCACCATGGTATCTAAGAAGTTTATACACATAACCAATCCAGGGAGCACCAACATCCCCAAGTTTTCCCTCCTTTAGGCTCCCCACAAACAAGCTGACCTAAACAAAATTTTTCCCTCTCATTCAAAGTAGCTGATCTGTCTTAGCCCTGACTTGCTTTCTTGTACTGCTCCATCCTTCCTGCTCCAACTATTTGGCCAACTCCTCTCACTATGGGGCCCATGTGACTCAAGCTATTGGATGGTCAAAACCTCAAAGCAGGTCATGTGGATGAATTATTGCTATTTTTTTAAAGAAAAAAATTACAAGTATCAAAAATTAAAAGAATTAATGTACGATCAATGAATATGAATGTGATACAATTATTAGGAGCTATTTTACCCAAATGTATCCCAATAAAACAATCTAAATGAAATCTATGAATATTTACAAAAGCATAAAATGCCAAACTTAAGTGTACAAGAAATAGAATACTTACAGAATTGTATATTAGAAAAAGAACTTGAATATGCCCTAAATATTTCCAATGAGAAAATTAAAACAGAATTTAAAGGATTTAAATTCAATCAAATATTTAAAGAACAATTAATTCCAATACTATAGAAAATGTTTTAAAAATAGGTCAAGAAAAATTGCAACTCCAGAAAGTCAGTGGGGTGATGGGGGAGGATACCAGAGAGAACAGATTGGGAGAGGAGGTATACAGTGGGATCACTGTTATGGGGTCGTGGGTAGGGGAAAAACAGGGAGAAAATACGTAACTCAAAATATCATGGAAATCAATAATGTAAACTAAAAATAAACAAAAGTTAATTTTAAAATTTTTTTAAAGAGTCCAAATAAAGTCCTTCCATTAGCATAAATGTTTTTTTTTTCATATCTAAATCAGAGGGAGGAAAAATCAGAGACAAAAAAAATGAAAAAATATCTAGACAATTTCATTTTTTATCTATGTTTTATTGTAATTTTATTTATTCTGTTAAACACTTTCCAATTAAATTTTTAAAATAAATTTATTTATTTATTTTCTTGTTTACATCATTAATTTCCATACAATTTTGAGTTACAATTTTTTTTTCCCAAACTTTTCCCTACCCAACACCTTAAAACAACCATCCCACAGTATAAACCCTCTCCCAATCTGGCCACTCCTCTGTCCTCCCCCTTGCCCCACTGACTTTCTGGTAGAGCAGGATGGATCTCCTTACCACAGTGCCTACATATCTTAATTCCCAGTTGGATGTAGTTAATAATAATAATAATAACAATAATAATATACATATATATACATATACATATAAATATACATATACATATGCATATACATATACATGTACATATACACATACATTTTTAACATTTCATTATAGAACTTTAAATTTTAGATTCTTTCCCTTCCTCCCCTCATCAGTCAGCCACACTAGAAGGACAAGCAATTCAATATAAGCTGTACATGTGTAATTACACAGAACACCAACAAAGTGGACATACTGTGAGAGACAGATTATATGTCCCTCCTTCCAATCCTTCCCTCCCATTGTTCTATTCCCTACAATGTCCCTGTCCCTTCACAAAAGTGTGTGCTTCCCTGCCCTGCCCACCCTGCTCTCCCCTATGTCATCCCATGTCTCATTCCCATGCCCCTTACTCTCCTGTGTGGCAAGATACCCAGTTTAGAGTTTTTGTCATTCCTTCCCTAAAGCCAAATTCAATGAGAGTAAGGTTGACCCTTTCTCTTTTGCCTTCCTGTTCTTCCCCTCCATTGTAACAATTATCCCTTGCCTCTTCTATATGAGATGATTAACCCCATTCTCTCTCTCCCTTTCTCCTCTCATTCTAATCCTCTCCCACCTGAGAATTTCACCATTTAGAATAGTATCCCTTCCTATTCAATTGATCTTATGCCCTCTATGTTTTCATTTATACACATACTCAGATATGTGCTTGTATGCATATGTGAACTCTCTTATGTAAATTTATGTGTATGTATATGTATATATACATTTGTATTCCCTTGCCCTATCCTCATACTGAGAAAAGTTTCATCAGTTAGAATTGTCACTTTTCCATGTTGGAACATTATACTCAGTTTTGTTGGGTAGGTGTTTCTTGGTTTTAATCCTAGCTCCCTTGATCTCCAGAATATCATATTCCAGGCCCTTCAATCTCTTAATGTGCAAGCTGCTAGATCCTGGCTAATCCTAATTGTGTTTCCATAGTATTCAAATTGTTTCTTCTTAGCAGCTTATATAATTTTCTCCTTGATCTTGGGACAGTGGAACCTGGCTATAACATTCCTAGGAGTTTTCTTTTGGGGATCTTTTTCAAGAGATGATTGGTGAATTCTTTCAATTTCTATTTTGCCCTTTGCTTCTAAAATATCAGGGCAATTTTCCTTGAGAATTTCCTGAAAGATGCTTTCTGGGTTCTTTTTTTGATCATGGCTTTTAGGTAGTCCAATAATTTTTAAATTGTCTCTACTGGACCTATTTTCTAAGTCAGTGGTTTTTTTCAAGGAGATATTTCACATTGCCTTCTATTTTTTCATTTGTTTGGATCTGTTTAAAAGTGTCTTGATTCCTCATAAAGTCATTTGCTTCCATTTGCTCCACCATAATTCTGAAAGAATTATTCTCTTCATAAAGCTTTTGAGATTCTTTTTCTATCTGGCAAATTCAACTTTTTAAGGAATTCTCCTCATTGGCTTTTTGGGCCTCTTTTACCATTTGAGTTAATCTATTTTTAAGGTGTTCTTTTCTTCAGTCAAGTTGTTGACTCTTGTTTCATGATTTTCTTGCATCATTCTCATTTCTCTTCCCAATTTTTTTTTCCACTTCTCTTATTTGGTTTTCAAAATCCTTCTTAAGCTCATCTATGTCTTGTACGAAGTCTTCATGTTTCTTAGAAGATTTTGGTGTGCGAGTTCTGACTGTGTTGTATTCCTCCTGTTCCATGCTTTGATCATTCTTGTCCTCCAAGAAAGAGTCTATAGTTCGGTTGCTGTTCTTACTTTGCTTCCTTTGCCTCATCATGTTGCCAGTGAATTACTTGATTTTTTAACTCTGTGGAACTCTGTTTCCAGAGGGGAAAGCTCTGTCCCAAATTGCTGGGGATTTCACACCTGCTGGAGTCATTAGGAGGCCACTGCAGCCCCCACCAGCTTTGGCTCACTGAAAACGCACCTCAAGACCACCACCCAAGACAACGATCTGGATCCAGGCTCCTCAATGCAAGAGCACTTAGCCTCTCAACAATTCCTTGGCCCCCCTGCAGTCTGCAGGCTGGGAGATCTGAAGCAGCCATGTGGAGGCGGCTGCAGGGCTGCCGCTTCCGCCATTTCCTTGCCTTGGAGGCAGTTCAGCCAGACTGTTTTTCTCCCCCAAATTTAGCTGAGTTCCACTGACCTTTCACTTTGTCCTTATTTCTTATTGCTTGATAATTCTGGAAACTGCCACAGCTGCTGCTGATCCATTCTCCTGAAAGCTCCAGCTGTGGCTCTTCCTGGTCACCCCGGGGCCAAGCTGCAGTTACAGGTTGGTCTGGTTTCGGCTCCCAGCGTGATGTGATGAGCCCTTCCTGTTGAACTGCCTTCTGTGGGAGATGTGTTTTTCTGCATTTTTGTGAGTTTGGGAGCCCTAAAATTTGTTTAGAGTCATATATTAAGGGTATTTGAGGTGTCTATGTGGGAGCTGTGGAACCTTGTTACTTCTAAACCACCAGCATGGCTCTGCCCCTCCCTAGACAATTTCTCCAATAATTTTTATGGAAAAATTTTAAATAAAATATAAGAAATGTGATTATAATAATATATCACAAAGATGAACCCCTATGATTAGATTAGAATTTTACCAGCAATGTAGGGCTGGTTCAGTATTAGCAAAACTATATGAATACTTGACCATATCAACAACAAAAACAACAAAAATGACATGATTATATCAATTGATGGTGAAAAACTTTTTGACAAAATACAACATTCATTCCTATTCAAAACACTATTGATCATAGGAATAATTGGAGTATGTCTTAAAATAACAAGTAGTATCTATGCAAAACCAAAATCAAGCATTATCTGTAATGGGAATAAATGAAACTTTTCTATTAAAATGTGAGTGAAGCAAGATTGTCCATCATCACCATTTTTATTCAATATTGCACTAGAAATGCTAGCTACAACAATAAGACCCAAAAAATAACTAAAGGAATTATTATAGGCATGAAGGAAACAAAACTATCATTTTTCGCAGATGATATGATACCAGAATTAGGAACTCAAGTGAATAAACTAAAAAAAAAAAAACAACTTTAGTGAAGTTACAAGATATAAAGGTATAAGATAAATTCACAAATTCATCAACATTTCTAAACAGCTTTAAAACAAATAAAAGCATATGTAACTAATTAGAGAAATATTAGTTGTTCATAGGTAGTTTGAATGAATATAATTTTTAAAAATGACAATATTACCTAAATTATTCTATTCACATTAATGCTGTATTAACAATATTACCTTAAAGAGCTATAAAAAAGTTGAAAATATCAAGAGAGGGAAGCAATTATAAATGTGAAGGATGAAGCCCAGTCATTGCCTCATACTATATTACAAAGTGGTAATCATCTCAATGATTTTCTACTAGGAAAAAAACTGAGGGGTTGATCCATGTAATAGATAAGGTACATAATATAAAGAAAGAAATGGTTAACAACAACCTCATGTTTGATAAACTCAAAACATCCCAACTATTGCTGCAAGAACTCATGATCTGTTTAAAATTGTTGGAAAACTGGAAAATAGTCTAGCAGAATATAGGCACAGACCTATTTACATACCACTATATACACACCATATACATAGATAGATAGATAGATAGATAGATAGATAGATAAGTTCAAAATGGGAATATGATTTAGACATCAAAATAATATAATTAGCCAATTAAAGGACCGCTGAATTGTCTATCATATCTGTGCCTAGGGGAAGAGTTCATTTAAAAAAAAGAGATATGAATTGATGGAAATTGAAGTGAGCAGAAACAGTAGAACAATCTTCACAGTTACAGAAACAGAGAAAATATGATCAAATGTGATAGACTTATTAATTGTGATCAAAACAAGATCCTTAAAAAATCTTAAACACTTATGATCTAAAATATTATTGACCTGCAAATTGAGAACTGATAGACTCAGAATGCAGACTGAAGTATTTTTCCCCTTTTTCTACTTACATGTCTAATGTGGAAATATGTTTTCCATGATTTCATATGTATAATGATATAATATTCCTTGCCTTCTCTATGGATGGTAGAGAGCGTTGAAGAAAACAGATAATTTGGAATAGAAAAAAAAAAACAAACAAACAAATTTTGGAGTTTTTTGTTTTGGTTTTTGTTGTTGCTGTTTTTTGGAGGGGTGAAAGCAGCGTAATTGTGGTTAAGTGACTTGTCCAAAGTCATATGGTTAGTAAGTGTTAAGTTTCTGAGGCCAAATTTGCAGATTTTAACTCGGGTCCTCCTGAATCTAGGTCAAGTGCTCTATTCACTGCACCACCTAGCCAACCCATGTTTTTGTTTTTGTTTTTTTAAGGGGGACATTCAATCTGATAGACTGAACTCTTCTCTGCAATGCAAAGCTTTAAGACAGCTCCAAAAGGCACATAATGAAAATGGATATCCACATCCAGAGAAAAGAACAACAAAGCCTGAATGTAGACTAAAGCAAACTACTTGCTCTCTCTCTTCTGTGTTTTGTTTTGTTTCATTCCTTCTTTCTGCTTGTTAACTCCATTGGTTAAAATTCTTCTTTACAATTTGACTAATGTTTAGTGTGAAGGTATTTGTAGAACCCATACCAGATTGTATGCCACCATTAGGAAAGGTGGGAGGAGGGAGAGAGAGGGAAAAAATTTGGAATTCAAGGGTTTGTGGAACTGAAAAGTAAATAGTTTTTTTCAATTTATTTATTTTTAGTTTTCAACCTTCATTTCCACAAGATTTTGAGTTGCAAATTTTCTTCCCGTTTTTCTGCTATACCTCAACCCAAGATAGCAAGCCTACTGAATACCCCTTCTCCCAATCTGTTTTCTCTTGTATCTGCCACCATCCCATCCCAACTTTCTACTAGGGCAAGATGGATTTCTATATCCAAGTGCCTGTACATCTTATTTCCCAGTTGCATCTAAAAAACAATTTTTTTTTAACATTTGTTTTCAAAATATTGATCTCTAGATTCTTTCCTTCTTCCCTACTCACCAATCCCCACTGGAAATACAAGCAATTCAATATAGGTGGTACATGTGTAGTTACACAAAACATTTCCATAGTAGTTATACTGTGAAATACTAACTATATTTCCCTCTATCCTATCCCGCACTTCACTTATTCTATTTTCTACTTTAACTCTGTCCCTTTTTCAAAAGTGCTTGCTTCTAACTACAATCTCCCCTAATTTGCCCTTCCTTCTATAATCACTTCTCTTGTCCCCTTGCCCCCTACTTTCCTGTAGGGTAAGATAACCAATTGATGGTGAATGTTATTCCTTCCTTAAACCAAATTCAATGAGAGTAAAGTTGTCCCATTCCCTTTCACCTTCCTGCTCTTCCCCTCCATTGTAACAGTTTTCTCTTGCCTCTTTAATATGAGATAATTTACTCTATTCTACCTCTCCCTTTCTCCTCCCAAGATATTCCTCTACTACCTCTTCATTTTATTTTTTAGATATCATCCCATCATATTCAAATCATCCTGTGCCCTCTGTTGATGTATACATGTACACACACATACACACTCACATATATATTTATACACATATGCTCCCATGCATACATAAATTTGTATGTATAAATACACACATACACAGACATATATATATGTATATACACATACACACACATATATATTCCATTAAACCATCCTCATAGTGAGAAAAGTCCCATGAATTACAATTTCATTTCTCCATGTAGAAATGTAAATAGTTCAACTTTAGTAAGTTCTTTATGATTTCTTTTTCCTGTTTACCTTCTCATGCTTCTCTTGCTTCTCATATTTGTAAGTCAAATTTTCTGTTCAGCTCTGGTTTTTTCATCAAAAATTCTCGAAAGTCCTCTATTTTATTGAATGGCCATATTTTCTCCTGAAGCATTACACTCAGTTTTTCTGGATAGGTGATTCTTGGTTTTAATCCTAGCTAAAAGCAGCAAGGATTATCATATTACAATTCCTACAGTCCCTTAGGGTAGAAGCTGCTAGTTCTTGTGTTATCCTGATTGTGTTTCCACAGTACTCAAATTGTTTCTTCCTGATGATCACTATTATTTTCTCCTTGATCTGGAAACTCTGGAATGTGGCTATAATAGTCTAGGAGTTTTCTTTTTAGAATCTTTTTTCAAGAGGTGATTGGTGAATTCTTTCAACTTCTATTTTGCCCTCTGCTTCGAGAATATCGGTAATTTTCCTTGAGAATTTCTTGAAGGATGATTTCTAGGCTTTTATTTTTTTTTTATCATGGCTCTCAGGTAGTCCAATAATTTTTAATTTATCTCTCCTGGATCTATTTTCCAGATCAGTGGTTTTTCCAATTAGATACTTCACAATGCCTTCTATTTTTTTCATTTGTTTGCATCTGTTTTATAGCACTGATTTCTCAAAAAGTCATTAGCTTCAATTTGCTCCAATCTAATTTTGAAAGAATTTTTCTCTTCAGGGAGTTTTTGAAATTCCTTTTTCATCTGTGCATTTCAACTTTTTAAGGCATTTTTCTCTTCATTGGTTCCTTGGGGTTCTTTTGCCATCTGAGTTAATCTGTTTTTAAGGTGTTATTTTCTTCAGTCAGGCTGTTGACTCACTTTTCATCATTTTCTTGCATCACTCTCATTTCTCTTCCCAATTTTTCCTCCACTTCTCTTGCTTGATTTTTCAAAACCCTTCTTGAGCTCCTCTGTGGCCTGTAACCAATTCATATTTTTCTTGGAAGCCTTTGATGCAGGCATTTTGACTTTGTTGTCTTCTTCTGGTTCCATGCTTTGATCCTTTTTGTCCCCCAAAAAAGATTCTAATGGTCTTATTGCATTTCCTCTGTCTGCTCATCTTACCGACCAATTACTTGACTTTTGAGCTTTTTACTATGGTAGAACTCTGCTTCCAGAGTGGAGAGTTGTGTCCCAAATTGCTGGGGTTTTTACAAATGTTCTCAGAGTGATGAGGAAGGTGCCCTCTCTACAACCACCACGAGGTCTGGCTTACTAGTGTTCCTCACCCTAGGACCACCACCCTAGACTGTGACCCAAATCCAAGGAGGTCAAGGCAAGAGTGATTACCCTCTGAATGGTCGCTTGGTCTCCCTACTATCTGCAGGCCAGGAGTTCTGGAGGCAGCCACGTGGCAGCAGCTGCAGCTGTAGCACCACCTCTCGCCCCAGGGATGGGGCCAGATAGTGCTCTTTTCTCACCCTGGATCAACAGGGTTCCCCACTGATGTTTTACTTTGTCTTTGGTGTTTATGGGTTGAGAAGTCTGGAAACTGCCACAGCTGCTGCTGATTCACTCTCCTGAAGTCTTCTCAGGTCAGTCTGTGCCGTGGTCAGGGCCAACTCATGTCTGGGCTCATGCAGAACTGTGCTTGGCTCCCCACCCAGTGTGACAGACCTTTTCTATCAGCCTGCCAGGCTGTCTTCAGTGGGAGATGTGTTCTTCTCTGTCATTTTGTGGGTTCTGTAGTTGTTTGGAGTCATATTTGACAGGCACTGGAGTTGGTGTTGGGGGAGCTCAAGCAAGTTCCTTCTTTTGCTCCACCTTTTGCCTCCACCCCAGTATTTTTTTTTAAGAGAAGGAATACATTTGGAAATTTAGCTTATGCAAAACAAAAGATACCAATAAACATTTGAAAAAGCAAAAATAAATAAATAAAACAAAATAAAAGAGGGAAGTTGGAGAGAGCCACCCAGAAGTTAGCCATCATGATGTCAATTTCTTACCATGCTATAGCCTTTGAGAAAATTCAAGATGTTTAGTTTATAGAAAAGAAGCCTTGGAGGTAACAAATTGGTATGTTAGATGTCTGTGCATATCTGAAGTGTTATAAATCTATTTTCTTTCACCTCCAAGAACAGAATGAAAAAGTCAATAGAAGTTGGAAAGAGGCAAATTTAGACTAGATGTAAAGAAAAATTTTCTCACAATCAGAGCTGTCTGAAATTGGAATCGTTTGCAAGTGCTTTCGGCTCCAGTGACAATAAAGGAAATAAGAGCTGGTTAATATACTGTGAGAGGTAGAAAGTATTGTGGGAAATAGAAGGCCAAATAATTTCTAAGATTCCTGAGAGTATTTTTGATTCTACAGTCTGTGTGAGTATAGAAAACCTTTATTCTTCCAAGGAACTAAAAACTTTGAACTTTATTCTGTATGTATTTTTAAAAGAATGTCTGAGTAGAAAAAGGGAAAATATAAAAATTACAGTTAAAATTAATCTTTTTTTTTTCCTTAAGAGGAAGGATTACCAAAAAAAATGAAATTAATTTAAGTTGGATCAATTGAAGGTCTAGTGCCACAACTCAGAAATAAAGTGATAAGGCTCTTAAATAATATGTTTCAACTGGAAAGCATCAGAGAGAAATAAACAATATTATAGAAGTTAAATGACTAACAGCCTGAGGAATGATGGATTTGGGCAGGGGGTAAGCACTGTGAAGAAATAGATGATTCAGAGGAGCAACCTAGCTTTGGAGGAGAGCTCCTCTACATACTGAATTTTAGGTTACAGTGCAAGAGTCACCATCTAATACTGAGATGCTGTAACAAATAGCAAATCTAAAATAACTTCCAATTCTGCAGATGATGGTAAATAATATTTTTGGTACTGTCACAGACAGTTCAAGGTTATAATTTGAATATATGCATTATGTTGACATGAACAAATAGCTGTCCTCTACATGAAGTGGTGGCTTGGGACTGATTTAGCAATATGACTAGGGTAGAAGAAATGTGTATATAAAGATGAGAGAAGTATTTAGGCCATTTGTAATTGGGAATTTTGATATAATTGTTCCGAATTTTTTCCAACTAAAGCTTGTTTTTATATGCACAAATGACATACATGCACAACAGTTGTGATAAATGACTATGAAGCTAGACAGGAGAGTAATTGGTAGCCCTTACTATTCACCATGGACATTATCATTCAGTAAGAAATGAGTAGAACTACAGGACACTTAGCAAAACAAGATTCTTTAAATTCATTTTGTCCTTGACTATCAATCTTAAAATATGCCACTGTATATAAATATACACTTGGAAACTGATCAATATTGTGTACTATAATAAAACAGAGATGTTAATCTTACTTTTGTCATTTTATATGTATAGGAAAAATAGTGAGGTTTTTTTGGAATATGACAACTAGAAGAAATTTTAGGGATTGCCTAGTCCAGCCATCTCATTTTAGAAATGAGGAAATGAGGGGTATCTGTAATCATAATCTAAGCCATCCAAGTATTCTGCTTACCAACCTAGTGCTTTTTCCATCATGTCAGAAATGGTTCTATAACTTTACATCCCTTTGGACTTCATTTTTATCATCCTTAAACAGAGAAGATTCCTTTAGTTATAATGTAATAACATGAAATAATGTTTTTGAATTCCATTTGAAAATTATAAAGCACGATGGAAATACAATATATTTACATTAATGTAAATAAACATGATCTGAAATCTGAATATGCAGGTAAATTTCCAGATAAACGTTTCTGAATCAGCTTGAAGGTTATCATGATTTTCACCTTAATATATACAGATCAACACAGCTTCATGGTCCCTTCTCATCTGAAAGGACTAAATGGCTGGAACCAATGAATGATTCCTAACATTCCAGTTCGATTGTCCAATAAAAAAATATGCTAGGTTTACCTATGTCATTTAATTTTATATATCACTTTGTATAAAATCTACTTGAAATGCTATTTCTGATTTTTGTTGTTGTTGTTGTATTTTGCAATTCTATTAAAAGGAAGAGAAGATATGGAGTGATTACTCTCAGGAGAATAATAAGATGCTAGGCTGAAACCCCTACTGTGAATGACTTGAAAACTCAAACACAGGAGGTTGGTTTGTTTTTCTTAATTATATCCTAGAAACAATAGAAAGTCTCTCTATATTAATGACCTTAATGCAATGCCTGGCATATAGTATATATTATATAAATGCGAGCTATCATCATCATCACTGTCATCATCATCATCATCAAAATGCCTTTGTCATATTGTATTTTGGTAGCTGTACAAAGGGTGGATAAGAGAGGGGAGAAACAAGAAACAAGAAGACAAATTAGGTGGCTATTTTTATAGACCAGATAAGACAAGAAGTTATGAGGCCCTAAACTTGGACCACAAAGACAGGAGCGAAAAGGAAAAAAAAATGAGATTTAGTGTTGAACTAGAATCCACAAGATTTATCAACTAGTTGAATCTACAGATTGAGTTGAAATTAAGAATAGGGAATGATCTTGACGGGAAAACCTAGATACTATAAGCATGTTAGTGTGTTTACTAGAATGAATGGCATAGAAATAATTGTTGAACACATGGGACTAGAAGAGATCATAGAAGATGAAAGAGTGTAAATAAGAAAAAGCCAAAATATTGGAGTATCCCCATGCAGAGAGTTGGTGACCCTATAAGGAAGATATAGAAAAAATGGCAAGGTAGAAAAGGAAAACAAAATAAATTAAGAGAAGAGAGCATAAGAAAACCAAAAGAGTAAACAATGTCTTGGGGGAGATAGTCAAGTGTCAAATGCTCTTCAGGGGAACCTGCAGCCTCAAGGCCACATGCAGCCCTCTAAGCCCTCAAGTGAGGCCCTCTGACTGAATCTGAACTTCACAGAACAAATCCCTTTAATAAAATGATTTGTTCTGTAAAACTTGGACTAGGTCAAAATGTCATATCCAAGGATCCAGAAGGCCAAACACAGATGGCCACAAGGTCACAGATTCCCCACCCTTACATATATCAAGAAAAATGAGACCCAGGACCTGAGGTAGAAAGCATAGAGATGGTTTGGTGAACTTTAGGACCTTTCACCAATATCTAGGTAAGATGACTTATCTGTAATACAGTATAATAGCTCAAAGGAGGTGAGGTTAGTGGTTAGAGTATGAGAGGAAGAATCTTAAAGCAATAGTGAGGAGCAAGAAACTTGCCTACTGGGGCTCCTGGTTCATTGGGTATGGTGCACTTAATATTAGATCAGGTGACCAGAGGTCTCCTCTCTTAGGAAAGAAGTCAGCTTTCCATGAATACAAAGAACTAAAAGGAACATAAGTATAAGAGGTCTACTGAGAAGACCAGTTTATTTTTTATTTTGCTTTATTTTTAATGTACAACAATTAAATGGAGATTTACATGTGGAATAATGGAAGATGAAGGAGACTTGGAAAGGAACCCAGAAAAATTAAGACTTGTGAGGGGGTGGGAAGCAGGAAATCAAGGAAGGAACTTGTGAGTGGTCAGTCTTCTCATTGCCCTGAATCACAGGCGTTTTATGAGAAGTCACAAGATAGTATATTTTCACATCATTCACACTGGCAACTGCATTGCTGATTGAAGGGTTAATACTTTATTATGAATCCTGGTCAGATCATCTGCAGTTAATGAACAAAGAACTGCTTACATGTACTGTGTATATGGGCTATGTGCTCAGAACATGTACTCTACAACTCCTTGGAACTAGCCATTCCAGGAGATAAGCTTTCTGGACAGACTGGCTATCCACGCAGAAGTTTGCAAACATCACATAGCTTGTTGGCTACATGATTTCTTTGTTCACTTTATCCATAAGAATCCCCTATGAGTTCCTACCTCTTTGGAATCTCACCCATGGAGCGGATGCTCTGCCTGGGACCTTCCCAGTCGGGACTCAACGGCTGAATTTCAGGATTCCCTGGCCACATGGACAAGAGTTGGTGCTCCCCTGAGTTGGTGATGTTTTCTTTACTCTCTCCTTTTACTATTTTCGATGTGGAATTTCCTATTTCTGTAGAACTACGTCTTGCGTCTGTCCTGCTCTTTAATAAAAAAATCTACTATTCTTCTGGTTTGAGGCATATTCCATTTTATGGGAATGAATTCTTTTGAACCTTAACCTGACACTGATTTAATTATCATTTTGTGAGCAAAGATGTGTCAGGGCAGGGAATTTAGTGAAAGAGAGTTGTACATCCTTCTAAAGAAAAGATGACAAATCCCTGATCCTGCCTGATATTCAAAAGCAGGATTTGGTTAGTGAGGGGATTGAACTGAGTCCTGGAACTGGACCTTCAATCATCCATCATTGAGTGCTTTTGTTGCAAAACTCCATCCTATGTGCAGTTTGTACAACTTGTATCTAATTAACATTTGAGATACTCATTCTTAACTCCTGGAGCCAAGTGTTGAGGTTTTGGGTGAGGGCTAAGTGAAAAGAAAACCAGATTTGAAAAATTTAACAGACTATAACTGCTTGACCAGACTCCTGGAATATTTGTCTATGGAAAAGATGTCTCTTATAGATCTCATTTGAGTAAAATGTATTGTGCAGGCAAGGCCTCCCTACTCCTTACCTCCATATATTTTGTGAAGACGGGTGGGGGTTAGGGGATATACATAGGCATACGGGGAAATTAAGTGTATAGATTTTTTTTTCCATACACTGTCATATTTTTTTCTTAACTGATTTTCTTTGCTACATGAGAAGGGTAGGGTGAAACAGGGTGAAAGGATTCAAGGGTATCCAGAAATGGCTGTGATGTTGGGAATAATAATAAATTTTGTGGATGCTAAGGAAAAATGATTTCTTTAAATATGTATAATAAGACTTCATATTCACACACTATGAATCTTTCTATTCCTGTTGAAATTAACTCTAAAACACAGGTTTGTTGTCCCTCAACATATCAATGAATGAACCTAGTCACCTGTCTTATTTACTACTATTTTTCTCTAGTATAATTACTTGTTGATTGTGATTGCATTATTATTATTTTTCCTAATGAACAACTTTAACAGTATTACAGCAATTAGGTGTATGGTAGGTACATTTCAAGGTTTATGCTGTTAAAATACTATTTTGCTTAATAGAGCAAATGCTCTGACATGAATTTTTTTTTCTCTTAAATAGCTATTAAAAGCAGTTTAATTAAGAAGGGAAGCAGAAAATAAAACATAAAACGTCAGAGTGTTGTAGATTAATCACATTATAATTAAAAGTATTTTTCAACATTTTTATCAATAAAATATAATATGCCATCTAGATTTACTCTAAACATGAAAAATTTACTGTCTGATTTAAAAGCATTTTCATTTTATTTAAATATAGTTATTTAAATATAAGTTTGCTTATGTATATATGCACATATATACATACATGTGCATTTACAAACCTATGTAGATGTGCATATACACATACACATATATGTGTATATTTTAGCCTTTTGAAATTAAAGTCTGTTGTTTGATTTCAACATGTCTTTTGGTCCAAAACTTAACAAATCCTTTAAATTTGTTTGGATTTTTAGTCTGTACTTTTAAATGTATTTAACTCAAACATTTCTAGTGAGATATTGATACACACATACACATCCTTCTCTCCTTTTTCCAGAGGGCACAATAAACTCATCCTTTCCCTCTTTCTGATGGATGGACATATTCTACATCTTTATGAAAAACATGGAAGGTACTTCTAAACCCTTATAAAGGGTTTAATTAAAGTGATAGCTTTCAACAAGATAAATGATTTGTTAAGAATAGCATTTTTGCCTTCATAAGGTATGTTTCAGGGAGGAGCTAAGATGGTGGAAAGGAAACAGTAGCTTTTCCAAGATCCCCCAGGAAGTCTGTCACTAAAAGCTAAAGAGTAAATTTGAATGGATTTAAGAGTGACAGAACCCAATGGGAGACTGAGCATGGCAGATTCCCAGCCCAGAAAAGTGCCTACTCAGGTCTGGGCAGAGAGAATACGGAGTACACAGGAGCTGCACCAGCTTGGATCTGAGAGCAGAGTATGGCAGACTGAGAAGAAGCTCCAGCCAGCCAGCAGACTCACTCAGCCAGAGGGGTTTGCAGCTGAGGAGTAGAGGATCATCAGAATTGGATTGGAAAGAACTTGGGGCCCATAGCAGGGTCAGCGGCTTTTCCTGGTGCTGGCAGCCTACAACCTGGATGTTTGAAATTACATACCCAAACTTCCAGAACTCAGGATGGAGGAGTAAAATTTAGTTGCTCTGATCCCCCCTCCCTGACCCAAAAAAGTCCTGAGTTAAATGCCCCACTCAAAGTAAATTCTTGCATAAGTGTACACAGTCTCAGGCTTGGGAGTCACTGAGGAAAGGGGAAAGGGACAGTATGGAGCCTAAGCCCAGGAGGTTGGAGCCAGCAAGCCCTAACAACAAAAGCCCAGGTGTGTGTTAGCACCACCTGGCCAATCAACAAACTACAGTCCTGCCGCCCTTCTGCTGGCCTTCTGCTACAGTGAGCCTGCCTGAGAGGCAGCTCAGAGACACAGAGGTGGAAATCTGTAGGAGCTAGACCACCTTGCCTCCATAGGTTACTCTGTAAGCCTCAGGGTAACTCAGGCAAAACATTGAGAGTCCTGGCCTGCCCTCCATCTACACACTCAGAGGCTACAGCTCATGAAGCTAACAACCAAACCCTACCTCCTAGCCTGAGAAGATCAGTACTCCTGAACCCCAGAAGCAGATATCCACTCTAAAAATCCAGGACATAGGCAACCACAATTGGGAAGAAGGAAACTGTGAAGGCTAGAACCATCAAATCCTTTTATAGTGAGCAAGAACAACCAAACTCAGAAGGCAACAGGGACTCTATACACACACTGGAAACCACAGAGGGAAATGTGAATTGGTCTCAAGCCCAAAAAGCATTCTTGGAGAATCTCAAGAGGGATTTTAGAAATGAAATTAGAGAGGTAGGAGATAAATTTAAATCTACAGTGACCAAATTGGAAAAAAATTTCACTGAAGAAAACAAAGCTTTAAAAAGTAAAATTGGAGAATTAAGACAGGAGGTCCAAAATCTAACTGGAGAAAATGCCTCCTTAAAAAGGAAAACTGAACAAATGGAAAGGAGCTCCAAAAACTATTTGAGGAAAATATTTCACTAAAAATTAGAATCAGTCAAATTGAAGCCAAGGACTATATGATGCAACAAGAGT
>CM053587.1:122637205-122666559 GCA_028646515.1 Pseudochirops corinnae
CTTTTTAAATTGTTCCCAAACTGTTTTTCCTTATAAGTCATACCATACTCAGATCAACCCTAAACTTTTTTACAAACTACCCAATTACTAATAATAATCTTATAATCTTAGACATAGTTTTTATATACATATAATATAAACTAAACAGTCTGTCCTTATTTAGTCCCTTGTATTTAATCTTTGATTTGTACTTTATATTTCTCTTGGTTCTTGTATGTGAAATCTTGTATTAAGTTCAGAATTGTAGGTTTTGGTTTTCGTTTTGTTTTTTAGCAAAGTCCTAAAAGTCTGACAGTTCATTAAATATCATTTTTTTTTCTTTCAGCATTATGCTTAGCTTTGTTGGGTATGATGTTGTTGAACAGAAACCCGATTCTTTTGCTCTTTGATATTGTAACGATACTGGGATTTGAAGATCTTTCACTCCCCTTGAGCTTGCTGATGTAGCAGGAAGGGGTGGAGCAAGAGAACGCCGGAACCAAGCTAGTCTCCGTGCAGTGCTGACTGGAAGCGGCATCAGAGGCAGTGGCTGCGGTTGCAAACTCCTTTTGCTTTGAGCAGGGCAGAATCTCTGCTAAGCACTCCTGCTGAGGACTGCCTGGGGCAGGAACTGCCAGGGGCCGGAGCTGCTGGGACCAAGCTGCCTGGATGCTGAGCAGTTGAGTGTGTGAGGAGAGGAGGATCTTTGCCTGAGGTAGCCTGTCCTGTTTGAAGGCTTGAGGATGTGGGTGTTTACTACTTTGACCACATGTGCCAACTTCGTGACTACTGGGTTAGCTTTGACTTTCTGGTTTTGGGACTCAGTCTTCTGGTATTTAAATGAATGCACTATCTATATTTCTTATGTAGAGAGCCTGTTCCATTTTGTGATTAATAACTATATCAGCATATTTATAGTTACTGTAGGCATTATGAATACTGCATTGCTGATACAGACATATAGTGTCCTAAGACCTTCTTTTAGTTTCACTGCTGCTTTGTCTTGTGTGATTCTAATTGTGGCAAACCACATTTAAATTATTTTTATCTTGTTTTTCCTAATATTTTATCCTTGTGGTGGGAATATTTTCTATGATATTCCTATGGGCCTTACTTCTATGATCTCTTTTAGTTAGTGATCATTGGATTTTTTTCTACTTCTACTTTCTCTCTTGTTCTAAAGCTTCACAACAATTTTCTTTAATTATTTATTTTATTATTGTGTCAAGATTCTTCTTTTTTTTTTTTGATCATGACTTTCAGGTAGTCTATTATTCCTAAGTTTTCCTCCCTTTCTTCCTTGATCTGTTCTCCAGACCAGTTTTTTTCTTATGAGATCTTTCACATTTTCTTATATTTTTTATTCTTCATATTTTGTTTTATTATTTCTTAATTTTTTATAATTTCACTGTATTCCCCTTGCCCAGTTCTGATTTTCAAGAGGTCATTTTCTTCTTTAAGATTCTGGATCTCTTTTTCTAATTGGTTTACTTTCTTATTTTAATCTTGTTGTCCTTGTTCTTATTTTTTTCTTTTAGTTTTTCCTCATTGTCTCTCATTTGAGTTTTTAAATTTTTAAGTTCTTCTATGAATTGTATTGGGGCAGATAGCCATTTAACATTACACTTTGGGGTAGAAGAGGGTTACTTTGCTTCAGTATACTCTTCTGAAAACAATCTACGATCATCTTTCTTCCCATAATAACTCTGTTTGGATTTTTTTTTCTCTTTTGACTGTGAGTTAAAACACACACACACACACACACACAGAACAAAAAGCAAAAATGTAGAAGCTTAGTTTTTGTAATCATTTCTAGTCCTGAGGTAACAGGGAGGTGCCACTGGCCTCAGTTCCTCTTTTAGTTCTCCTCTCTGGTTTAAAACTGGACCAAGACCTCTAGCCTCCTGTAAGTGCCCACAACCATCCCCTGCCTCACTGCTTCTGCCCTACTAAAAATGTACTGGTTTCTTCTCTACCACTGGTTGTCCTACTGCTGCACCGCTGGGTCTGGCATTTTTGGTCAGTAGAAGTTCCCTTGATCTTCCACAGCTCAGATGCCTAACACCTCTCATTATCCTAGGGGTAACATTCCTTTGCAGCAACTTTTCAACCCAAATAATACCAGGGTTTGCCAATTGTTTAAGCTAAACTAGAACCTTGCATGGAGGTAGTTACTCTACATACAGACCTGTATCAACAATGCAGTATTCACAATGCCTATGGTAACTATAAATATGCTGATATGTTTATTAATCACTAAATATAACAGGCTCTCTACATGGGGACAAAGCTAGAACATTTATTCAAATACCAGAAAACTGAGTCCCAAAACCAGAAAGTCAAAGCCATCACAGTAGCTATAGAGTTGGCACATGTAGTTAATGCAGTAAATACCCACATTCTTAAGCCTTCAAAACAGAACAGGCTACCACAGGCAAAGGTCCTCCTCTCCTCACTCACTGTAACTGATCAGTATGCACACATCTCACTTCCAGCAGCTCTGGCCCCCCTGCAGTTCCCATCCCTGGCAGTCCTCAACAGGAGTCCTTAGCAGAAATTTTGGCTGGTTCAAAAAGAAGGAGTTGGCTCTGCCACCTCTGCTGCACTTCCAGTCACCACACTGACTCCAGCTAGGCTCCAGCTTCCTCCTGCCCCACCCATTCCTGCTACATCAGCAAGTTCAAGGGGCATGCATGCAAGATCTTCAGATCCCCTAACCATTACAAGAAAAAAATCTCATCCTGGGACTTTTCTTCAGATCCTCTCAGATTGTCCCAGGAGGAACCCTATTCTGTCCCTATTTCATGTTTATTTTTGCTGCTCAATTATTTGCCTTGAGGTGCTATTTCATCTCTTTTGTGGGGTAAAATCTTGAGAGCCTGGAATTTCTGACCTACTCCACCATCTTCCCAGAATCCTCTTAATCTTATCTTCTTCTTACAAACATGTTTCTTTTATTTACTTTTAGGCAGATTGTACATAGACTATGCTAATATAAAGTGAAAACTAAAGAAATTAGTACACAATAAAAACCCTGATAGTACTTTTCTCTGGAAAAATTTGTGTACACTTTCACATGTGGAATCATTATTACAATTCTTCTTTTTAATTTTTTTTGTAATTCTTTAAAAATATCTGAGTATGCTGAAGTAGGCAAGAAATATTAGAGAATCTATACTTCAACTAACATTCTTACTGATTATTTTATTACTTTGTGTTTAATAGGAACATAAATTTTCCATGGAAGAAGAAGAGGTCTATGTTTTACTACATAATAGTTCCTGATAAGTCTGACAATCTCAGGTATAATCTAAGCTATTAGTGTCCATTCCAAGCACTGAACTTTTCCTTCATATCTTCAAAGGCTGGAGGAATCAGTAATATGTAAGATCAGAGAACACAGCAAGGAATGAAACCTAACACGGGAAAGGCAAAATGATTTCACTGAAGGCAAATAATTATTTCATCAATTTTCTACTGTATTTTTTTGGATTATAAAAGAGTGACAAAAAGAGAAACAAGTAGATATGTTTTATATATATGAACAATTTTTTTGATAAGTTTCTATATTAAGGACTGATTAAACACAACACGATACACACAAACACACATACACATATACACACACCAAATTGCAAGACGATTGATTGCTGGGAATATTTATCATACATGGAGAAGTAGAAACTAACATTATGATGCATACTTTATGTTCAAAATATTTAATACATCATTAATATTCAAACCCCTTCCTTGATTTTTGAATTACATAAAGATGAATAAGACCATCAAGAAGTTTAAGTTGTGAAGTTTATGTCAGAATAGCATGACACTGATTTCTCTCATTTACAGAATACTTTAAGGCTAACTTTCCCTCACATAGGTAAATATTATGATCCCCATTTTATAGTTGAAGAAACTGAGGCTCAAAGAGACAAACAACTTGCACATAATTACATTAGAGAAATATAATTCAATTTTATATTCATCCTTATCAGGTACAAGATCAACTGGTCTTTTTCTCATCCTACCCCAGGTATTAGAACAACATATAGAATAAAAAGGCTAAAATCTGGGCAATTAGGCAACATTCATTTCAGTTCAGTTTCTAAAGAAATTCCGATGGATAAGGCAGCTACATGGTACAGTGGATAGAATTTTGGGCCTGGAGTCACGTAGACTCATCTTGCTAAGTTCAAATTGTACCTCAGACACTAGCTTTGTGACCTGGGGCAAATCACTTCATCCTCTTTGCCTCAGTTTCTTTATTTATGAAATGAGCTAGAGAAGGAAGTGGCAAATCTCTCCAGGATCTTTCCCAAGAAATCCCCAAATGGGGTCATAAAGCATCAGACATAACTGAAAAACGACTCAACAACAATATAAATAGGAAATGGTTTTATGTGTTAGAAATACACACACACATACACACACGCACACACACACTCACAGAGGAAATAGATTTGGAAGCTGTCACAACAGTTCAGGAAAGTGAAAATGAGCACGTTTGCTTCAATTTCCTCAACTATAAAATGGAGATGATACATCTCAACTTCCCAGAAAGGTTTGTGAGAATCAAATGAAATAATATTTTTAGATCATTTAGTATAGTTCCTGGCACATAGTAGACATTGTCTAAATACTAATTATCCTCCTCCTCCTCCTCCTCATCATCATCATCATTACAATCACCATCATTATTAATGTTATTGTTCTTTTTATTACTGATGGGATATAGTGGTAAAGGTTGTGAAGCACTGACATGTGCAAAGCTATCTAAAGAGGATTTGAGCTCTTGTAGGTAGTTACTGTGATGATCATGAATTCTCCAGGTTCTCCTCTTTTAATTTGATGAACAGCTTAAGTAATATCTATGTAAGAAATAGATTTATTTAAATTTCATTTGACTTCTTTATGATTCTGACCCTTCCACAGGTCAGATGTCACTGACACTTTTTTTCTTACTTGGCTCAGGAGTGTCCTTATTTCAGAGAGTTTAGATTAGAGATATAACAACAAAAATGAAACATGAAATTATGTTGTGAAAAAGACAATAACTACCTAAAATGCAAGAAAGAGGAATTTTATAGGTTTCTATACATAAGGCCTGGATATAATAATGACCTAACCTGAGACACACATTTTATTCCAGTTTTTCGTATTTTAAGAAAATAATCTTAATTATTCTCTATACATCAAATATCCCGTTTGGGCTCTGTTTTGCCTACTCTCATTAAGTGTATAACAGTAGCTCTTTTATGAGACAGCTTATACTTTATGGGAGCTACATTTATTCTTTGTTACAAGTATATTACTTTTCTGATCCTCACTCCTGCTTGGAAGTTTTGGTGTGAGATTAAGGATATCCCTAAAGCAATAGCTGCCCATGCACTTTACTGTACAGCAATATCATTTAACTAGAATTTGGAAAGGTCATGAGGAATCATTACCCATGGATGCTGTTATATTCAAAGCCCAAAGCAGGCACACAGCAGTGAGGTTATCTCCTGGTAGAAAGAAGCTCTGGTAATACCCAGAAGCTGGAAGGAATTTAGGTTGTGTGCCTAAAAATAAAATGAGAGCTCAGTGTTGCTTCAAAGAGGCTTAAGGTCAGGGTTTGTTCAAATTGGGCTGCCAGGAGTGGAGTGTCAGCTCTGAAATCTAAACCTTTCAAATTCTGACGCATTCTTATTATGTTGCCTTGGGAATTACCTTTGACATAAATTCTTTAGGGATTACATAAATTCAGAAAAGAAACAGAAAGGATAACATCCTGAAACTCTGCTATTCTTGTAAACACTCTTGTGAAATATTGGAATGAAGGCTTCATTGACAGCTTCTCATTGCAAAATTTGGAATATCCTGGGGTAGACATTTAATCACCAGCCAACAGATCCTATTGCCCAGTGTAAGGTTGTGGATTGTACTAGAAAAAGGCTAAGTCCAGTAACTAGACTAAGCTGGCAGAAAATTTTAAAGATTGGTGGAACACAATCAAAGAGTCACAGCCAGGATGACACTCAATGTAGAAATAAAGATATTGGTTAGAAGAGGTGGCTATGGTTTTTCAGTTGTTTTATTCAGTTCTGACTCTTAATGACCTTATTTAGGATTTTACTGGCATAGATGCTGATGGGTTTGCCATATCCTTTCCCTGATAATTTTACAGATAAGGAAACTGAGGTTAATTGGGTAAAGTGTTTGAGGCCAGATTTGAGCTCATGGAGATGAATCTTCCTTACTCCAGGCCTGGTGCTCTACCTACTGGGCGAGCTGGCTGCCCAAGAGGTGACTAGAAATTCATAAATAAAGCTGAATTCAGAGTTAGAGAGCAATATCTTCCTGAAGGATTTTTCTACTTCTATTCTCTCTCCCTTTTGATCTATACTACTGTACTGTTAACTCTCTTTATTCTCCAGCCTTCCAGATTAATCTTTGTCCTGAATGTATAGATATTTTCTTTGTCTCTTTTGTTGGAAAAGATTTAAGGACTTTGGAATGCTTTACTAGTTAATTTCTAACTCTGGTTCTAAACACCCACGTCCTCATAAAAGAGCTTGCTATTCCCCCAATGACAAGTTTTTGATTTTTTTTTCCACTATGTAGAAGGCTTCGTTTTCCCAGTAGGTACTGTTTAATTCCTTATAACCCTACTTCCTAACATAATAGTTGGCACATAATAGAGATTAAATAAACACTTGTTTATTGATTCATGGAATGCCCCACTTTTTCCTGTTCTCCTTATGGATTGCAACCCATCCTTTCAAACCTAAATCAAACATCAGCTCTTCCTTGAAGGCTTACCTGATTTTCCTCTCCCTCTCTTTTGTAGTTACCTTTCTCTTCTGATCAAACTTCACTTCATTAAGGTGCAAAATTTTGCTAATTATAACATTGCTTTTAAGCATTCTTATGCAAGATATACTAACAAATTTCAATATCTAAAACAGATCTCACAGAAGCCAATGTTGTGTATCACCAAAAATGACGTGGTCAGAAGATAAACATAATAACTTGGATTGTAACCTTTTAAAAATAATCATTCAATTAATAATCATGCTTACCTACTATGTACCAGGCATTGTACTAAGCATTGTGGGATTAAATAAAAAAGAAATTATATTTACTTACAATGAACTTATATTGAGTATATGTATGTGTTTATGTATTTATATATCTTAAAGGAAGATTTTGTGAAAATGTATGATAAATCCTATATTCCCCAAAAGATCATTTCATTCATGTATTCATGTGGATCCTTTTTAAGCAATACAAACCCTAAGCTCTGTGCCTTAGAAAGACATCCTGATTGCTGTGGCCAAAAATTTCTTCACCATGTGGTCAGCCTTCTGGTGATGATCATCTATGAACTTAGTGAGTCTGGTTTTTGGATGAGAGAAGCATAGCCCAATGCCAGATTTGTACTTGAAGCCTTTTCAGATTTTTAGGGTCTGCCTGAGTTAACATTTACTGCCACAGTTATTTTGAAGAAAGAGTCATTGGTAAGTCAAGGGTAAGCATGAGAACAAAATAGGAGGACTTCCATGGACAAACGCATAGTTGTCTAAAAAATATGAAACTTGTTTTCTCATGAAGTTCTTTCATCTCTGAAATGTAGTATTGCTTTTCCATTGTGCTCTCAGTAAAACTTGCCAGAAATTTTGTCATGACATTTAGGGAAACAGAAAATAGAACTTGTTGGTTTGGCTGCCTCATATGCTTCCTAGCTTCTAAGCCTTTCAGCTCAAGGGTTTCCAAGTTCACAGAAAACAAGGGCCTATTTACTTTCCATTGCAGGTTGAAGGCGTTTTCATTTCAGTAACATTCTCAATTTTACTCAGCCATGAGTTGAAATGCTTCTTGGAACTTGTGAATCTTGGACTACTGTTGGCCTGGGCATAAAAATTCCCCCATGGAAAGATAGAGATTGGGGAAATTTATGAACAGAGTAGGATAAAGTTTATTGACTAATTGATTGATAGACTGAATAGGGTACATAATAGTTTTTGTTGTTGTTCAACCATTTCCTTTAATGTTCTATTCTGTGACCCCATATGGGATTTTCTTGGCAAACATACCAGAGTGCTTTGCCATTTCCTTCTCCAGCTCATTTTACAGATCAGAAAACTGAGGTAAACAGGATTAAATGAGCTGCCCAGTGTATGAGACCACATTTGAACTCAGATCTTGCTTTTTCTAGGCCCAGGGCTCTATCCACCTTACCACTGACCTGCCCAGGAACATAAATAATAGATACATATGATATTTTGTCTTTTAGTATCTTAGAAAGAAAAATGTCATTCCACTGAAATACTACCACTAAATTCTTCATATATTTTACAACACACAGTTGGGAATAAGTATCAAAGAAAATGTGAGACAAATGGAGTAAGAATTGATTCTTTTCTTTTTTTTTTTCTCCTAAAGAGCGAGGAGGAAAAAGTGGAGATACAATTTCAAACATACACTTTCAAATATTTAAAATTATTTCATAAATTCTAAATTATCATCCTCTACCTCCTCTCCTCCTTCAAAAGACAACCTCCTCCCCACCAAAAGAATGATTAGTGATTTGTCTATTAGAAAATAAAAGTACGTATGAGTTTGCATCTAATTGATTTATAAATATACTCTAAAAATCTTTCAGTAAAATGATAGTATTATATGATACTATACAATACTATGTTGTATAGCCCTATGCTCTACTCCACATACACATGTACACCCCTTTATTCTACATACCATGTTAGATGCTACTATACATTATTTCTGCTTTACACTATTACACTATACTTAATATAGTATACACTACTATGCCCATAATGTATACTATGCAACACTACTCTACAATAACACACTGTATTACATTACATTCAACAATACTCTATAACTTTTTCAATTCTACTACATTATTCTAAACTTTATATGACTCTATACTACTCTAAACTATACTAATACTACTTCACTACAACTATGTCACACTATACTATTCTGTACTAGAGAGTATCATACTATATACTACTATATCCTATATTTTATTCTCTATGATATGCTATGGTATGCCATACATTATATTAAAATAAAGTACTTAAGAACTTTGCCAGAACAGTTTTGACTCACGTTGCACTGGTAACAAGAATACATTCATTGTCTGGTATTTTTGCGGGGTGAGGTGCACAACTGCATGATACACTGGGCTTGGAATCAGGAAGATTCCTTACCTGAGTGCAAATCTGGACTCAGACACTTACTAGCTATGTCATCCTGGACAAGTCGTTTAGCCCTCTTTGCCTCAGTTTTCTCATCTGTAAAATGAGCTGGAGAAGGAAATAGCAAACTACTTCAATATTTTTGCAAAGAAATCCCCAAATAAGATCACAAAGAGTCAGATTCAACTGAAATGACTGAACATCTAGTTTAGGAAACTATGAAAGTTGTGCTTAGAGATGGCATAGAAACGTTATAAAATAGGGGTGGCTAGGTGGTGCAGTGAATAGAGCACCAGCTCTGGAGTCAGTAGGACCTAAGTTCAAATGTGGCCTCGTACACTTGACACACTTACTAGCTGTGTGACTTTGGGCAAGTCACTTAACTCCCAATTGCATTCCAAAAAACAAAAAAAAAAATATTAAATCAAGGAAAAGTAGCTGGTCTAGAGAATCCTAAGTGATTAGTCGGAATGCCTTTAAAAAAACTGAATTAATTGAACAAGAGAGTAGGTTCTTAATCCACCATTTGTATAGTATAAATATTCATTAGGAATCCTTTCTCTAGTAATATTAAGATTACCAAATTTTCCTTCCTGTCTTTCATTAACATTGCAGTTGAACTGATAACTAGTTGTTTGTTTAGAAGTCACCCTAAATTAGTTTTCAAGTCAACTATTTGTTGGAGAAGTCTTTAAAAATATAATTATTTTAACCAAGATCTGTGATGTCTTTGATATAGCAAATTCCCAGGGTATAAAATCCATCTTTTAATGCAGGTGGGATGCTGCTTTTCAATTTGTAGACAAAGACAGAAACAGAACCAGTTAGCCAGAGATAGACGCATTCACCCACATCCCTGTGAGTACTGAAAGGTTAATTGATTTTTCCAGGTTCACCAGAATAGTATGTGCAAAAGGCAGGATCTCAGCCCAAGCCTTTATGATTGCAAAGTTAAATTAACATTCTGGAGAAACCATAATCATACCTGGTGTTACATAAAGGTTTGTCTTGTGGAAAATACTTTCCCATTAATTATTTGATTTGAGGCCCCACAGTCCATGGGTGATATAATTATCTATTTTCCAGAAATTTTTTTAGGAATTATTATTCCTATTTTCCAGATGAGCAATTAGGTGGCACAGTATATAGAATTCTGGGACAGGAATCAGTAAGACTCCTCTTCTTGAGTTCAAATCCAGCCTCACATACTTACTAGTTATGTGACTCTGGTCAAGTCACCTAACTCTGTTGGACTAAGTTTGCTCATTTATAAAAGGAGCTGGAGAAGGAAATGGCAAATTACTTTAGTGTCCTTGCCAAGAAACCCCCAAATGCAGTTGCAAAGTATTAGGCATGATGGAAACACAACTGAACAATAATAACAAATTTCCAGAATCAGATAAGTAGACACAAAGTGTGCATATTTCTTCTATGATCACACAGAAGGTCAGATGTACACACTGAAATTGTGAGTTATAGGCCAGGGCTCTTTGTACCACACCATACTTGAAGTAATACTTTATAGGAAATAATAATTTTCACTGATAAAAAGGAAGAAAAGAATCAGAAATAGACAAGTCATAAATATTCAATTATACAAAAAAAACCTTGCATTGGAAGTATGAGGATTTGGGTTCAAATGCCAATCTTGTTATGCACTACTTTTATGACTTTGGAAAAGCACTTAACCTTCTAAACTTCATCTTCCTTATTGGACTAGATGACCTCCATGATCCTTATCAGATTTAAACAGTATTTACATAGATGGAATTAATTGTTAATCTTTGTGAGAGTAATTCTAAGAGAAATAATTCAGGTAGCGCTCAGGTGGAAGGAGACAAGAAATTGATTGACAAAGCATTGGAGAAGGCAAATTCAATGAGCTCCCTGTACCAATAAATGGAAACCAATTCCCCTATTAGTGATCTACTAAGATGGAAGATTTCTTTCTACAGACACAGTTAAATTTCACCATGGGCATGGCAGTTGAACCCTCTTAATTACTATTTTTTTTTCATAGAAACTTCATCTAAATGATTCTTGATTTATTTTAACTTGTTCAATTCAAAAGGGGAAAAAGTTGTACTGTCTTAGAGCTACATTTAACTTTACTCATAGGAATTCACCTCTGTATAGTCCCTCAGAGCAGAGATGATGCCATTTCTGTGGTAAAACTTGAAGCTTACTCTTAGAGTGATATTTTTCCCCCTGGAAATTTTTTTTTTAAGTTCAACTAAGTAGGCAAATGAAGTCTTCATTTTATGTATTCTCAGAACAACTATGCCACAGGCAGTGACTTCCCATATTAATTTCCCAGTGAACCTTACCACTGTTCTGAAGCAGTTTCTTTCAGAAATCAGAGTGTACTTCAGTCTCTCTGGCCCAATTAATCCTTGGCCTCTCACTAGAGAATGCCTGGAAGTCCTACCAATTAGTGGAGGTAGTTCTCATGGAATTACACCTTTCTATATTTTTTAAAAACAGGATTCCAGATATGATGCATTGCCAAGATATTACTAAACAATCAATGTTGTTACAATTAATATCAGTCATCCATCTGCAATTATATCTAAACTATTAAGCTGGAATATATGCTCTATAAAATCTCTAAAATGTCATTGTGGGTTAAATTACAAATACAAGTTCAATTTCCTGATACAGCTTTTTATTTCAATTATTATTCATCATAGAGAATTAAATGGCCCAATTAATCTCAAAGAATCATTTGTCCTTCCATTGATTCCAAATGAGACCTCGTTTAACCCCCAAAATATAGGCTTAATAGATTTTGTGGTAGATTTCACTTTTACATTGACTACACTTATCTCACAGTCTTTTCTGTTGTCACCATACAGTGTGTCATCCATTATGATGATTTTTAGGGGGCGAAGCCAAGATGGCAGAGTAAAAGAAGAAGCTTATTTGAGCTTGTCCTCAATTACCTCAAATACCTGTTTAAAAAAAAAAGACTCTAAACAAATTTTAAAGGTACAGAACTCACAAAATTTTAGAGTGAAATAAATCTCCAGATACGTCTGACAAACTGACAGGAAGGGTCTATTCCACCAGGGTGGGAGTGGAGCACAGTGTGGGCTGTGCTGGCACAGACCAGAAGCACAGATCACCCAGAGCAGACCTCAGGGAATCAGATCAGTGGCAGCTCTGGTGGTTTCCAGACTTATTAACCCAAAAACACCAAAAAGAAAGTAAAAGGTCAGTGGGAAAACTCTTCTGGAACTGGATGAGAGAAGAGTGCAGTCTGGCCCATGCTCCTGGGGTGGAAGGTGGAGGTGGAAGCAGCAACTGCAGTAGCCATGGCAGCTGCTTCCAGAGATCCAGGCCCACTGATGGTGAAGGGACCAAGAATCTGACCAGAGGGCAATTGCAGGATTCTCTTTGCTGGTGTTGAGACAGAATTATCTTGCTTTGCCCTACTTGGATCTGGGTCGCAGACTTGGGTGGCAATCCTGAGGTTAGGAGCCCTGGCATCACTTAGTTTATTTAGGCTGGGGAGAGGCAGTCCTCCTCACAGTTCAGATGCAGGTACCTCAAAGAAGCTGTGACAAAAAGCTGCTCAAAATTTCAGAAATTTGGGACACAGCACTCTCCACTACTGCGGGAAAGAGCTCAAGAATCAAGTATTTGACTGACAACACGAGCAAACAGAGGAAAAGAAATCAAAGTATGGAATCTTTTTTTTTTTTTTTGGTGACAAAGATGATCAAAACATAGAAACAGAAGAAGACATCAAAGTCAAATCTCCTGCATCAAAAGCCTCCAAGAAAAATATGAATTTGTCAGAGGCCATGGAGGCATTCAAAAAGGATTCTAAAAATCAAGCAAGAGAAGTAGAGGGAAATTTGGGAAGAGAAATGAGTGTTGCAAGAAAATCATGAAAACAATTCAACAGCTTACTAAAGAAGACCCAAAAAGATACTGAAGAAAAATAACATCTTAAAAATGGACTAACTAAAAAGACAAAAGAGGACCAAAAAGCCAATGAGGAGAATGCCTAAAAAACCAGAACTGGTCAGATGGAAAAGGAACTTCAATAGTACACTAAAGAAAAAAATTCCTTCAAAATTGGACTGGAGCAAATGGAAGCTAATGACTTTATGAGAAATCAAGATATTAGAAAACAGATCCAAAAAAATGAAGAAATGGAAGGCAATGTGAAATATCTCATTGGAAAAACCACTGACCTGGAAAATACATGCAGGAAAGAGAATTTAAAAATCATCGAACTACCGGAAAGCAATGATCATAAAAACAGCCTAGAAATTATCTTTCAAGAAATTATCAAGGAAAACTGCACTGATATTCTAGAACAAGAGGGTACAAGAGAAATTGAAAGAATTCACCTATCACCTCTTGGAAAAGACCCCCAAAAGAAAACATCTAGGAATAATATAGCCAAATTTCAGAGTTCCCAGATCAGGAAGACAATATTACATGCAGTTAGGAAGAAACAATTTGAGTAGTGTGGACAACACAAGAACTAGCAGCTTCTACATTAAGGGATTGAAGGGCTTGGAATATGATATTCCAGAGATCAAAGAAGATAATATTAAAACCAAGAATCACTCACCCAACAAAACTGAGTATAATACTTCAGGAAAAATATAGGCATTCAATGAAACAGCATTTTTGATGAAAAGATCAGAAATGAGCAGAAAATTTGACTTTCAAATAAAAGAATCAAGAAAGCATGAGGAACTTATTAAAGCCAATCTGTTTACATTTCTACATGGAAAGATGATATTTGTAATTCATGAGACTTTTCTCAGTATGAGAATAGTTGAAGGGAATATGTGTGTGTGTGTGTGTGTACATGTATACATAGACAGGGGGTACAGGGTAAGTTAAATATGAAGGAATGATATCTAAGATATGAAATTAACAGGTGAGAGAAGAATATATTGGGAGAAGGAGAAAGGGAGAGATAGAATAGGATAAATTATCTCACACAAAAGAGGCAAGAGAAAGCTGTTACAGTGGAAGAGAAGAGCAGGGAGGTGATAGGGAATGAGTCAACCTTACCCTCATTGGATTTGGATTAAGGAGGGAATAATATACACACTCAGTTGGGTATCTTACCCTACAGGAAAGTAGCAGGGAGGGGACAAAAAGAGGAGATGATAGAAGGAAGAACAGATTGGGGAAAGGAATAGTCAGAAGCAAACACTTTTTACAAGAGACAGGGTCAAAGGAGAAAACTGAATAAATGGGGGTTGGATAGGATGGAGGGAAGTATAGTTAGTCTTTCTCAACATGACTATTTTGGAAATGTTTTGCATAACTACTCATGTATAAGCTATATTGAATTGCTTGTTTTCCCAGTGGTAGTGGGTCAGGAGGGAAGAAGGGAGAGAATCTGGAACTGAAGGTTTTAAAATCAAGTGTTAAAAATTGTTGTTCCATGCAACTGGGAAATAAGATATACAGGCACTAGGGTATAAAAATCCATGTTGCCCTACAAGAAGGTTAAGGGAGAAGAGGATAAGTGAAAGGGTGGGTGAGATATATGAGAAGCAGACTGGGGGAAGGAGTAATCAGTATGCTTGCCATCTTGGGATGGGGGAGCAGGGGAGAGATGGGGAGAAAATTTGGAACTCAAAATCTTGTGGAAATGAATGTTGAAAAATAAAAATATTTTAAAAAAATAATCATGATATTCCAAAAAAGTAAAATAAATAAGTGGTTCAGAAAAAAACTGTCCAATTGGGGAAAAATGTGGTATTGTATTCAGTGTTTCAAGTCCATGGATCTACTTCCTCTTGCAGAAGGAAATAAGGGGAAAGTGTCTTTTAATATTTCTTATTTGGGATCAAACTAGTTCTTTTAAATTTTGGAACATTCTTTTTTTTTTTTCCTATTTTTGGTTGTTCCCCCCGCCCCTTTTAAGTTGTTCTAGTTTTTGCATGGCTTTCATGGCTCTGCTCACTTTGTTTGGCATTGATCATGTAAAAGTTTGTGTTTTTTGGTTCTTTTTTGGCATTCTCACCTCTATTTCCACATCTTATTTTTGTATGGTTGCTTGAATACAGTCAATATAATTTTGTGATATAATTTCATTTTGGTTAAATTAAGATAAAAACATCTATATAAATAGTTCTTTTAGTTTATAGAATTTGAGCTTCTAGAAGTGCTGTTAAGTTTGAGGTGCAGAGTTTGGATTATCTTCACATGCAAAACTATATTTTTGAAATGTTTCAAATATTTTGAAATGCTGCATGATGTCATTGGCATGAGAAATTCCAGATATGGGAGTTTTTTTCTATTGATGGAGAACAGCAACTCATCTTTTACTTAAATGCTTAATGATCTGCAACAGCATGTAAAAGTTGACTGCCTTGCCCAGGATCACATACACAGAGATAGTGTTTATATTTATAAGAGAATGAACTTAAACTTAACTCTCCCTGCCTGCCCTTTACTCACAATGACATAATATTTAAAATGCTTTTATCATTATTTATTTAGCATTTACATCTTTTTTTATTTTAAAGGAGGTATAATATGCAGTTTATGTTGAATTTAGCTCCTAATATTGACAACTTTGGCAAAAATAGACATGACTAGGATTTTATAGCTCTGGTTGAATGAAAGGACAGATATTCACACACACACATGAACAGATATAGGTAAATATATAGAGACAGATATTCTATATCAATATCAAATATTTTACTTGGTTTTTTATTCAAGACAGAATTATTTGTGTAACTCCTTAAAAAAGATATAAATATACCAACATACTCACTAAATTCTAGAGTTACCCCACATCCTCTATCACCATTTATGATCTAGAAAACAAATGGTTCAAACTGATGAAGCCTACTTCCTTTTGTACTTCCTTATTTGTTCCAAGGGGTGTAGTGATAGGGTAGCTTGAATTTGTATGAAAAAAATATACCACTGTTATTAGTAACAAAATAACTTTTATGATTATCAGGTGAGATAAGTTCTGTTTCCTTCCATAATATAAATAAAATATACCTACTTTTCAGAAGGTGGTCTTGAACTCTGTCTCTTCTAATTTCATGTGAAACTTTGGCTATTCATGATTGTGGAGATATAGTTTTGTTTTTGTTTTTGTTTTTCTCCCTGGTTTCCCCCTGTGATAAAGGTAAGACACATAAAATCAAAGTAAAAGCAATAAATGTGAGCTACTTGGAATCTATTGGATTCTTGATCTTATTCTATATCAGATTCTTACTTTCACTGACTGGAAGGGCAGGTAGGATAGATTTCTCTCCACCCCCAGGGTCTCAGGTACTCTTAAGAGCTTTTAGGTGTCTAGGCTCCCTTCAAATGGCTCCAGGCCTGATTCATCATTTTCCCTAAGTTTAGGGAGAGGCCCCCTGCAACCCAGTTCCATTTAGTCACTAACAACAGCCAGATTTATTTTTACAAAAGAATCTTTATTTCAAAATGTTTAATCACTAAGATACAAATATACTCCTCCAATATGTAGGAGGCAAAATTCCTCCCTTCCCTGCTTGCATCACCTCCAATATCTGTGGGGGAAGGAAGCAAATTAGATTTCGTTTGACTCAGTTCCTATAGAGCACGTAGTCCTAGATCCAAGTCCAAATCTTTCCTCAATCTGGAGTCCTAGGTCCTTGGCTTCTTAGAACTTCCTTACTCATATGACTGGATGCACTATCCTAGTTAAAATCCTTGCCTCAAGGTTATTTCAGTTAAAATCCTGGATTCTATAAGAATTTCCATCTTTAGCTGGAACTGAGGACAAAGGAAATGCTCAGTCCCATTTCTCTGAAGGGCAACAGAGGAAGCAAGGGAAATAAAGGCCTTCACTTTTCATCAGTTCACTTCATAGTATTTGCTCTGTGGATCTTCACTCTTTTGACTCAACATACAAGGCAAACACACAATCCAGAAAGAGAGGCAGGAAGAGGGGGGAAAAATCGCAAGTCTCACCAGTTTTAATGATGCTGATTGGTTTGGTTACATAGTCAATCAAAGGAGTCACTCATGTACATGGTAGGAAATGCAGAGGCTTACATGTTAGGCAATCTGGGCATGGCCAGACAAGCCTGGGTTACACAATGAACAAAGCACAATTCAGTCTTTAGACAAGGTGATACAATGTGCCCTTTGCCTGCTATAATAGCTATGAAGATCTGACAATCACTCTTTAACACAGACTGATTGGGTTCCAGTGACACCACTAACCAGATTAATAACCTCACCAATATTATCAGAACACTTCTATGAATCTAAGAAACACACAGGGTGTCATAAGGTTTCAAGATCTTCCTTCTCAAAGCTGTCATAAACTGTCATGCCAATAAGCTCAACCAAGAAACTTGTGTCTGGCTTCCCACTTTCATGCTACCTGTTAATGACCTATGCATTGCAAGAACTGAAAAACAAATAAATAAAATATTCATCTATAACGTTACATTAGAAAATAAGAGGATACAAAATAAATTTGCTGCTAAATCTGAGGAGGGAGAAATTGAAAACTGTGAGGTCACTGAGAATTGTCATTTAATATAAGTTTCAGAAATTGAACTTAATAATGAATTAGATGATACATTGTTGATATGTCCAATGATTTCGAAAAGGAGATAAACTAACTTAGTTTCTAATTATGATGTGAATACCTTTCTGATTATCCTACCTGCTAATTGAGATACACTGAAAATCCTCAAAGAGAATTTACAGTTTAATTTATATCCTGAAAGTTTTATTCAACTACAAAAAGAAGTCATATTATCTATTTGTATAATAGTCTACAGGACTCTCTCTGTATGTTATATGTATTTATATATTCATACATATATACACACATACATACATACTTGTGTGTGTGTGTTGGGTTGGGTACAGAAAAAATTATTTTTACTATTTTACAAGTGAGGAAAATTAGGTTTGGTGAGCTTACAAAACAACTAAGGTAATAGGACTGAAGAGAAAATAGAAAAGCTATGACTTAAGGTATTGTCTTCTGACTTACAAATCTAATAGCCCTTCTACAATATAACATTTAAAAATAAAAGTAAATGTATTTTTAAAAAGTCTGGAAGAATATTCTAGACAGGGTTATGAGTCAGCAAAACATATTAGTCATTTCATATTTTATTGGAATATATTAACATGAATTTGAATGGAGAATCGCTAGAATTTAGATCTATATTGGACTCAGAATTGACTGAGTTCAACTCACTTAGGGATTATCACAAGGTTTGAGAATATGTTTTTCTATATTACTTTAGTTATGCCCTCATTAGAATATTGAATATGATTTTATTCTGTGCTTTTTGAGATAAATGTGAAGTGACTGAGAAAGGATAAAGAAATGTAATGAAAGTTACCAACAAATGAAGAAATTATTTGGAAAGTTAAAAGAGTTGAAAGTGCTTAGGTCATGAAAGAAAAGGCTAGGTGATGACTTCTAAGCACTTTTCAAGAAGATAAAGGATTATTACAAAAATAACTTTAATTCAGTTCTGGTCTTCTAGAGTACATAGATAAGTAGCACAAATTACAGGATGACTTGGATTTTTCAGAGAATAAAAGAATACAGATTGATTGCAGAGTGTTTGAAAAGCAGAGCAGACTAGGATCCCCAACCTCTTGGCATTCTGTATATACATACATGTGTATAGTTGTTCCCTCTCAGTAGATTGTTAAGTTTCTGTAGTTCAGGGAGTTTTTCACATGTCTCTCAGTATCCACAAGGCCTAGCCTGGTGCCTAAAAAAAGAGTAATCTTTTAAGCAATGCTTATTGATTGGTTGATTTTGTTTTCATAAATAGGAAGAATAAATATGGTTTGGTTTAGCTAATTAATGGATTCCTGTCTAGACCCCTCACTGTGTGATTCTGAGTAAGTCATTTAATGTCACAATAGATCCAGGCAACTACCTGTAAAACAGTTCCTTATCTGCACTGGTAGAGGCAGTTTCTACATTAGTTACAGACATCTGGACCCCCACCCCTCACCCCCAATCCCCCCCTGAAAAAGGAATGATAAAGATGAAAAAGAATGTAATAAACAGTACATTATTTTATTAAATATGCACATCAATCTTGTGAAGGAGGTCAGGATATTTATATTATATTATTCCTGTTTTTATTATTGTTCAGGTATTTTTCAGTTGTTTGACTCTTTGTGACATCATTTGGGGTTTTCTTGGCAAATATACTAGAGTACCTTGCCATTTCCTTCACCAACTCATTTCACAGATAAAGAAACTGAGGCAAACAGGGTTAAATGATTCATGTAGGATGACACAACTAGTAAGTGTCTGAGGCCAGTTTACAGTTATATTCAGTAAGAGGAGTCCCCCAGACTCCAGGGCCTGTGCTCTATCCACTGAGCCACCTAGCTGTCATTCTTATTTTATAAATGAGTAAATTAAAGTCTTGATATGAGGCTTAAATTTTGCTCAAAAACACAAAGTTAATAATGGGCAGAGTTAGGACTAAACTTAGGTCTTCTGACTCTAAGAATAATGTTTGACACTTCATCACATTCTATTCACTTCGCTCCATATGTTTTTTATGCTTTATATTTTTTAATGAAAATGAGAAAACAGTGTAGAGAATATATAATTATTTAAATTTGGGAGATTTATTTTGATTGTGAGTGAGAATCAGAACCAGGGATGGAAATGAGAGAAAGAGCGTGACGAGAGAGAGAGAGAGAGAAAAAGAGAGAGAGACAGAGAGAGAGAGAGACAGAGAGAGAGAGAGAGAGAGAGAGAGAGAGAGAGTTTGAGAGAGGCCTGTATTAGAGAACTGAGGAATCTTTATCATGAAAAAGGATAAAACCTGGTACTACTCCTCCTTCTACACATCACTGCCTTGCCACTCATACAATAAAATATCTGAAGGCTAATTTTATGGACTATGTTGAGACTAATTTTTCTCATCACTTAAAAGATACAGAGCTGCAAGGCAAGACCTTTAAAGGACAATTAATTCTTACAAGTCACTATCCTTCTATTTAGGATAGTTTTGACCAGTTGATACTTCTTTACATGTTTATGAACTAGGGGGTTTGTCTGTCCTTAATCAGAAGTAACTGAGAGAGGTTTGGATATCTAAGAGGCACGCAATATAAACAGATTAATATATTTTCCACAAAAAAAGCTCTTTATGCAATTATCACATATTTTATTAATCCATAATTAATTTTAAAGCACAATGTATTAATTAATACAATTAAATCCCATTTTTAGATATCCCTAATCATGTGAAGTTCCCTTAGAACTAATGCCACTGTTTAAACAGTGTTTAACTGGTTCTTTTCTTGGATAAAGGGCAGCTACACAATTTATTCCCAGATCCTGATTGACTAATTACCACTTTCTCCAGCCTGTTCCTGGCTGCTTATCAGAATGTGTATTTTAATTTCCTCTTTAATACCCCCTTCTTAATTTTGCGAACTCCCTGCCCTGTCATTCTCTGCCAGAGAGATCACTTTCAATGTCTTACAACAAAGCTTGTATTTGGTGAGATCTTTTTAGCTCTCAACCCCATATGTTATTTGTCCTTGAGGCTCACCTAAAAGGATCCTGAAAATAAAGGTACATTAGTTTGTATTATGTCTATTCTAAGATCATCTGTCTACAAGAAGGATTTTCATCTATATTTTCAAACCTTGTTTTGGATACCTCTTTGTGACTTCTTACAATAGACTTTTAACAAGGACAAAGTTCTATTTTCCTGAGTATTTTAACAGACACTTGCACACTGTCAAGGGATTATTAAAATAAATAATAATTTTGGCTTAATAACTTTTATTTGTGCTTGTTTTCATCACTGTCACTTCCCAATGCCATATTCTCTCCCACATAAAATCCTTCCTACTAACATCGAAGTATGATTAAGATAAATAAATTAAATATTGGCCATGTCTGATAATGTATAACCAATTCTACCTACACCTCTAGTACACCATCTCCCTGACAAGAGGAAGGATGTAAACTGCATCAGCAATCCTCTGATCGTGACTAAGCTGTTCAGAGCTCCAGTATCCATCATAATTGTTTTTCTTTACATTAACAAAGATTTTATGTAGAATATTCACACCATATAACTAATTTCATCCTATATCATTTCAAGCAAATCTCCAGCTTCTTTGAATTCATTTTTTCCTTCCTTGGGTGTAAAATATTTCATTAGGTACATATGCTGGTTTTTATTTGTGCATTCCCTGTTCCAGGGACACAAACTTTGCTTCTAGTTCTTTGCATCCATTAGCAATGCTCCTATAAATGTAAATATGATACCATAATCTTTGTTTTTCATCTCCTTGGGCTAATCATCAAAGGAGGATAAGAAAAGGGGCTGTGATTTCATTGACAGAGGCAATTCCCAGATGGAGAATTTTCCTTGCCAAAGGAGGTTAGCACCTTCCCTGAAACTCATAGTGTTACAATACATCCTGAGACTACATAGAGTTTAAATAACTTGCCACTAGGCAGAAAGCATAATTAAATCAGAGATGGCATTTCAATGCAAGCCTATCCATTCCTGGGGCTTGGTCTCTATCAGTTATACCTAACTGCTTCAAAGAGTACCTACTATTGAGTAGTTCTTCTAGTAAAGATCCAAACTGAATTCCAGAACAGTTGGAAAATTAATTCTTCCTAATCACTATCCTTCCATTTTTAGCTTTGACAGCAGGGCAAGTATTCTGCTTTTTCCCAAAGTCCCATCCCCCTGTGTAATTTATTTATTTATTGGGGAAGTAATTCTTGTTCTTATTTATAACAATTCCATTGACATTTTGGTTATAAATCATGTTTTATCTTATTCTATATGCATTAATCTTGTTTAGGTAATCTCTAAGCTTTTTAGCTTTATGTAAACTTACAAAATTCTCTAAGCTTTTTATCTTCATGATCATCTCTCTCTCTTTTTTTTATTCAGCATTATTGCTTGTTTGGTTAAGTGTTTCCCTTCCCTCACTCTCCCTTCAAGTTATAGAAAATGCAATATTTCTTTCTATTTTCCTCTAAATTTTATATTATGTGACTTTTTGTATATAGGTAGGTCAAATGTTTATTTGAATCTCATTATGGTTTACTGTATAGGTTGTAGATAAGCTAATTTCTGCCAAACTACTTTCTAGTTCCCCTAGCATATTTTTAAATAGAAATTATCTTGTAGGAATAAGATGTTCTTACATTAATTTTATGTTATGGGTTTTTCAAACACTAAGCTACTACGGTAAATTCCTTCCAGGTCTTTCTTGCCTATTCTGTTCATATTTTAAAAATATTTAACTAGTCACAAATTGTTTTGATGATTGCTGATTTAAGTATAGTTTGTGAAATGTTAATGCTATTCCCTTGTTTTTCCTACTGTTCATTATGATTTTTCTTGGAAGGATTTTTTTCCCCCTGGTTCTATAAAGTAAATCCATGGTAATTTGATTTGTATAGTACAACATTTGAAAATTAATTTAGCCATCATTATTATCCTGGCAAAGTCAAATCATACACAATAACTTTGTCTCCACTCACTTTTGTAAGTTGTATGTTATAATCATATAGATAAAAACACACATTAATAATAAGCTTTATTTTTTATTCTTTTATTAAATATTCCCCAATTCTAATATAATATGGTTTTGGCTACTCTTTGGAGTGTTGTAACCACACGTTTAATATGTCTGCTTTAAAGGGTACGTGAGACCCAGGAACACAGGTATGAGTTCTATTTCCCAAGGTAATCAGAGAAAAAGGAAAAGAACTTCTATGTTCTAAAATATTTATAACAGCTCTCTTTGTCATGGCAGAGAATTGAAAATTAAGGGGATGTTTATCAATGGGGGAATGGCTGAACGTATTGTGGTATATAATTGTGATGGAATATTATTGTGCTGTAGTAAATAATAAGCTAGTTCATCTTCAGGGAAACAAAAAAAGATGTAAAGACCTTCAGGAAATAATGAAGAGTAAAACAAGCAGGACCAAGAGAACATTCTATACAGTAATAGCAATATTGTTCAAAGAACAATGTGAATGACTGAGATATTCTGAGTATTATAACTATTCAAATCAATTACAAAGAACCGATGAAGGAAGATGATACCTACCTCTAGAGAAAGAATTGATTAATAGAAGAATGCATACTATGGTTTTACATATGGATATAAGCCCCCACTTAACACAGAACAGATATAGATAGACAGGTAGAAAAGTAGATAGATAAATAGGTAGGTAGGTAGATAGATAGATAGATAGATAGATAGATAGATAGATAGATATATACATACATACATACACACATACATACATACACACACATACATACATACATACATACATACATACATAGACAGATCTATATCTTTCTCTAACGCAGGGTAGGATGCTAGGGAGGGAGCTGGTTCACAACTAAAATTGGTAACCAAAAATCAATTAAATTTTAAAAAGCAAAGTGTACTTCAATGTAATTCCATAAAGTGGAGAGAGATCTTATAATATATGCAAATGATTTTATTTGGAATGATATAGATAGAAATCAGATTCCTAATATCATGCAACAGCAGAATGTGAATCTGAATTCACAAGGTTGAAGAAAAGGTAGAATAGGTTCTTTTACAACCTGCACAAAATTAAATAAACAAATTAATGAATGAATAAATAATAAATAAAAAACCCAAACCAAACCAATTCCTGGGGATTCAACCTACTTCAAAATCCCCACACCCTCTTGTAAGTGTTTTCTATGTTCATAGGAAGGTTTTTCCTATGAAGATGCAAGATATGATATATCTATGAGTATGTTGCACATCAGAGTTTTGGTCAGTGATGTCAATGCCTCTCTTTATCTAGTTTTACAAAAACCACCATCATAATTAGCCAGGCACAATAATCTCCAAAAAAAATTCAGTAGTGAGGCAAAAAAAGACCTAATTACTCATCTGTGTTCCCTCTCATGCGTTTCTCATTTGAAGTAGCAGAGTGAGTATAAGACAGCAACTGCAGCAAAAAGTCTTGGCTCTAAAAGGGGATATTACAGTTATTGTTGATGATATCATGAATTCAGCCAAGCATTGTTTTCTTCTCTTGAAGTACGCCTGTATAAATCCACTAACTCATTTTTCATTACCTGAAATACAAAGAATTGATAGCAAAAATGCATAAGGCCATTCCTGGAATTCCACTTTCTCATGCTAAAGCCAGCATTGGAGAAAAGGTCTCTCTAAGCTACCATCAAAGAGGGAACAAATAGTGACCAAAATATGCAAAATTGTTTTAGTATAGTTGAATTATTTTCTACACTGAAATATTATATCTATTATACTTGCTAAAATTACTAATGAGCCTGATGTCCAGCAAATGTTAGGGAGTGCATGCTTAATTATTTAGTGATGGCTTTAATGGCCCCTTCTGGATTCCACAACATAGTGAAAAGTTAGTTGCTCTTGTGCACAGTGGGAAAAATTAATCCAAGCTTTTCAAACATACAATTGCTATTCCACAAACTCTATGAGGTCCCAATTATTCTATGCCCCTGAAGGAAATTTCACAATATTTTTTTTTGTTAGGTTCAAATTTTCCCTTGAAAAGGTGGATAGGGCCCTTGTTAGGTTTTTTTTAATTTTTTTTTTTATTTAGCCCAATCATAGAAGAGAAGACTGATCTAGATTTTGCTGGCATTTCTGGGCAGGCATTTATATTAACAAATGTTTAATTGAGGACCCAATGTGTGTCTAGGACTTGGCCAGCAATTATCTTACTCTGATTTTTCCATTTCTTAATTATTTATCTGAGATACACACACACACACACACACACACAGATATACACACCTATATGCGTGTGCATATATATATATTTATACATATATGAAGATATCTGTATATATGCTTTAAAGATTCCATTATTTTGCTTAATTTTTATCTTTAAAAATGAATGATATCAGCTATATCTTTTGAAATTGTTTTGTGTTTTTTCTGTCTGGGCTTGCCTGCATAAATTGTTATTTATTCGAAGTGAAATGGTGCATTGAAATTGAAATATATGAGCACACTAGCACTGTCCTCTCAGCCTTTTGCAAAGCATACATCCATACACACATATATACATCTGCATATACATATACATGCATATATTTACTACTCTTGAGCAGCAAAGTTAGAAAAATACTCTTGCCCTTCAGTCAGACTGTTAAACTATTGTCTTTTATACTAGTAATTTTTTATCTTTTAAGCTTTTAGTTGAAAGGTAAATGATGTATTACGAAGACTAGAGTCATCATGGAAATGGATTTAAAATACCTTGATGTTTGAACGATATATTATGAGAGGAAAACCTTCAGCATGAAAGATATAAGCATACATTCTACTTCATCATGTCCTTTAAATAATGAAAGACAAGAAGTTCAAGAGTTTTCACTATGATGCCATCGATAATTCTATCCACTTAGCTAAAATATAAGAAAATGCATTTACTTCATTAATACATGAGACTCTATTTTCCAATTAATTCTTATAAATTATAGGAATAAAAAACTGAGCCTAAAAATTTATCTAAGCGTATTCTTTACCATTAATACCCTATCATAGATAGTTGCCTGCTTTTAAAACTAAAGAAATTTATTGAAGATGGAAAAGTAGAAGAAAAAGTAGAAGAAAAAAGTATTTGAAAGGTTAAATTAGGTTGACTTGTTGGAAGATCATGAACCATTTCATTCTCTTGCACCATTCTTCAATATTTTACTCAGTATACACACACACACTCTTACATTCTCCAGTGTTTCTAGGTGTTTAGGAATTGATTAGATCAACTATAGAACAATTTCACATGACTGCTAAGAAATACAAAATATTATCTTCAATTTTGTTACAGTACAATTATTTTGAATTATAGGCACAAGTTCAATGATCTATTGGTCATTCTTTTTATGTGCAAAGAATTGTGAAAAGTGTTAAAGGGGTTAAAAATAAATGCAGCTCCTGCTTTCATGGGGCTAAAATATAGTTGTTTATTCAGCACTTATAGTTTAAAAATATGTCAACAATGCTAATTGGACTTTATGAATAGAAGAAAGCTGCAAATGTTAATTAACAAAGGATATATAACTAATGGACAGCCAATGAACTTTGTATCTATGAGTACACTAATGTGGGTATTTCTTCCACCAGTTCAGAACACAATCCATCCATGTTTCCTCATTCTGTTTGAAACTTTTCCATTTCCTTCTAAATATTGAAGGCATTCTTCTGGACCTTGCAATGTTTTATAGGTACCAGTGTATCACTCTGGTTTCCATCTGTCATACTTAATTATTGATAAGTGAACAGTCCTTCTTTTTTCCAGTAATAGATCTTTTGTTCTATAGTTAACTGCCATATGTCTCCCGTAAGAAAACTAACAAATCAACAAATATAAAATTAAATTAGTTTTGCACACTTAACTGCTATATGAAATCAGAAGGAATAGAGATGATTTGTCACATGGTTGCAAGTGAGGGGCACTGGGGGAAAAAAAAACAACAAAATAACGAACAAACTCAAAACGAAATTTATAGGATGGCTAGAAATCAACTTGAGAAGAGAACCAAGAGTATTCATGGAGATAGGAGAGCACATTGCTGGCCAAGTGAATAATGGTTATACAAATCTACTTGGAGCAGAAGACACTAAAACAGAATAATGGAAGGCAGAATCTAATTTCTGGAGGAGCTTGAATAACAAAGGGGATTAGACCTCAAAGGGTACACAGTGGAAAGATTTTGAAAGATTTTTTTTTAATGTAATGAATTAAAAATGTAAACATAATGTGGCATTAATAAATGTAAACCTAAGACTTATATTTGTATGTATTGTCTTATTTTGCAAAGAAATTTAATATGCATTTTATTATTCAGTCTTAAAACACACATTTGAGACAGTATAACTATTATTATTCTCATTTTATAGTTAAGAAGGCAGAGAAAATTATATCCCTGGGCAGTTAGGTGGCACAGTGAATAGAACACTGGCCCTGGAGTCAGGAGGACCGGAGTTCAAATCCAGCCTCAGACACTTAACACGTATTAGTTGTGTGACCTTGAGCAAGTCACTTAACCCCAAAATTACTCTGCCCTCCAAAAAAAGCAAAAAAAGAAAATTATATCCCCTAAACCATAAAATAAATAACAAGCAGAGAAAGACTCAGAATTCAGCTCTCCTCAATACTGCTTCCACTATAAGAGTGCATATCACGCTGCACTCACATACTGATGTACACAAAGATAACTGCTGTAATCAATGTGGATATACCCTCCAAGGATGCAGCCCATATCACAGCATCATGTGCTTATCAGACATCATATTTTTCCATGATAGAGAGTTGGACTTGGAGTCAGAAGATCCAAGTTTATATCTTATCATCTCTTCTACTTAGAATGCATTTGAGATTGGGCAACTCATTTTATTACTTCAGGTATGAGTTTCCTATTCTGTAAAATGAAGGCATTGAATAGATGACATCGAAGATTCTTTTCAGGCCTAAAATGATGATTCCTTGAGCTTATCATATATTTTCCATAAGGAAGACATGGAGATGCTAGAAAGTTTCCTCAATTTCTCTCAAAATTATAAGATACAAATGGAATTTATTAAATTATTTATTGAATTAATTCATTATTCTTCCTTCTGGCAATATGGACAATTGTGATCAATCCATCTTCTTTTTTCAATCAACATATCATCCATGACATCTTTTATGGTATTTCCCAAGGAAAGCAATTTGAGCTGAAGGAGAAAGTTCAGTCTGAAAAAAAAGTCAATCTAAAGCAAGAAAAGTATGGTGGAATAAAGATTTGAGGAAAAGGACTCAGAAGTACAATATTTCGAAAAGCAAGATAAATAAAAAAATAAAAACAAAGTAAAGGGTAACCAATCAATATGAAAAGAAATTAGCAAAATAAACCTATAAATAAAAATGCTGCAACAGGAAGTAAGAGAAGGGACAAGAAATAAGATACGACTAAAAAGTGACTGAGAGAAATGAAAGGATATTGAGTATCAAATTATTAATGGGACAGCCAGCTGGTGTGGTGGATAAAGCACCAGATCTAGTGTCAGGAAGACCTTAGTTCAAATCTGGTCTCAGTCACTTAGAAGCTGTGTGACCCTGGGCAAGTCACTTCAATCCGGTTACTTCAATTTACTCATCCGGAAAATGGGATGGAGAAGGAAATGGCAAAACATTACACTATCTACCAAGAAAACCTCAAAACAACCCACAAAGAGTCAGACCCAGCTGTAATGACTGAATAACTTCAAATTATAATAAAGTGATAAAGTACTTTAATAAACTGTTGAGTAGCTGGGTTCTAATAGTCATAAACAAATCAGAAAAAAAAGTGTGTGGTAATTTCAATCAGTATAGACAACAGGAATCATTTTAAAGTGAATTGTATCAAATGTACTATGTTTTAAATTCTGCCACAGATTATCATCTGTGTTTCTAATATAGGTTGTTCTCTCTATATTTGACAAGAAAAGGTTAAAGTCCTCAAGGGGTGTTGTTTTCTATACTATGAGTTATCCTGTGCAATGAGGAAGAGCAAAGATACAACGAAAGAGGAAGTGTGGGAGGAGGAAAAGGAGATGAAAAGTAGGAGGAGAACTTCAAGGCAATTAAAAGTATCTGAAGTAGCAAAAGAAAGATTTCACCTTTGATAAGAGGTTAGAAAGTAGAAGAATTTAACAGAGTAGAGAAGCAACAAGAAAGAAACATTTAGATTTTTTTAAATGAAGCTTTATTTTATAGGTTCTTAACCTTTCAATTTATGTTATGGATCCTCTTTGGAATTCTGATGCTGTCTGTGGAGCCCTTCTGAGAATAACATTCTTTTAAAAATATAATTAAAGAAAATACTAAATTTCAATAAAAATTATTGGTTTGCTTTTGTGAGGTTAACCCTGCAACATGTCCACATAAATTACATTACTATGGATTTTTCACTCTCCCTCACCTCACTGCTCAATCATTTGCAAATCTTGCCATTTCTACCTTCACAATATCTTTTACATCTTACTTCTTCCCTCCATTTTCTAAGTCATTTCCTTAGCTCAGGCATTCAAATTCATCTTTCTGATTCCAGTCTTTTATCATACCAGTTTATCCTACACACTGATGTCAAAGTAATTTTTCTTCAATAAAATGTTGTCCATGTTACTTCT
>CM053587.1:122667059-122696898 GCA_028646515.1 Pseudochirops corinnae
TACTATCTGTGACTTTCCCTCCATTTTATTCCCTCCCTATTAATACCTTTGTGTGTTCCTTCTCCCTTCCCCTCCTTAAGAGTTTTCCTTTTGATCACCGCCTCCCTCAGTAATCCCTCCCTGTGTTCTCCCTCTTTACCAAACCTATCCCCTTGATACTCTTTCCCTCCCTATTGACCACCCTCCCCCTTGTCATACCCCTCCCCTCTTATCCCTCCTACTGCCTGTAGGGCATAATATATTTTTATTCTTAACAGAGTACGTTATTCCCTCCTTAAACCCAAACTGAAGTTAGTAAATTTCACAGAGTGCTCCTCTCCCTCCCTCTTTTCCCTCTGTTGTTACGAGTTTTTGTGTCTTTTTTGTGTTAGATTCTAAACTTAGCCATTGTATGGAAGCTTCCAGCTGGGTGAGTCTGCTGGGTGGGTCTTCCCAGTCTGCCGCACTCTGCTCTCAGGTTGGAGCTGTGGCACTCCTGTGTGCTCCATTCTTCCTGCCTCGACCTGATTAGGCACTTCTCTGGGCTGGGAATCTGTCACCCTCTCTCTCCCAATGGGTTCTGTCACTCTTAAATTCGCTCAAATTTACTTTTTAGTTCCCAAGGACGAAATTCTTGGGGAGATTGGAGAAGTCACTGCTTACTTTCCGCCATCTTAGCTCTGCCTCTGTAAGTTTTCTTTCCTATTGGACCATAAATTATTTACCCATCAATAAAGTAAAGATTGCCTCTTCCTTTGAGCTGTCCCTGGTAATCATTTAATATGCTGAGGTATTCTCTTGATCCAGAGAATAGTACAAAATCATGCAAGTCAAGGGATTCAAATTTCCAGGTCCACTTCAAGAACATCCGTGAAACAGCCCAAGCTATCAAGGGCATGCATATTTGAAAAGGTACCAACTATTTGATAGATGTCATATTGAGTAAACAATGTGTTCCCTTCCGTCAATATAATTGTGGAGTTGGCAGATATGCCCAGGAGAAGCAATTAGGTTTGACACAGGGTTGGTGGCCCAAAAAGAGTGCTGAATTCTTGCTACATATACTTAAAAATTCAGAGACTAATGCAGAACTGAAGAGTATGGATGTGGATTCTCTTGTCATTGAGAATATCAAGGTTAATGAGGCTCCCCAAATGCGGCCATGTACTTACAGGGTTCATGGTTGAATCAACTCATACATGAGTTCTCCTTGCCATATTGAGATGATACTTATTGAAAAGGAACAAATTGTTCCTAAACCAGAAGAGGTGATTGCTCAAAAGAAAAAGAGAGTCGAGAAGAAACAAAAGTTATGGCATGGGAGTGAAATATGACATTAGAATGAAAATAAAAGTGAAATGAAAACAACAACAACAACAACAACAACAACAAAAATAGTAAAGATTGCTTCATTTGTTGTCCTAGTATTCCCAGCATCTGACACAGTACAGAGTAGGTCCTTAATAAGGATCAGAGGAAAAAGACAAGAATAATATTGGCTGCTCTCTCCCTGCTCAGGAATACCAGTTAGCAATTTGTTGTCTTCCCTAGGCATGTATCCAAAAGAGAAGATAAGCCCTTTCAATACATATGAAATGCACCAGTAGCTACTCATGTTGGCACCACATACACTTACATAAGTAACCTAAAAAATGTTGCAAAAAGTTTAGAAATTATTCACCACCCAACTGAAAATTATAAGGACACAATTATGCTTTCTTCGTTACTGCTCACTCAAGAAAAGTCATACAGAAAATGAAACTGATACATAAAGTGAACAGCTGGCTGAGAAAATGGTGTCTGATAATGTGATTTAAATTTCTAGAATATGGATTATTATGTAGAACTGTAGGTTCCTGGTCAGGGATAAAGTATACCTAGCAAAGACGTGCAAGATTAGATTGACCTGATAGCTTGAATATCTAATCAGAAATTATTTAAAATAAAGAAGCTGGAAGCAAAGGCAGATTATAGATGGGGGAAGGTGTTGCATTATTAGACAAATCATAAAAGATTAACCTGATTTCGGGTTTTTTTTTTGTCATGTTGGGGGCAGGATTATTAAATGTTCAGGCCAGGAAATTATGTAATTTGGGATGAATTAAATTAAATATTGCATCCTATTATTTTGGAAAAGATCAAGAATTATGCTAGAAGTGAATTTATACAAGTATTCTGGTAAATAATTGGGGATAAATTCATAGTATAAATTTAGTTCAAATCTCCTTGCTTTAATACTTTATTTTTTTCATCATGATCAGTGTCTCAAAATTCTAAAACAAAAATGTAAAATGTTTCTCAGTTGACTTGTCACCTCAAGTTTTTATGAGTAAAAGATTTTAACAACCTGGAAAGTATTTGTGAATCAGAAAGAATTGGAATCTCTGTCTACTGCCAAAGAAAGCCCTAATTCAGTTCAAAGACATCAGAGGATTTACATGGAGAATAAACATTTACCCCCTTTTTTTGTGATCCTAGGTGACTGAGCATAGGGTCAGTTCAGACGTTTTTCTTTTTTCCCTTTGACTCTCAGTGGTTCAGGATAGTTTACAATTCTAAGAGATTAGCAGTGATAGAACAATAAGATAATGACTGGATACATGAGTGTTGAGCCAAACTTATGTTCTATAAATATAACTAAGTTTCTTCCAACAGGGAAAATAATAATAAAATATTTCATGTTTAATATATAAAAATATTATAATAATAATGATAGCATTTATGTAGCACTTTGTGATTTACAAAGCACTTTCCATTTTTTTTAAAAATTTTATCATCACCTAACCAGGAGGTTATTTTAATTATCATCCCCATTTTCCATACTAGGAGCTGTGATTTAGTATAACCATTCTTAAAAGCAATTTTGAATTATGCTACCAAAGTGCTTAAAATATCTATATCCTTTGGTCCAGAGATATAGCTGCTAGATATATCATACACAAACACACACACACACACACTCATCTATATACAAACATATGTATATATGTAATATTTATAACATATGTACATGCATTTATGTATATGTACATATATGTAGACATAAAAATAGATGTAGATATATTTTTTTATAAAAAGAAAAGTTTCATAGACACCAAAATATTTATAGCAGCATTTTTTGGTGGTGGTAAAGATTTGTTAGCAAAATATAGTCAATGGTTCAGGGAATTGCTAAACAAATGTTTAGTACCTGAATGTAATGAAATATTACAATGCTATGAGCAGCAATGTACATGATAAATTCAGAGAAACATGAAATTGTTTATATGAAGTGATGTTGATTGAAGGGAGAAGGTCAGGAAAAAAAACCTACACAATGACAAGGAAATAATAGAAAGATAAAAAAAGAAAAAACAAAAAGAAAAAAAATGAAAGCAAATATTTTCAAATAATAAATAACAAACCTGTTCCCAAAGAAGAGATATGGGAATATGTCTATGTCTTTAGAAAGAGGTAATGGGAGACTAAGGTAGTCTATGAGATTAGAATGTAGCATACAATAGATTGCTTTGATGCAATGTTCAGTTCTGCTGATTTTCCTCTTCTTTTCATTTATTTTTGTTAAATATGAGAAGACTCTGTGGGAAAGGAAAAGGTACATAATGCATAGGTAAATCTAGGTGGTGTAAAACAAAATAAATCAATAGAAACCTATTTAAAACTAACTGGAAATCAAGAAACAGCCTTTTTAACTTTATATTGTGAAATTTTCTCCTCCAGAGGAAAGATTGGGCTCTTATTAGGTAGAAGGATTACCCAAAATTAAAATTATCAATGATTTTATAGATTGAAAAGCTTTCCTACTACCTTTATTGCATAATTCTTTTTTTTAAACTTACGTTTATTTTTACTTTACAACATTCATTTCCACAATATTTTGAGTAACAGATTTTCTCCCCATCTTTCCCCTACCCATCACCCCCCAAAAACCCCTCCCTCAATCTGTTCTTTCCTATATCCTCCCCTGTACCCCTTCTAACTTTCTGGGAGGGCAAGATGGATCACCCTACTCCAGTGCCTGTATATCTTATTTCCCAGTTGCATGTAAATAATAATAATACTTTTTAAAAAAACATTTGATTTTAAAACTTTGAATTTCAGATTATTTCCCTTCTTCCTTGATAACCCACCTTTACTGGTAATATAAGTAATTCAATATAGGTTGTACATGTGTAGTTACTCAAAACATTTCCATAGTGGATATTTTGTGAAAGACTGACTATATTTCCCTTCATCCTATCCTGTCACCCATTAGTTCTATTTTCTACTTTTACCCTGTCCCTTTTCAAAAGTGTGTGCTTCTAACTATGCTCCCCCCCCCAATCTGCCCTCCATTCTATAATGCCCCCTCTTATCCCCTTCCCCCCCTTCTTTCCTGGAGGGTAAGATACTCAATTTAGTGTGTATGTTATTCCCTCTTTAAGCCAAATTCAATGAGAGTAACATAGACCCATTACTTTTTGCCTTCCCGTTCTTCCCCTCCACTGTAAGTTTTCCCTTGCGTCCTTTATATGAGATAATTTACCCTGTTCTGTCTCTCCCTATCTAGTCTCATTATATTCCTCTTTCACCTCTTAATTTTGTTTTTAAATATCATACCTTCTTATTCAATTGATCCTGTGCCCTCTGTCTATGTACAACTGTACACATATATATACACATTCACATATGCATTCATATGCACATATACCCTCCTATGTAGACATATATTTGTATGCATATATATATCTATGTACATTTATATTCCCTTCAACTATTCTAATACTGAGAGAAGTTTCATAAGTTAGAATTATAATTTTTCCGTGTAGGAATATAAATAGTTCAACTTTGATAAGTTCTGTATGGTTTATTTTCTGTGTTCACCTTCTCCTGCTTCTCCTGCTTCTTGTATTTTAATGTCAAATTTTCTATTCAGCCTTTTTTTTTTCATCAGGAATGCTTGAAAGTCTTCTCTTTCATTGAATGACCATATTTTCCCCTGAAACATTATACTCAGTTTTGCTAGGTAGGTGATTCATGGTTTTAATCCTAGCTTCTTTGACCTCTGGAATATCACATTCCAAGCCCTTCAGTCCCTTAATATAGAAGCTGCTAAATCTTGTGTTATCCTGATTGTGTTTCCACAATATTAAAATTGTTTCTTCTTGTCTGCTTATAATATTTTCTCCTTGATCTGGGAACCCCGGAAACTAGCTATAACTTTCCTAGTAGTTTTCTTTTTGACATCTTTTTCAAGAGGTGATCAGTGAATTCTTTCACTTTCTATTTTGCCTTCTGGTTCTAGAATATCAGGGCAATTTCCCTTGAGAATTTTTTGAAGAATGATTTCTAGATTCTGTTTTTGTTCATGGTTTTCCAGTAGTCCAATAATTTTTAAATGATATCTCTGGATCCATTTTCCAGGTCAGTGCTTTTTCCAGTGAGAAATTTCACATTGCCTTCTATTCTCTCATTTGTTTGCTTCTATTTTGTAGTATCTTGGTTTCTCATAAAGTCATTAGGTTCCATTTGCTCCCATCTAATTTTGAAGCAATTATTCTCTTCAGTGACCTTTTCCAATTCTTTTTTCCATCAGGCAAATTTGTTTTTTTAAGGCAATCTTCTCTTTATGGGCTTTTTGGGCCTCTTTTGCCATTTGAGTTAGTCTATTTTTAAAATATGTTATTTTCTTCAGCCATTTTGTTGACTCTCTTTTCATGATTTTCTTGCATCATTCTCATTTCTCTTCCCAATTTTTCCTCCACTTCTCTTACTTGATTTTCAAAATTCTTCTTGCACTCCTCCATGGCCTGTAAGCAGTTCATGTTTTTCTTGCAAGCTTTTGATGCAGGAGTTCTGACTGTGCTGTCTTCCTCCCATTTCATGCTTTGATTCATTTTTGTCCCCGTAAAAGGAATCTAAAGCTTGATTGCTGTGCTCGCTATGCTTCCTTTGCTTGCTCATGTTGCCACTCAATCACTTAACATTTGAGCTTTTTGTCACAGTAGAACTCTGCTTCCAGAAAGCTTTGTCCCAAATCATTGAGGTTTTCACAGCTGCTGGAGCTATTAGTTGGGTACCCTCTCTACAACCCCAACAAGCTCTGTCCCACTGGCCATAGACACTAGGACCTGCACCCAAGACAGTGATCCAGATCCAAGCAGGTCAAAAAGAGGGATTACCCTCTGAATGGTTACTTGTTCCCCCTACAATCTACAAGCCAGGAGCTCTGAAGCAGCCATGTGGTGACAGCAGCATAGCTGTCATGCCTCCATCCCTTCTTGCCCTGAGAGCAGAGGCTAGACCCCACTCCTAGACCTCTCACTTCCAACAGTGTTCCACACTGACCTTTTACTTTGTCTTTGGCAGCTATTGGTTGATATTTCTGGAAACAGCCACTGCTGCTGGTGATCTACACTTCTGAAGTCCACTCCAGCCCCTGCAAGTCAGGGCTGCCCTGTGGCTAAAACCACAGACTCATGTGTAGCTGGGCTCAGCTCCCAGCATACTGTGATGGACCCTTCCCGTCCTCCTGCAGTGCTGCCTTCAGTGAGCAATTTGTTTCTCTCTGTCACTTTGTAGTTTCTATAACTCTAAAATTTCTTTATAGTCATGTTTTATAGGTATTTGAGGTGGTTGGGGGGGAGCTCATGGAGTTTTCCTGCTTCTAGGTTGCCATCTTGGCTCCATGTCCCCTGCATAATTCTTTATGACATTGTGAATTCTTAAAAAATCTTACTGCAATAGTTTTTGAATGTCACAAATTTGCATTTTTCCAAAAAGGTACTTTAATCATTTCCCTCAGGAATTTGAGATGATTCTGCATTTGCTTTTGGAAATATGCATTAAATTTACCTTAAACTGAAATTATTTTGTTTACTACCATATCTACATTATCCAAGCTCACATCTTGTTAATTTGCACTTTGATACTGAATAAAGTTCATTTCCTTACCTGTCCCCACATAGAATTTCCACTTTCACGTTGCAGTCTTTCACTATACTACCACTCTTTTCCTAAGTGCTCTTTCTTTCACTCTGAATTCCAATACATGTGAGTACAATGCACTTTATATCTTGTCCTGCTTAGATATTACCTGATTTTTTAAAATTCATATTGTTTTCCCAAAAGAATTCGCTGAGCCTATTTTCCTTTTTTTTTAATTAAAGCTTTTATTTTCCCCAAATTCCTTGAATAAACAATTTTTAATTTTGTTTTAAAATTGTGAGTTCCAATTTCTCTCATTTTTCCCCACCTCATTGAGAATGCAAATAATTTTATATAAGTTATACATGTGTAGTCATGCAAAATATATTTCCATATTAGTCATCCTGTAAAAAATAGACCAAAAAATTCCAAGAAAAATAAAGAAAAAAAAGTATACTTTGATCTGTATTTGGACTCTATCAGTTCTTTCTCTTGGGATGGACAACATTTTTTAAAGTAAGTTTTCAGAGTTGGATTATGGCATTGTTGAGAACAGCTAAGTCATTCACAGTTGTTCATCTTAGAATATTTCTGTTACTATATACAGTGTTCTTTTGATTATACTCATTTCACTTTGCATCAAATCTTTCCAGGTTTTTCTGAAATTCCCCCCCTTTATCATTTCTTATAGCACAATAGGATTCCATTACATTCATATACTACAACTTGTTTAGCCAGTCCCCAACTGATGGGCATCCCCTCAATTTCCAAATCTTGACCACCACAAACAGAGATGCTCTAAATATGTTTGTACATTTGTGTCCTTCTCACCATTTTTGTGATCTCTTTGGGATACAGATCTAGTAGTCATATTACAGGATCAAAGAGTATGCATAGTTTTTCTAGTGCTTCAGGTATAGTTCCAAATTGCTCTGGAGGATGTTTGGATCAGTTGACAACTCCAACAATACATTAGTGTCTCATTTTTACCTCATCCACTCCAGCCTTTGCCATTTTCCTTTTCTTTCTTATGAACCAATCTAATATGTGTGAGATAATGCCTGAGAATTGTTTTAATTTATATTTCTTCAATTGATAATGATTTAGAGCATTGTTTTTTATATGGCTATAGATAGCTTTGATTACTTCATCTGAAAACTACTCATTCTAATCTTTTGACCATACATTATTTTAGGAACAGCTCTCATTTAAAAAAAAAAAATTCAGTTTTCCATGCATTTGAGAAATAAGATCTTTATCAGAGAAAGTGGATTTGTTTTTTTTTCATTGTTATGATTATTATGTTTCCCTCTGTCCTGTTTTCCCCATTTATTCTATCTTCTGTCTTTTTTCATCCTATTCTTCATCAAAGGTGTTTTATGTCTACCTACCCCTCTCACAAGCTACCCTCCCTTCTATTACCCCCAATTCTTTTATACCCTTCCACTCTTATTTTCCTGTAGCAAAAAATAGATTTCTATACCCAACTCTGTGTGTGTATGTATGTTACCCCCTCTTTAACTCAATGATGATGGGAGTAAAGAAGTTCATGAGTGGCTCACCACTTCCCCCACTTTCTTCTCCACTGTAAAAGCTTTTTTGCCTTTTATATGTGAAATAATTTACCCCATTCTATCTCTGCCTTTTCCTTTCTCCCAGTACATTCCTCTTTCTCAATCCCTTAATTTTATTTTTCATATATCATCCCATCATATTTAACCCTACTTGTGCCCTCTGTCTATATATCCTCCTTCTAACTGCTGTAATAATGAGAAATTTCTATAAATTGAAAATATCTTTTCCCATATAGGAATGTAAAAAGTTCAAACTTATTAAGTCCCTTATGATCCCTCTTTCATGTTTACTTTTTTATGCTACTCTTGAGTCTTATCTTTAAGTCATTTTTTAAAAATTTAGCTCTGATTTCTTCATCAAGAATGCTTGAAAGTCTTCTATCTCATTGAATGTCCATTTTTGCCCAGAAGGATTCTACACAGTTTTACTGGATAGGTTATTCTTGGTTCAAATTCTTGCTACTTTATTGTCCAGAATATCATATTTCAAACCTAAGGATCCTTCAATGTAGAGGCTGCCAAATTTCCTGCTGTCCCATGGCTTCATGATATTGGAGTTACCAATACATGACTACAATATTTTATCCTTGTTCTGAGAGCTCTGGAATTTTGCTGTGATGTTTATGACAGATTTATTTTGTGATCTCTTTCAGGGTGTCAACAATGCATTCTTTCAATTTCTTTTGTACCCTCTGGTTCTAGAATAACAGGACAGTTTTCCTTGATATTTTGTTTTTGAAAGAAGATATCTAGGCTCTCTTTTTGATCATGACTTCCAGGGAAATCCAATAATTTTTAAATTATCTCTCATGGATCTGTTTTCCATGTCAGTAGTTTTTTCAATGAGATATTTCACATTGTATTCTATTTTTTTCATTCTGTTGTTTTTGTTTTGTTATTTTTGCTGTCTCATAAAGTCATGAACTTTCACTTGTCCAATTCTAATTTTTAAGCAATTGTTTTGTACACGGAGCTTTTATATCTCCTTTTCCATTTGGCCAATTTGAGTTTTTAAGGAGTTCTTTTCTTCAGTGAAATTTTGTCCCTCATTTTCCAGTTAGCCAATTTTGTTTTTTAAAGTAGTATATTTCTCATTGCATTTTTGTATCTCTTTTGCCATTTGACTTATTCTGTTTTTTAAGGTATTATTTTTTTCTGTATATTTTTGGTGTGTTGCCTTGACTTAGCTATTGATTATTTTTTCCCGTGATTTTCTCATATCATTCTAACTTCTCTTCTCAATTTTTCTACTACCTGTGAGATTTTTCAAATCTTTTTCATGCTCTTCTATGAAATGAGATCAATTAACTTTTTTTCTTTGAGGATTTGGATGTAGGGGTTTTTACTTTGTTATTTTCCTCTCCATTTATATTTTGATCTTCTTTGTCACCATAGTAACTTTTTATAGTTAGAATTTTTTTGTTTTTTATTCATTTTTTCAACCTACTTATTGGCATTTAACTCTTTGTTAAAGTAGAGCTCTGCTTCCAGGGTAGAGAGTATGCTGTACCAGGGTTCAGGGGTTTTATTTTGCTGTTTTCAAAGGTACTTCTTGGGACCTATAAGTTTTCAGTTCTTCCAAGGTGGTATAATCTAAAGAGATGTGTGTTTACTCTTCTGCTGGCCTGTGCTCTGGTCTGCAGTCAACCACAGACTTTTTTCTTCCCTGAGACTTTGAGGAGGGTTCCACCTCAAGTTTTGATACAAGCTCTGATGTGCTACTTCTCCTCCTTACTCTGGGACTGCCACCCTGGCTGCCACCTCGATCTAAGCAGGGCAAAGCAACAAGGTCCTTTCCCCAATGACAGCACAAATATTCCTATAATCTCCTTCTGAATAGTTGTTCGACCCCCTTACCATATGTGGTCTGAGAGATATATAAACAATCTGCTGCTACTTATTCAATCACTTAGAAGGCTTACTGCTAGTTTGCTGGTGTCTGCTGCCTTGACTGTACTCTGCTTCACTCTCACCCTGGAGCAAAAAACCTTTCCTGCCAATCTTCTAAGTGGTCTTGGGCTGGGAAATTATGTCACTTCATCTTTTTGTGGTTTCTGCCCCTCCAGAATTTGTTTTGAGGCATTATTTAAAATTGCTCAGAGGGGTTTTAGGGAGTACTTAATGGAATCCCTTTTCTTTGTCATCTTGGCTTCACTTGGAACCTCTTATATTAAATGAAAATTAGGTTGCCAACTAGTCCTGAAGGCATATTATATTATGTGTGAGTAGCAGAGAATTTAACAAATAAAAAGTCTGATTAATCTTTAACATTTCTTTTAGCAGTGCTCTGTTAAAAAAAATAGCACTGTAATAGGCAAAGCCAAGGGGAAAACAATTTCTGAACCTTTAAAATAATGTAAAGAAATCTGATCTCAACTTTTCTCTAATAAAACTTGGACAGAAATCTCATAATCTTATTTGATATTTTCAAATATCCTATCCTGAATCCAAGTCAAAGAATGGAAGCATATAATATGATGTATAGGTTCTTAAAGATATAAATGAAATTCAATCATACTGGAAAAGATATTACTTAATCACCTAGTGTTCCTTTTGGAAATTATTTTGTTGAAGACAACAAATATAAATCTTTACCTAAATCACTCTGTTGTTTTTATCTGATCATAAAATTATGCATTAAAAAAATGGAAGGGTTCAAAGAAGAAAGCAAGGAAGGAAAAGAGGAAGCAAGAAAAGATGTATAAAATATATATCAAGAAAGTCAGATGGAGGCTTCTTATGTGATAAAAGAATCATTTCCCAAGCATATGGAAACCACTACATCCAGCAAGAAATAACAGAGGCTATTTCACTCCCTCAACGGCAATAAGATTGGCTCCTTTCTACAGTCTATCAGCATTAATAACAGGGATAATTTATGAGTGATATCCAAAAATTCAGGCTCAATTTCAAATTTTGCCTGAAATATTTAAGTAACTGGGATAGAATTGGTAATTTTTGGTTTGAATTTCCTAGAAAAATGTCTTAATTCTTTCTATTCCCATTTACTGTTTTTCCCCTCCAACACAAAGAATAATTTTATCATATATACATATATATATATATACATATATCATATATACATCTATCTATCTAGATTTAAATATATATATATATATATATATGTATATATCTTCTTTTATTAGAACAGTGATCCCCAATCTAAAGATTTAGTTTCAGAGATACAGGAAACCATATACATACCAAGTAATAATATAATGATCTAGTCTTTAGGTCAAAAAATAGCAGTATAAATATCTAGCCTTAATGAGTCAGATTCCTGCTTTAGGTCTCTTATGGATAAGAGCTTCCCATGAATATCAAAGGGAGTAACAGCCATGGGAGTAATATCTGCTACGGAGAGAGAGCAATAAGAATGTAACTGTGTCAGAAACATGTAAAGGTCATCCCCCTGCCCCCCTTCTTTTAGTTGTTTTGGGACCTTCACTGGAAATGAATAACATAGATGGAATTTTAAAAATTTCAGGATTCAGTCACCATGGCAACAATTATATCAGAAAATTTATCAAAATAGCATTACATTGGGACTTATTCTGTCCCTAGGAGGTCAACTAATACTGAAATTATAGGGATATGGAAAGCATTGGTATTCTGTATGAAAAATAAGTAGAATTTACTTTAAAGCTAGGAGTCTTAATGAAGAAGAAGAAGAAGAAGAAGAAGAAGATGATGATGATGATGATGATGATGATAAAGAAAAAGAAGAAGAAGAAGAAGAGGAAGAGGAAGAGGAAGAGGAAGAAACAATAGTAAGAACAACCACTACCATGAATGTGGCCCTAATAAGGATTAATACTGTAACAGGTGAAAGGACCAATAAGTATATATTAAGCACTTACTATGTGCCACACACATCATGCTAAATCCTGGGAATACTCACATAAACAGAAAGAAAGAAGTCAGTGACACCAAGAACCTTATCTTCTTATGAAGGAATAAACACAAAAAAGTACCTGAAAAGGGGAGGACAGAAGTTAAAAATTGGGGGTGGGGCACTAAGGAGCGAGTACACCTGGTAGTAAATGAAGAGTTATTTGGCCTAGGTGCTGTCTATAAAGGGAGGTACTTGGGGGAGCCTTATAATGAAAGGTAAGGGCCCTAGGGTGGAGGAAATGTCTGAGACATAAGTTCTAGGGTTGAAGTTATCTTCCAGGACGAAAATTTTGCATCTTCTATTTTAAAAGGGAGGCTAGGCCATCCATTTCTTGTTTTCCCACCAGTCTGTACTCCTATGTATTTCACAAGCATTCTCATTCTAGATAGCTTCTCCTCCCCACTGTGCAATTCCTTTTCATTCTCTGTTTTTCTTCTTTCCTTCCTTCCTTCCTTCCTTAGTTCCTTCATTCCTTTGTTCCTTCGTTCCTTCCTTCTTTCCTTCCTTCCTTCCTTCCTTCCTTCATTCTTCCTTTATTTTTCCTTCCTTCCTTTCTGTTGTTTTCTCCATTATAATGCATGGTATGTGTGTGTGCATGTGTGTGTATGTGTGTGTGTGTGTGTGTGGTTGTATGTATATATGGGGGCATGTGTTTATGAGTGTGTAGGAAGGGAGAACAGGGAGGAGGAGGAGAAAGAGGAAAGAGAATTTCTTAAGTGAAGGGACTGTTTTTATTTTTGTTTGTATTTATATTCTCTTCACATAATGAGAGCTTCATAAAGGTTTGGTGATTGATTGAGCTAGGCCACCAGTGCTCTGTTTTAACTCATCCCAACCAGAAATGGTTCCCATGAAAGCAACTCATGGGAAATAAAGGAAATGAAGGAAAATTAAGACAAAAAACACACCACTGAAAATGGAATCTTGGGGCCTTCCTGCATTGAAAGTGAGCTGCTGACAATTGAGATCCATCTTGCTTCCTGCCCCAGTGTTGCCTTTCTTTTGGGAAGGGAGTCTTGTGGGATTTCTCTATTGTTATACCAAAGCATAGTACACCCAGGTTCTTTCCCCTATGAGGACTTACATGTCAATGTCCAATACGCTCTTTTTCCCCTGTGTCTCTCCCTGAGAACAGTGATGAATGAAAAATCCAAGAGACAGAGGTTCTGGGTAATTAATAATCAATTTATTAATTAGGCTAGCTAATCAATAAATTGGTGGTCAGTGGTTTCAGTAACCAAAGACAAAGACATCAATCGACCAGAAGCCTTAATATACTGTTAGAAAAGGGGATGCCATTCAGGTGTGTTAGGGAGGGAAAGTAGGTTTGGGAGAGTTTCTGTGTTCAGTGAGATAGAGTATGAATTTAGGAAGTGGAAGCACTTGCTGCTGTGAGGCCCCATGTGAGAATGAATCTCTATATACCTACTCAGCAAGGTTAGCAAACTTTCTCAAATTCAGTTCAGCTGCTCTTAAGCATTATCTGAGAAGGCAGATAGAGTAACTGAAAGCAGAATTGTGGAAAGAGAAGAGTGGTGATAGAATAATTCAAATATTGAAGTATAATCCCACATACATCCCAACCAAATCTGATTGGTGAACAATTAATGAGGGGTTGGGCTAAAAGTCTTCAATTCTTCCTGTAGATAATGTGGCTTCATTATGAGACTGCTACCTCTAGCAATCTGGAAAATGGAATTTGTTTCTATCCTAAATGCTCTGGTTGATTTTCTCATTCTAGATCTGGGTCACCCTAAACTCCAATGAAGTACAACAACATGGGCTTATTCCCAATGGGCAAGAATTCACCTAGGTTAGATTTTGTTTACACTCTAAATATAAATAAAGTCTATTAATTGGGTGGGATCCTACCCAAGATACCCTATCCAAGAGAAGCATATACCCCAAAGATTAGAGAAATCTCCTCTATCAGTCATGTCCTTCAGAGACTGTTTGCCTGACTTACAAGGGTTGTTCCCTGACTGAGGAAATAAAGATAGAAAGCTTTAATCCTAATTTAATAGATGATTGGTAATATAATGGCAAAATATGCATTTCTCTTAGAACACTTTTCCACCTGTCAAAGTTATTAATTATGATTCTTCAAAACAAATCACTTCCACCATTACCTGATTTTATATTTTTATAAAACACTAAATATGTGTTCTTTAAGTAAAATCCAAAGCTATTTCAATCCTTATCCTCAAACATATTTGTATCTATATGATCATCTTCTGAATAAGGGAATTTGAGACTCCTTAAACTGCTGAAATTTAATGCAAAGTTCTCCAGGGGAGAAAAATTAGACAACGAGGCAAAAACAAAACAAAACAATCAACCAAACAACAACAAAATGAAACAAAACAACAAAAATTCTAAGACAAGAAGTTGTTGCTATTTGGAGGTTCCTTGCTCTGATGAAATCAAAGTGCCATAACTAACTAACTATCTAACAAACTAGATAATTAAGACTTCCTCTATTTTGGAATATCTTAGACTGGTTCTATTTCCAGCTTCATTCTCCTCCCTTTCCTCTTTACTGCCTTCCCCTTCCTTTACCTACTCTTCTTTCCTCTTTACCTCTTTATTTGCTTCCCCCCACCTCGCAATGAAGACAGAAGCAAGAACGTAATTTTGTTAGAAACATGTAAAGGGCATGAACACACACACTCACACACACAAACAAACACAATCTCACATTCCCTGGACATCCTGGCTTCGAGTTTTATCAAAACTTCAGTTTAAGAAAGCTCATGATCTTTTGTTTTAATAAAAGATCCTTTGTAAGTAAAAATTATGTCTCAAAAGGGCTAAAACAATTATAGACTCCACTGATAGTAAAGGAAGAAATTTCTTTTTTTCTAGTTTTGCCCTTTTGTATTTTCTTTATTATTGTCAGAGATACAGGAGGGTTAAAATCATTTGCACATTTTGAGAGATTTTCCTTTTAAAGGAGAAGTATCACTTCTTTGTTCTATACTTGGTGAAAGGAAGAGAGAATGGGAAATAATGTCATTACTTTGAAATGAAACAAAAAAGGAGGAAAGGGAGTTCAAATCTAATAGATTCAATTTTCTCACTGAAGAGAAAAAGTGAAAGATAACTTTGTCACTGAGAGAGGTCAGCCATTCTGGTGTCTTAAGGAGGGAAAGTAGGTTTGGGAGAGCTTCTGTGTTCAGTGAGATAGAGAATGAATTAAGGAAATGCAAGCACTTGCTGCAGTGAGGGCTCACATGAGAATGAATCTCTATATACCTACTCAGCAAGGTTAGCAAACTCTCTCAAATTCAGTTCAGTTGCTATTAAACATGAGATGAGAAGGCAGATGGAGTAATAGAATGCAGAACTGTGGAAAGAGAAGAGTGGTGATAGGATAATTCACGTATTGATGTATTATCCCACATACATCAAGTTACCAAAATTCAAAAGAAATCTTGCAAAATTCACTTTTAGTTTTGTTGTGGAAAGATAGGCAATGTAATTCATAGTTTATGAAATTGTTAATTAGGATTAGATAAGAAAAGTTACTACATTGCTTGGTCCAGATATTCTATTACTACATCAATCAAGAAAGTACCTATGGTTACAAACATTTTCATACCTAACAATACACAAAATATGATATGTATGAATTTATTGGATTATAAACCCACATAAACAATGAAGAATAAATTTGGGAAAAATACAATGAGTCTAAAAGGAAAAGAAACAAAACTCTGAAAAATGCAATGGTCATTATTAGAATCATATCATCAAAGCAAACAAACACTACTATATGCCAAAAACAGTTAAACTAACTGTTATTGGGTGTTCTTTGTATATATCTGGGCAATTTGGGAGAAGTATCTGTAGTTTCAAAAGATTATAGTCTATAGTCTCAAAAGATAAATTGATAATTTTTAAAAAAATAAACTTTAATGAGTTAGGTAATACATAATTATAAAGATAAAAATGGCATGCATATCAATTAACCAGTAAGCATTTACTAAGTACCTGCAATGTGAAGAACATTGTGGTGCCAATCGTGATATTTGTGATATCAGTCTAAAAATTAGTAGAGATGGATCTGTCCTTAGAGTTTGCAATTCAAACTATTTGTTATTAATTTAATCACTTTACCTCCTTGAATTTAGTACCATAAAACAATGTCACTGTAAAGCCAAGCACAAGCAGCTGCTATGAACAGCTACAAGGTTCTGATTACATAGTATAGTGAACTCTCTATTTATTCAGCAGTAAATTAAAGCAAAACATTCACAGCATTCACAACATTATGGCATTACAACTTATCACAAAAATGGTCACATAGTTTTCACCAAAGTGGTCACATAGTATTAACCAAAAGATATCATTTGATAAGAACTTAATCATCCTTAAGGAGGTTTGTCTCCTTAATAGACACAAAGAACAAAGGTCAAAGTTCTCCACCCCTGAGTCACAGTAAAATATAATCTTCTCAGTCAGCATCAGGTACCCAAGAAGAGGTCTTTTCATCTTACTTGAGGCTGGCTCACACATTCCATAGTTCCTTTTCCATGGTTCTAGCTGCTCCCCAAATCTATCCAACTGTTACCTGGATTCATAGGCAGGCAGCTGTCAGCTCCTTGTCCAGCTCTTTGTCCAGCTCCTCATCCAGTTCTTGATCGAGTTCCTTTTCCATACTGAAGCTCACAGTGTCCAATCCACCACAAGTTCTTCAGAGTTTCTGTTCCTGGAAAGACAAAGCTTAACAAAGCAACAATAACAACCATGCACATTGCTGGCACCATCACCAATTCACTTTCTGGCTGTGAATTTGTAAAGCCAAACACAAGCAGGTTTCTAGAGGTCTGCTGCCGTGAACAGCTTCAAGGTTCTGATTACATAGTATAGCAAACTCTCTATTCAGTAGCAAATGAAAACAAAACATTGACAGAAAATCAAAATACAGCATTCACCATGTCACAACTCAACAACTTATCACTAAAATGGCTACATAGTTTTCACCAAAGTGATCACATAGTTTTGAACAAAGTACAATCATTTAGTAATTTATTCATTTAGTAACTCAATCATTCAATCATCATTAAGGAGGCTTGCCTCCTTAAGGGACACAAAATACAAAATGTCAAAGTCCTTCATCCATGGGGCACAGTAAGTTGCAAATCAGTCACTAATTGGTCATCAGTCACTTTTCAATCATCAGTCTAAACTCAGTCATCAGTCACTCTTCAGTACTGTCTTAAAATGTAGTGGAAAATACACAGGCCATCCACACCTCAGTCACAAGTAAATTACAATTTCATCAGTCACTACTCAGGATCTATGGAGAGGTCTTGTCATCTTGACTCAAGGCAGGTAGCTCCTACCTGACTCTACCAAACTGTCACCTGGGTTCAAAGGTAGAAGCTCCCATTCCTTGTCCAGAGCTCCATTCAGTTCCTGCTCCACATTGAAGCTCACAGTGTCCAGTCCATCTCAAATCCTTCACAATCCCTTTTTCTGGGAAGACAGGCCTTAACAAAGACACAAGAACATTTATACACATCAACAAAGTCACAGTAATGGGTGTACAGAATACCGGCACCATATTCATGCTTCCTCAGTCTTCTGCAGCTCCTGATGGCCCTTGGAAGTCCTCAGGAGATCCAGCTGGCTCTCAGAAATCCTCAGCAGCTCCTCACCAGCTCCGACTGGCCCTTGGAAGTCTTCAGCATCATAAGCTCCATTCACAAAATCAAAATCACTTTATCAACCCTTCATGTGGCTTGCTCCAAGCAATTCTGTCTCAGTTCTCAATTCTCATTTCTCTTCCTACTTCTTCTCATTTCTTGATTCAGTCTTCAGTGCAGCAGCAACAGCTCTGCCTTCACCTTGCTTACCCCAGGATATTTTGACTGTCCACTTTGTACTCTTCCTTAAATACAGTAGAGGTTCTCCCTGTTCAACCCCTTCCTATTATGTCAGCAATAGGGGTTCCCTGTTCAGTCCCTTCCTGTTACATCAGCAAAAGGGGATCATACCTTCTGTCTCTTTCACAGAGGCATAATTTGAAACTAGGTGCTAAGTACCTCTCAGCTTTCCAATACAAAGGGATCTTCAAATTTCATTATTATTACAGAAATCAACACAAACTCAAAAACAAGGTCTGAGAAATCAACAGAAATCATCAGTATAATCCCAGGTCCTCTGAAAACATCAGCAAGGCCCTCCTTCAGGACTTCTGTAAACATACAACAAGAAAATCCTCTTTCAGGGCTTCTGAACTAGCAGTAAGGTCCCGAGGGCTTCTGTAAAAATGGCAATGTCCTTTATCAGCAGACAAATATGATAAAGTAACATCGAAACAGACAGAAAAAGCACTGGCACCACAGTCATGCTTCCTCCCAGTTTCTGCTCTCAGACTGGGCTTTTCCTTATACATAGTCATTAAGCTTCTCCCTGTTCCTCCCCTTGCTGTTCCATCAGCAAAAGGGCTTCACAAGTTCTGTTTCTTAACAAAAGACTTGATATGATCATGAGCAAGAAACTTGAATTGGAACAAGGTGTTAAATAATTAAATAGCTGAATCAGGTGCTAACTACTTCTTTGCTTGCCATTACAGTTACAAAATAATTACTATAGTACCAACATGAGATGTTGGCATTCCAATCTGAAAAGGACACATTGAGAGTGTCCAAAAAGGTATTGATTGTACAAATTCATTTGAAATAAGTAGATAGGGCTGAGCAATTGAAAACAGAAGTGGGGTAAAGCAAAAAGAAGCATCAGGTATGAACGATTTTTGCATGTCAGTAAATAATTACTACTAATTCAACATAAGCAAGCAAGCAAGGCATTGTTTAACTATAAATTAGAAAAACACCCATAATTTCACCTTGTCAAATCTGCAAATATCATACTGAATGCTAAATGTTATTAGTCATATTATATAGTTTAAATTGCACAAATATTTCTATGCTGAAGACAAACATCCATGCTTTATTACTCTATAAAAAACCTATATTTTGAGTTCTAATGAATTAAGTATTACTTTCAATCTTGTTTTTATCCATACAATAATCAAAACATTATTGTATCTACTCTATGAAGAAAAATCTGAGAGTAAAAACAAAATATTGGTTCATGCCCCCTGTTTGTTACCCTTATGTGAATATAACTTGTCTTCTCACAGCAGAGATTCAGATTCTTTATTTTTTTTGTTTCTTCTGTACATAAGGCTCAGCACAGTACTGTGTATCCAATAAAGTGCCAAAGAAATGCTTATTGAATATTTTTTCTTCATTCAATAACAAAGAGAAAAGCAGAATTGGAAAAGACCCTACAAGTCATCTAGTCCACTTCATAGATGAAGAAACAAGTCAGGGTAATTAACTTCCCACACAGACAGTAAGTGACAGAGCCAGGATTGGAATTAGGGTAATCATATTCCAAGTCCAGCAGAGTTAAGTCTTCATCCAAGTAATAGGTTCATGGGGCTGTTAGCATTCACTTTGACTTTTGTCCTGTCATTGGATTCAGATGACTCTGGAGGGCAAAACAGGGCTGATAAATTTTCACAGCTCTGCCTCACTCAAATCCAATACACACACAAGTCAAGATAGCACTCTGGTAATATCATTAATGCTCTTTGAAAAGAAGAAGAAGAACAACAACAACAACATGTATTGGTTCAATCGAGAATTTGGGCTGTATGGAACTGTTCAATTCTATCTAATTACCATGCTAATGACACTCACTTATAACCATAAAAGAATCATATCAAAATCTCCCCAACAACGAAAATATTCTCAGTGATTTATAAAGAAAATGTTAATGGTTCTATTGCAGTCTGATATTATATAGAAGTTAGAAATGAATTTTGATTAATCAAGACCCACATTTCACTGCTTCTTCTGGGTGTTTTCTCATTCTAGATCTCTGGACAAGTAAAATAATCAAACTAAGCCTGATTCCTCTTCTGTTAAATAAGACAACATTACTTAAAGTATCTGACTCACAGGATTGTTGTGGCCTTAAATGTGATGATGTATGCAAAAAGCATTTCAAATATTAAATTACATTTAAAGTCCAGATATGTTTTCATTGTTATAGGGAGCTTCCATATAAAAAGCAAAACAAGATAAAACAAAAATCCTCTCTTCACCAAATTAAATCTGCACTGCAACTGCAACTTATACTGTTACAGAGTTGTTTGGCACTGATAAATTAAGTGACTGGCCTAGGGTCACACAATCAAAATGTGTCAAAGGCTGGACTCCAATCCAGGAATTTCTGAATATGAAGTCAACTTTTTAACCTACTAAGTTTAGTTACTAAACCATATATTCCCTTTTTGCCATATAAATATCAACTACTATCATTTCATTCACTGAAGTTAAAATTAGTATAAAAATAAGAGCATAATTCATTTATTAGTCAATTAATTAAAAAGCTTGTATTTGGATACTACTATGTGTCAGGCACTGTGTTAAACATCGGAGCTATCAAAAAATTAAAAGTCAGAAGTAATCATCAGGCGAGTATCATAGAGGGATCAAAAAGGATTTCTTTTAGGTACTGGAATTTTACCTAGAATTTGATGGAAGCCAGGAAAGCCAAGAGGAAGAGACAATTGTAGGAGAATATTGCAGGTGTGGGGGACAGTCAATAAAAATACCCAGAATAAGAAGATGGAATTTCTTGATTGAGGAAGAGCCAAGAGGCCAGTGTCACTGGATTGTAGAATATGGTATATGTTAGCAGTAAAGTAAGAGGTAAAAGAGAACTGATCATGTGTGTGTGTGTGTGTGTGTGTGTGTGTGTGTGTGTAGCTGTTTAGGAAGGGCTTTGAATATCCAATTACAGTAGGATTTAATATTTTGTTTAGGTGATATGGAGCCGCTGTAGTTTTGTGAGTAAAGGAGTGATATTGCTATGCATGCCTTATAACAAAATATTAGTGTGAAGAATTTTTAAATAACCAAGATTCACTGTAATGAAATTTATCATGTGTATGTCTATGTAGGTGTTTATGTATTTACTTTCATTTAACAAAAAAAATTAAAATTTTAACCATATTTTTATAAAATTAGGTATAACGTTGTGTTCCTTTAATGTGTGAAAAGTAGAGAACTGATGTGTGAAAATGACTAGTGTAATGTATATTTGTAAGAGGTGAAAACAATTAAATATACATGATTACAAATTATGCACAAATAACAAAGGTCATCTCTTTATTGAGGTGCCAATTTTTCTAAGCATTAAAATAACTTTATTATAATTAATTGCTCTAAATCTTTTTAACCAGTGTCTAATTGGGAAATAGGTTTGCTCATTTATTAAGTTGTGCAAGCTTAAAAATCTGTTCAGTATAAGCTAAGCTAAATATGAAATATTAGAGGAAATGGTGAAGCACAGGTTAACATCATTTCTTTTCTGATCTAATTAGCTCAATTAAAATGTGAAAATCTCCCTACGTGCATTTACAAAAGGATCTTAGAATATTTTAGATAAAGACAAGGGGAAACATCAATGGATTTGGAGTTAAAGAACACAGATTCACATTCTACTTTCATTACTTTCTACCTGTGTGATGTTTGGCAAGTAAGTTAACCTTCCCAGGCCCCAGTGCCATCATAGGACTATTAGGTTTTAGATTTAGACCTGGAAGAGAAGGGGCAATCAGTTCTAACCTCATCATTTTACAAATGAAGAAACTAAGGCCTAAGAAGACTAGGTGACTTGCCAAATGACACAGACAGTAACTGTCCCACTGGCAGTATTTGAATCCACATTCTCTTATTGAAGAGCTAGGGCACTTTTTCCTACACTATACTGGTCTTTATCACTTAAATAAGGGAGTTAATTGGACATCTTCCTTAAAATTGAAATATATGATATATAACATATCAAATAAGCAGGACTAAGAAAAGAAGAAGGTATCTGAATGAAAAGGATGGAGGAAGGAAAGAGGGGAAGGAAAGAAGCAAGGAAGGAAGGAACAAAGGAAGAAAGGAAGAAAGGGAAGGAAGGAAGGAAGGAACAAAGGAAGGAAGGAATGGAGGGAAGGAAAAAGGGAGAAAGAGGGAAAAAATAAAGTATGTATATTATACATTTATACATATACATACACATGCATATATACATATATAAAATAAATAATTTTAAGTGAACAACCAAAGATCACTTAATATATTTTATATCTGAGTTAATTTAGCACTATTAATAAAATATTCTATTTCTGCTACTTTACAAAGGTTGATGTCCCACCAAATTTCCTGAAGACTAAATTTTCTTTTAATTTCTTTTTTCCTGTCGGATATTACATAGAACATACTAAGCACTTCAATAAATACTTTTTCGTTCAAATACTTTATTAATACACTCCCAATTCAAATACTCTGTCAATCAGTGAATCCAGTTTTGTCACGTCTACTTTGGAAAGCAATAATGCATTTGAAAAATGAGGTGTTTTTTTTTGAGTCATTAGGCCTACTCTCTGCGGTAATAACTTGGTGTAGTTGCAAAAACTTATGCAATGATGATAGTCTTCAGAGATACACACACATATCCATTTCCTATTTTTTCAGCATTTAATGTCACATTGAATAATTAGTCAGCTAGTATTTATTAGATATTATGTACCTTCTAAAACACAGGACCTGTACTAAGTGCTGGGCACATAAAAAAAGGGAAAACAGTTCCTGCTCTCAAGAAACTCACAGTCTAATGATTGAAGGAATATACAAAATACCACATCCAAAACACGATAGGAATAAGATAGAAGAAAAGTCTTGAGATGAAGGTTTTCTGGAGGAGTTGTAACTTTAGGTTGTACTTGAAGAAAGTTGGAAATTGGGAATGAGGAAGGAAAGCATCCCTATCTTGGAGAATTATCCATGGAATATGGTCTGAGTATGGTAATGGAGTGTGATATGAAAGAAACAGCAAGAAGTGCTGTGTAACTGGAACACAAAGTTCATGAAAGGAGTCGGGTTTAAGATAAATAGGAATGAAGTACAGAGTAATATTATGAAAAACTTTTAAAAATAAAATAAAACCCCTTGGTTCTGCTTCCTGCCTAGCCCTCACAGTATTTATCTTCTAGGGAAGCAAAACCTTGAAGAAGAGTCTATGGATCATAAACACCTGTCAAATTAACTGTCACATATAGGACAGTCATGCCATCCTAGTTGAAAAACACCAAGGAATCTTGAGAGAGAGAGAGACAAGAGGCAACATACACCAAACAAGTGAAACCACCACCATAACTCTGACCCCCATATTTCCTATGTCCCTGTTGGAAATAGCTCAGGAACAACAATTCAAAGGTCTTGGGTGTAGCATTGTTTCTAGAATAGTGCCCTCATATATCAACTTGGGAAGGAAAACTTATAGAGATGTAGTTTAGCAACTGCTTCTGCAGGTGCAACTGCCAGCATTTCTTAAATGACTGGAAAATTTTTACCACCATTCTTTCACAAAGGCTGACATAAGAAACAAACATGATTTAAACAATGGAAATTACATTGAAGAGGAAGTAATCACATCTGCTTTGCTGCAGCACCCTAAGGAAGCTCCTACTTTCTCAATTTAATTTACATCTGAAACTTTCCATATCTGCTGTCTTCTCCATTAAAATATGAGCTCTTTGAGAGCAGAGACCTGCTACTCTCTTGTTTTTCTCTTTGTATTCTTAGTGTTTAGTACAATGCTTTGTACATGACAAGTACTTAATAGTTCATTTACTCATTCTTGCTTGTGTGCTCCTCTCTGTCAACTGAACAGCAGAGGTCTACTACTACATGTGAAGAAGTTAGGGGTGCTGATTTGATAGACGTATGCTACATAAGATTCATTATGAGAGCCATCACAGAAAAATTTGTTCAATGATACTGTGATTATCAATAGCAAGTGAGGGTAAAAACAGAAAGACTCAATCTTGGCAAAAGTGTTTGCCACTTCCAATGAGGATGTTTTAGTGCATGATTCAAATGGAAAAGGCATTCTCTATGGAAATGTGAGGTCCTCTAGATGCTTCTTTTTGTCAGTTGCATTGTGTTTGTATTGATTGCATCAAGCCCCAGAACAAACAGAATGTTCCCTTAATGTGAATTGAAATGGTTCAACAGCTTCAGTCTAATGATCTACTCAGGGGCAAAAAGGACAAAGAATGCTTTCTGCCTAGAGTACTAGAATTATTTAAATGTCCAAGACAAAGAAAAGGATACTGAAGAGTCAGTGCACATGGACCATGAGCTGGCCCCATAAATTTATAAAAGGAAGAAGATAGGCTGTATAGTATTTGGTCAATTGCAAAGCATTTTTATTGATATCAAGTTGCTTCTTGGATCAAAAAGGCATCTCTTTAGATATTCTTCAACTGATTCAGTATGACTATAAACTATGCAAAACTACAAGTTTTGAAAAACCATATAACAAGTAATTCAAAGGACAATGTAAAGATATATGCAAAACCAATATGTATCATGCAATCAGTGATGATAAATGCACAAGAAGTATGTTAAATAAATTATTTTGAAATATATCAGAAAGGAAATTATGTTGAATGCCAAGTATGATCACAAGGGGACATAAAAACAAGCTAATTGTTTCTCTATAATTCAGTGTTTTATTTTTTAGTTATGTTGATAAATTTTGTTCTTTCACATTTCTTTCAAATATTCACATTGACCAATAAATGTTAAAAAAAATTAAATAGTAAAACAATCAACATTTCAATCTCATATGACTTTATATGCCTAGTCACCTATCATTTTGATAAAAAGAGGCACTTTCTTTTTTTTTTAGTGGAAAGGATGGTCATTTGACTTATGCATCTTTCTTTCAGTTTTCATTGTTGTAGTAATAGTTTATGTTATTTTACTTGTCCTAGTGTCTTTAATCTTGGTAAATTGATGGCTTCTCATTTTTCTAAATTATTTATGTTTATTATGTTTTATGTTGCAATAATAATATTTCATTACATTCATGTACCACAATTTGATTAACATCAATTCATGGAAGTTACCTCATAGTTCTTGGTATTCATTATATCATTTTTTTTTTTTTTGCAGTGCAATGATATTTCAATAAATATTTGTATCATGGTCTTAAGCCATTCTCCATTTGATGGGCAACTGCTTTTTTCTTTACTGCCTAAAAATATAGTACTGTGAATATTTTGTAACACATGAAGTCTTCCTGTTCATGACCTTCTGGGGAAGCATATAGCTAGCAATGTAATCTTCGTATAATGATGTTTTATTATTTTTCAGAATCGTTATCTTGATTCACGACTCCATCAGCGGTATATTAGTGTTCTTGTCTTTACTTAGCATCTCCAACATTGATGATTTTCGACTTTTGTCATTTTGGTTCACTCATCACTTGTGAGGTAAAGCCACAGATTTTTTTTAAAGAGACGTTTTACTCATCATTAATGAATAGGAACAGTATTTCATATGGTTATTAAACTTTATAAAACTATTGGCTCTTATCCTTTGATTATTTCTCTTGGGAAATTATAATTATTGGGCACATACTAATTTTAACAAAATTTATGCATTTCAGGGATAATTGATGGGAGGATTTCTTCCCAACGGTCAGTTATCCTTCATTATTATTAGTTGTATTGCTTTTGCAAAAGGCATATTTTTTTTTAATTTTGTGTAATAGAAATTATCTATTTCTCCTTAACTGTTCTGTTCTATGTTTGCTTAAAAATTCTCCCCTTAACCATTGTTGTAAAAGTTATCTCTATCCATATTAAAAATAAATGTGTTTTAATTTGCAACTTGTCATATACGGTGTAAGGTATGATTTTAAACCTTTTTGCTACCAAATTACTTCTTAATTTTGACAGAAGTTCTTATTGCATAGATAATTCTTCTCCAAGTAGTTCATGTTCATGGGTTTATTGAGCTCCAGAATAATGGGTCAGATAGTTTCTGATTTGCACCAGTTTTATTGTAGTGGTTTATTTTTGAGTTAAAAAACAAAACAAATTAACAAACAAAAACTCCATACCAAATAGAGTTTTATTATTACTACTTTATAATGCAATTTGTGAACTGAAAGTACCATCATCAATTCATAGCCTAGATTTTTCTTCAGTTCCCTTGATATTCTAGATGTCTTTCTTATTCTAAATAAATTGTGTTTTTAATTTGTCTAGCTCTATAAAGCAGCCTCTTGGTAGTTTGATTGTTATAATGACAAATCTGTAGATTAATTTAGGTAGTATTGTAATCTTTTATTATATCAGTGTGTCCCAAGTGTGAGAAAAAAGTATTGCTTTAAATTATTTAAGATTTCCTTTATTTTGGTAAGTAGTATTTTATAATTGCACTAAGGTGAGTTTTTCTTGGTAGTTTGTGTGGGAAGCCAAGTTCAGGGGAACTCTGTTGTGCTGTGGCAGAGCTGCTGAGATAGTGTTAGAGGAGCCCTGCCGACCAGCAGCAGGACTGAGACAGAAAAGTTAGGTGAAAAATAGATAATTGAATGAGTTACTTACTCATGCGATAATCATGAATGAGATGGGACTCAGAATGGTGGAAACAGAGTCAATTTTATTCAGCAAAGAGTCCAGTATTTATAGTGAAAAACTGCATAGTCATCATAACCCACTATCTTTTGGATTACACCATTGCCCTAGTTCTCATTCGCCTCATACGTGGCTGCCATGTACTCTACCCTGGTTATCAAGATGCGAGTACCAGGCAGGACATTCCAAACCTCTGGCAGGATGTTCCAAATCTCCCTAACCTCCTTAAAACAGAAAGGCATGAACCCAAGGCTTCTGGTTATCTAGTCATTACTACGTTGCAACAGTATGGTATTTTCCCCTGAGAACATTGCAAGTGTCCTTGTTCCCAGGCTGGGAGTGCACATCACGTTCTCAAGATGCTCATGACTATGAGCCTTTCTGGTGGATGGGGAACTGATCCAGGCCTGGTAGCAGGGTCTTTAGCTGAGAGGGCTTATTCAGCCATCAGGGTCAGATCCCCACTGGCCTGTGGTCCTCTACAGTTTGAATGTAAGGTATTTTATGTATTTTGTAGTAATATTGCATTCTTTTTCTCTTTCCATTGTTTTTATGGTTTTATTGTTCCTCTGCACAAATACTAATTATTTTATGGGTTCAATTTGTATCTTGCTTCTTTCCTTGAGTTATTAATTTTTGTAATTAGTTTCATTTCTGATTTTCTGATATCGGCAAATAGGGACAATATTGACTTCACTTTTATGGTATTCATGGCTTTTATTTATTTCTTTGTTTTATTGTAAAATCTATCTTTTCTAGAAATATGTAAATAACAACATGGACGAGAGGAAGCATTTATCCAGTGAGTTCTATTTTTTGGAAATAGTTTTTCTAATTTGTAAACTATGATAGCTTTGGGATTTAGATGTATAGCATTATATCACAATAAAAATAATTCTTCTATACCTATGCTTTGTTAGAGTTTTAAGCTCAAATAAATGTTGTATTCAGTCAAAAGAATTCCTTACTCCTTTTGAATTAATTACATTTAAAAAAAGATATATAATTAATTATATTACTAATATCCCTAATGGTTGAATTCACCTTACATCTCTCATATAGATTCAGCTTGAGTTCAATGAGTGACTTTTGAGATATATTCCCAGTCTTTTTGATAGGATTTTCTTTTTTACAATTTGCATTGGTAATAATTAATCCTGTATTCTGTGTCTAGTGCAACACAGTACTACTTTACTCTAATCATGTTCTAGTCATGCTGTCTATCTATCTATCCTTTTTGGCTACTTCTAATGTTACTCTACCCTACACCTAAGGATCCTCCAGTTCCCACCACGGTACCTAATTTTGTAAATATATGTGTGTATGCATGTAGGTATGCATGCACACATACATATATATGTACATATATATATATACATACATATGTATCCATGCATGGATGCATATGCTATTTTTGACCTAGCCTCCGCATATAGCACATCTTGTCATTTTCCTGCCAAGCCACCACACAATCACCCATACATGCATATGTATGTATATGCACATATACATGTATATAAATATGCACATAATATATTTATGCATATGCATATATGTGTATGTACACACATTTAAACACATATACAACTAGGCTGTGGGATGATAGAGTGCTAGGAATACAGATAACAAGACTCAACTTTTATAATTCAAATCTGGCCTCAGATAGTCACTAACTGTGTGACTCTGGGGAAGTCATTTAACTCTGCTGGCTTCTGTTTCCTCCTCAATAAAATGAGCTGCAGAAGGAAATAGAAAATCACCCCAATACTTCTGCTAAGAAAATGCTAAATCAGGTCATGAAGAATGAAAGACACCTGAAAATGACAGAATGACAAATACAAACATGCATGCATGCATGTATACACATATGTGTGTGCATGTGCATGTGTGTGTGTGTGTGTGTGTGTGTGTGTGTGTGAGTTTATTCCTTGTCTCCTACCTAGCCTTAGGACACTGAACTCTTTTCATCTTCCTGTCATGAAACCACATTCACTACCCTGTACCTCCCATTTTCTATCTGATACTCTGGAAGAGTAATCAAATCAACACTCCCATATTATGACTTTGACCACAATATCTTTGACTTCCCACAGAAAAATAGTCTTCACATTCTCAATTTCCCTATGTATCATAATATTAATATGCTGTGTTTGTTGGCTCTTAGAATATTAGCCAACAAACGTAGCATATTAATATTATATATATTGATATTTTATTAGTCTGTGTACATGTACATATATAATCACCACTATATTGTTATATATAGCAATTATATGTTAAATTATGTTGTCATTAGTGTATATGAACTATATATATATATATATATGCATATATATTAGAATGGGAAATCTTCCAAATACCTAGAAAATACATAAAATATTTGAGGATCCATGTCCCAAAGCACATAGTATACATTAAAAGATGCAATTACAAAAATATTCTTTTAAGAAATATAGATCAAGTTAGTTAGCTGCAGGATTATCTAGTTTTCATGACTTGGCTTGCCAATATATTAAAATGAAAATGTTGCCAAACTTAATTTATAGTTTTAATTCTGTACTAATTATACCAGTAAAGAAATATTTTACAGAACACAATAAAATACAAACTAATTTAATTTGGAAAAATAGAAACCTAGAGTACCATTGGGAATAAACATTATGAAAATGTAGGGACAAAGGAAAATAGAAATTTGATAACTCAAATTGTGTTATAAAATTGTGGATATAAAAACAATTTAGCATTACTCAGAAGTTAGAGAAGTAAATCCAATGAATAGATTAGAGAAGAAAGGTTAAAAATAATGGAAATCAATAATTTATTATTTGATAAGTCTGAAAACTTAAATTATTTAGAAAAGAATTCCTTATTTCAGAAAACTTACTAGGAAGACTAGAAGGAAATCTGGGAAAAATTAGGTGAAAAGGAAAATTTTACTCCATTTATATGATAACTTCAAGATAGATATGTGACTTTTAT